>JASVER010000122.1:1366190-1590047 GCA_030449065.1 Oceanodroma leucorhoa | reverse complement strand
TCCGTCCATGCTTTCCTGTCCTGGATTTTTTTTTGTCAGTTGATTGGTTTGGTTTGGTTGGGGGTTTTTTTGTTGCTTTTTTTAAGCGGGAGAAATGTTTGGGGTGAGCATACTGACTGCCACCTACAGTGGAGTTGTTCCTGGGGTATCATATTCTTCTCTATAAGTATAAAACAAACATTGTCCTCAGGGAAGCTCTGCTGAGTGTCCCCAAAACAAACAGCAACAGGTCTAACAAACATAAAAATACAAGAGACAATGTTCACTTTATAAAGCTTTCAGAGAGAACATCAATCTCCCTCAATTGATCAGTGTATGTGTACACTGTGGGAATATGCAAGAACAATTCTCCAGTTTCATTGTGTTTTTAAGGCCACGTCCATAATATTCTGGATTGCAAATCTAAATAATACTGAAAATCTTTCTCTTCCTATTGAATTTAATGGGAGTTTTCAGAAGGAATAACATTAATTAATTGTCCTGATATTTATCAAAAAAACCAACCATTTAACCACAAATCCAAGAAAAAATTGAAAACAATCCTATCATTCCACAGGAAAATTTTATCATAGATACAGCAATAATTCCTTCCTAGGTTCTACATTTAACGTTTTCAAGGTGTTATCTTCTATTTTCTGAAATAAAGGAATCTGCCTGTTCCACCTTGTTTTTCTCAAGTTCATTTTCCACTATATTTACACTCTAGAATGAACTGATTTGCTCCCAAACTCTCTTTATAGCCCAGTCAGTCATTCCTGTATTATCAGCTGGACATGCATGCTTTTCAGACCTGTTGATTTTTACTTTACATTGTCTCCTAAATTATTTACAGATTAGTCTATCTTGCAGTTTTTCTTTTCTCCTTTGATAATAAATCTTTTAGCATTCAATCATCTTCTTCTCAAGACTGAAGCTTCTTTTCCTGTGAAACATTACATTCGGTAATGTAAATTACCAAATGTAATTACCGAATGWACGGTAGAAAATTTAGCCAAATTGATCAGGTGGACTTTGTGTCACCTTCTCTCACCATTGCTGCTTCCTGTTACACTGTGTAACAGGATACAACTGGAGGAACATGCTCAACATTTCACTCACTAGCTGCAAACCTACTGTACCTTTAATCATTTACCTGATCTGCTGTTCTTCTCTATTGGATAAACTCACCTTTCTCTGAGACATTTAAAGTTCTTTTTAATGATTAATCAATGATCTTACCAATCCATTTTCCATCTTATGAATAGCATATGCAAATAAAGTCTATGTTGAACTGGCACCAATCCCATTCTCCACTTTATCTACTCGTAACAACTGCACTCAGAAACATAAAAGTAAAACTAAATAAGCCAATGATTTGTGCAGCTTGTGTATTTATTACTATAAAGCAGGTTCTGTTTTCATCATAAGCACTAATGTCTCAAGCAGTTGCCAATTCTGCCCCAGTAGTGACTTGTTTCTCACTAGCAAAAGCCTAGGTTAGTAAAGAACACTGCCTTCTCCAGGGTGTTCTCTTAAGGTTTACACCTCCTTCCTGCATCCTTTCCTATCTAGAAAATAAAATAAAATAAAATAAAATAAAATAAAATAAAATAAAATAAAATAAAATAAAATAAAATATGAGATAGAGAGAAAAATTCTGTTTTGCAACAACATTTCAGGGAATGTTCTCTGAACTGGAGAGTGAGAAAAGATTCAGAATGCCCCTACTAATATACTAAGTAAGCAAGTTCAACTCTTCTTGCTAGAAACCAGGAACTACCAGCACTCAGAATTTTTGCCTTTCTTCAGTATCTGCCACTGTTAACTTAGCCTTCTTGATTATTTTTTTATATATATTTTAAAAAATATCTCTCTAAACAAAAAGTAGGAAAGTAGGGTTATTTTTTGTTTCTTTGTCTTGGTTTGTTGGTTTGGGKTTTTTTTACCTCCTGTAACATGGTTTTGTTATATAAGAAAGCAGATTTGCCTCCCTGTGGCTCAGTAATATCTTTGAGCATTAAGAATGCTGAAAAGAAAATGCTTCATACTTAGGAGGCAGAGGGGGAAAACAGGTGTGAGAACTCCAGCCACGTCTCATGGAAGAGCTTTTCCAGTGGTAGTAGAAAGTATTAACTGAGGGAAAAAACAAGCAAAACCCAAAACAGAACAAAAAAAACAAGCCCAGGGATAGCCACATCTCATGYCTGCACTTTTAAAAAGTCAAAAGATAACATGAGGAAACAAGGTTTGCTCTCTTCACTCTGAAGTAAATAGGGAGTGTGCATAAAAACATGGCAGGCTTGAGCAATACTGTGATTATTACATTGTAAAGAACAGTTATATGCCACTATCTGTGCTTCATTAAGATCTCTTCATGCCGGATTCCTAATCTAACTGTCCTACGCAAATGCTGAACTTTTCTGGATATCAGTATCAATTAATTAAGCAAAGGAAAAAGGAAAGCTGCACACATCCTCATATCACCTCATGCCACCTTCATTCCTGAAGTTTATATCTGATCTTCTTTGATTTTTCTTGCATAATAGCCTGAAATAGCAGGAAAAAAAGCAGGGAGTGAAGAAACAACCATGCTGAAGAAGTTTCTTTCTTCCCTTTAGAATACTATCAGCAGTAAGGCAATAGAAATTCAGATATACTCAGAAAACATGAATATAAATGATTGAGTAGTTGTGAGACTTAAAYGGTGCATCTCTAAACTGAAATGTAATGCACAGTTATATGCTCTGAGTTCAAATACTCTGGTGATAAGAGTGCACACACCCTTTGACAAATTGGCAATGAGACCCTAGTGGAGCTGCCACCATGACACTGTGCTAGTTGGACAGATCAGACTTATTTGCTACTTCTTCCTTAACCCTGGAGAAGGATCAAGGCAAGAATTCAAATAAGCTTTAGATTTACCTTGGGAAATCTACTTCAGTGCCACATTTAATGTTACTATCATATTAGTTTTCAAGGAACAAAACTAGAGTCCATTCCAGATCACGCTACTTATAGTTCTGTTGTCGTGGCACTTGGTTACTTTTGCTTTAACTTTGGGGGATGAGCTATTTTGAATACTATAATCAGAGACAGTATACAAGCTAAAAGTGAAACCCCAATCTGCCAGATACTTGAAACAGACAATGAGAGTATGTAGAGTTCAGAGACCAGCAATGGGGCCCTAACCCCCTACACATGTTCACTTACACTCTGTGCCAGAGCTTTGTATGCTGCCTTACTAATCAAGCTCTTTTTTTTTTTTTTAACTGATAACAATAAAAAAATCAAAGGTGCAAAGTGGTAGAGTAGTCAAAGGTGCACATGATGAACCAACACTCAGCCACCAGAAAACTGCAACCCAGGGCTTCAAATGTTAAAATGGAAAGATCACCACCACACACAAGTGCAGGTTATTCTTTTAAATTTTTATCACTATGGAGAATCCCACTAATTCTTCATTCCCTTCAGTATATTGAAAATCACCTTGTAATCTGTATTTGCAAAGGCTTTACTGTGAATTTGATATCTCTGCATTAAGATGACAAATCTTGAGAATAATGCATCGAACTTTACCAACAGCAGTTGTCTGCAAGGAGTTGGCGGTATATGTGATACGATGTTATGTATCATGCCTTCTTTAAAGCTACTGAACTAGAATCTGTACTGGACAGTGATTTTTGAAACTTATTCTTACTGTGTCTTCCAAAGGAGAGCATTTACAAATGCTCATGCATAACATAGCAATAAGATTTCAGTAAAATGGAGGAGGATGGAGAGGCAAAAGTAAAGATGCATATTATGGAAAAATATCAGCTTGAACAAGCATTCTCATGCTATAAATGCATCACAGCTTAAATATTGATTTCTCTTCTGTCCATTCACAAAAAAATGGATTCATCAAAATGCTGGCTGTATAAATCATAAGACTAAATACCAGATTATTCTTTTGTCACACTCACTTGTGATTTTTTTTAAATCCTATTTTAGCTTTTATTCATATGATTTTTACTCTCCTTTTTCTAGTCTTCATAGCTAATGGTGTAGTAACATCTGTTAGTAAGATCAGGGCTCTGAGCCAACATTTATACAAATAAATTTGGAATACATTATCTCATCTTTTTTTTTAGATATATTTGGGGGGATGTCTTAGTATATTTGAAATGGTGAGTTAAAATATTTGCTTTACTAAAAGAATATATATAGTGAAAATATACAAAAATAATATTATACATGCTCAGCTGATTTCTTTCATACATATACCAGATATATAACCATCCACAGGGGTGGCAACTAGCAGAACATAACCCATCTGCAGGCTGGATGAATGCCTGCAGACCTCAGTAGTGTGATGTAATGAGGACATGTACAGACAAGTTCTAGGGACAAAAGCACCCTGAAATAATGAAGACAACTTAGAATGAATATATAGGCAAATGAGTAACTTAACACTGGCCAAGCCACATCCCTGACCCATCAGAGGGAATTAATTTCCTAGTTACATACATATGCTTAAATTAACGGTTTCAGATCTGCATCTGGTTTTTAAAATCAATGAAGCTTTTTGATTTCCAGCGTTCGAGAATGTGACTCATAAATGCCTGATTAAACTGACTCTTTCCAGCACACAGTTGACTCCTGAAGTCAGTGATACTGCTCCATTTTTAAAAGCAGAGCAAGAAGGATAAGTAACAACTTGCATGAAATAAAATTCCTCTGCTCTTTGTTCGCAAAATCTGAATTGACCTTCCAAGAACTCTCATCTCCAAGAAATGTTGAAGTTCTGTACAAAAATGTTCTGTACATCTTACTGGCTCAGAGAGCATTCCTGGTCCTTTATTGCATCTATCTTATTTCCAGCTCAAGTCTGTAGGCTCTGCCCAGGTCTGCAGGTTCTGTTTTGAAAGATGCGGAGCCTTGTTAGGAGTGGGAGACTAGCACATATATTACTATCATGCAGCTCTAACATTTCATTATTCTAATCCTCCACTACCCTGAGCTCTGCAAATGGAACAAAAAGAAATGTTGTAGAAGGGACCACGTAACACCCTATTACATAACTTATGTATTTCTGCCTCCTTTCTAGCACAAGTCAGGTCTGGAATGACAACTCATATTAAACTCCTGGAGGATCCCTTTCATTGTACTCCAGATASTTCACAGATCATTAACTTTGGTCCGTTCCCTTTAAGTGTCTCAGTTACTGTTGCTTTTTCCACAATTCAGCATGGCATATTGAAATCAAAAAGAGAAGCAAAGATCAGGTTATACTACCTCTAAAACAGGTTAATAAAATACACCATTACTGTACAAGACACCTGTACAACATATTGCATGTAATAAAATGATTGTTTATTTTGTTTTGAGATTTCACCTAAAAATATTTACTGTACCTGAGTTAAACAGCTGTGTACTTCCAAGATTCTGACAGTACCAAACTGCCACAAACTTGAGAACTGGAGTTGTTTTAAACTCTGAGATGAATAATAGATAGATATACATATCCCACATAAAGGGTTTTTATTTTTTCCTGTTTAGTTTAACAAGGGGAGGAAAGCATGAGAAGCTGTATGTCTACTGTGTGTAAAACAAATAAAATAAATGAGTCAACTTTTTTTCTTTTTGACACTCAGAGGATCTCTGTGATAATAGGTGGATCAAATCACATTTGATAAACTTCTCTCAAGAGTATAATCTCTTTCCTGCTTACAAAACTTCACGTGTTCACTTTGCCCAACACTGCATGCAGAAGATAACATACTRTAATGTGAAATTTGGAATCGATATACTTTATGTGGTTAAGAAAAATACTTAGAAAACAAAAAGCATTAAGAAAAAAATTTCGGTGGGAGGGTTGGCATTCATGATAGCTATCATTCCCTTCCATTTCTATTGGCATGAATTCAAACTCTATTGACTTAAATGGCCTATTTCTAACTTTACACAGACAGAAATAAAATCAGAATATACTTACATACAACTKCAACAAAGAGTTATCAGGAACCATTTTTGGCATAATGAGGTTTCTGCTCCACTAGTGTAAACTGACATATTTCCAGTGAAGGCATTTTGCTTCACTTGCAGTTTTTTCTTTATACCAGATAAAGATCTGGATTAAGATCAAACTGTAAATACAAATCCAAACTGTAATGCTCATAGGCTATACCAATAGTAAGCAAAATGTTTAGTGCTATGAAGTTGGTGACCCTAAGTGTTCTTCCCCATGATGTGCTAGCTTACAACACTTTTGCTTAGAAATGCCATCATGCAGTTTTTGCTCCAGCCATTCAACTTCACTCTTCATTCTCTTTAACAATGAGAGTTTAATGGCAAATGGTAATGGTAATGGTCAATCCTCATCACATGGAAAGCTACCAAGCAAACATACATCTCTTTTGGCTGAAGGAAATATCCTATGTCGAGTCAACTGTCTACTCTTTCAATAGTAAAGTAAAACAATTTGAAACAATAAAGGGTGATGGATAATCCAAATTTTGTTAAAGGCAGAAAAGACGACACTTATGGATGTTTCTAAGTTCATAAAATAAAGCGCTTAAATTACACTACAAACTCATAATACCAAATAGTATATAAACCAAACAGGGATAAGTATGTCAACGATCTAAAGACAAAACCTTGCTGTCATAATATTGTAACTTATGCACACACAGACACAAGTCATGACATATTTCACAACATTATCTGCTGAGTGGTTGATTTGCTAGTAATTATGGCAGCAAAATTTTGCTTTTTGAAAATCTGAAGACTTTCATGGCAATTTGATGACCTAAGTGAAACAAACCTTCTGTCTTCAAATGTGTCTACATTCTGTGTTACAGAAAAAGTTGGCCTCCCTCTATCAACATTTCTGAATTCACTGGAAGCTGAACAGCAGCACTAATACAATGCTGAGCCTGGCCTAAGAAGCCATACTGAGGAACGAGGTATGTTAGCTTGGAGTTGGCTCCACACTGATGCAGATACTCAGAGACTGCATCAGAGCAGAACTGCACTCTGCCCACTCTGAGCAAACTAAAGCTTTCCCACCGCCTGCCACCCAGCCAAACTTCTGCCACCTATACTGCAAGTATCATCTTGAATTGACATTTAGTGACTTCTTTGTTTCACCAGGTAGAAGAATTCCTATAGAACCTGATTTTAAAGGCTTTCTCACCAAGAACCCTTGAAAATCTACAGTCTGTATCCTTTTAGCATCTATACTACAAAGAGAAAGAATTACAATTAATATAAGCCTGAAATCTTTCAGTATTTTTGAAGGAAACTAAACAGCCTTGTAGTGACAATGTGATTTTGAGTTTTGGAGAAAGCAGCGTAAAAGTAAACTTTTTTCTGCAGAACTTCAGTTCCAAAGCATGAAAAACATTGCCTTTTGGCCACAGTTTTGGCTCTGTTTAACTGCAGTATCAAGCAACAGACCTTTGTATAATGAAGAACATTTCCCGCAACTAACTTTAACCATAAAGACATAAAGATAAATATCCTTTTCCTGACTACTCTGCTTTAGAGCTTTTGCCTAAAAATGATTTTTTCTGCAGTTTGTGCTCTGCAGCTCTTCTCTATTGTGCTGCTTGCCAAAATTTTCACCATTGGAAGCATCCTCTATTACTGCTGATCAAACAGAATGATTCAGCAAAACATGGGTAGATTCTAGAAAAAATAAAGCCATATAGAATCAGTAAGATTTTTTACAGCAATTTATTATTTCCCCCAAGTATAAAAAAGTATAAGATGGGAATGGTGGTGGTAGTGGTGCACAAAACAAATAAGAAAGAGTTGAAAAAAAAAAGTTGTGATTTTTTTGAGCTCAGTGTCCTGGATTATTAATATTCCTGAAACTAGCAAGAAAGGTTTTATCGTCCCTCTTCAACACAGTCATTTTCACTTTGTCTCTAGACAGTTTTACATCAACTGTGTTTGGAAACACTTAGATAAAAAGTACTTTAATGCTTTGTACAAAGAAAACCTTTGTTTATCTTGGATTTTGAAGAAATGCATTTTTTAATCAATCAATACATATTCTGTAACCTCAAAATTATGCAAAGAACATCTATTCGTCCTCTTGTCCTAAGAAAGAAACGATCTAGCTGGATACTTATCAGAAATTATCTGATTTAAATTCTAGAACCTTTAATGTGGAACCTTTACTTGACTTTCCTAAGTCATCTAGTTCTAGCTTAACTTTATCTAGCACTGGAGTATTTTTTCTAATATGAAAAGTAAATGTTTCATGCTTCAAATCACAACTTTTTTTTCTGTCATGGTTTTGCATGGTTGAAGGTTATCATCTTGTCTTTTAGTGATCTCTCTCTTCTCTAGACTAGAACAAACCCATTTATTTTCACTTTCTTCTCTTGTATCATATTTCTTAGTATTCTGAGCTTGCTGTTCTTCCCCAAATTCTCTCCACCTACTTCACATGTTTCTTAAAAAGTGATACACAAATGATGACACATTACTCGATCCTCACTGGTACAAAAAGAGTGGAAAGCTTACATCATACATCTTATAGCCTATCTTCTTGCATATACCTTTATGAATTTTTTTGTTGTTTGTTTTTTTTTTTTTCTTTTTTTGTTCCCCAGATCATTTTGGTTTCTACTTCTGTCTTCTAAAATATTCCAAGTCTCTCCCAGAATGGTACCATCTGATATTTAGTAAAAGCACACCCTTCTTTCATCCCACTTTTTAATGAAAATGCTTAGCAAGTCCTGACCTGGGACAAATCTCTCTGGAATATGACACAAAAACTTCAGCAACTGTTCTGAAAATAGTTTTCCAGCCAGGTGTAACCTGCTTCATACCAGCTTCATTGGTCATAATTCCCTAGCTTTCTTAGAAGACTATCACACCACAGTCAAAAGCTTTGAAGAAATAAAAATGTATCACACCTATCACGCTCATCCACACACTTTTACATTTCTCTAGTAATTTGGTGGATCTTTCAGCAATGCTAAAGGCAGTGGGACTCTGCATAATTTAGTTATCTAACTAAAAAGCAAACTGGAGGGCAGGAAGAACTGAAAGGGACAAAGTACATCCTTTAATCCTTCTGGACATGTATATGCTCCTGATACCATCTGAGCTGCTGATTGCACAGATGTGATTAATCTTGGATGATGAAGATCTAGCCCTGGTTTCCACATTCCAGTTTATAAATAAAGAAAGGAGGTAGAAAAGAGTAATTGTGTAGATAAACAACTGTCATTACCCTCATGAGTTACAGCTCCCCTCTACCTTCTGCAACGATCCTTTGAATATAGAAGTAAAATCATTTTCACTGCTTTAATGTTTGTCAAAGGTCAGCTACTTCAGGAAATGGAGGTTTGAAAGTGATAAAAATATCTGGCTTATTCAGGCTAAAAGATCACATACCACAGCTCAGAGGCCACTTGGGATTGCATTCCCCAAAACCTAGCAATAATAATAATATAATAATATGTTTGTATAATAACTGTCAAAAATCCAACGTGTTAACTTGGAGGTTGGTTGTAAAGTCCTTCACAGATTCAGTACAATTTAAATACAGTTCAATTACACTAATAAAGTAATTTGCTCTCTAAAATTTACTGAACAGCTTTTTGCTTCTATCTTAATGCTTCCCTACTCTGTTGTGATACTGTTCCCAAAAAAAGACTGCTATCCCTGCTGTTTAGGGAAATGTATCTATAATGTCTTGATCCAAGCATTTCATATTCAACAGATGGTAATCTTGGCTGTACATTCATTCTGGTTTCTCTGAGCCTGAGTGCTTAATACCTTTTTCTCTGCCAATCATTTCCTAACTAGCAAATGAATCCTGATCAGACATGTACGTTTCCTTGCGTTCTCTCTCACCTTTAGTGAACACTGACACCTTCAGACGTTATTATGAGATGTGTAATTTTGATCTGCCAGGTGAAGGAGGAAGTCTGTTACTCTGTTCTTTAATCCTGCATACGGGTAGGGAAGAATAGAGGTCTAAGKTTCCACAGAATTAATATTTACTTTTTCATCAGAAAATGTTCAATATACCTGTACTTCTACAGGCTGAGAAGCTGACCCCTCAACCAGCTGACCTTTTAAATGCAAAGACCAAATCATATTTGTACAGGTGATTTTTCTCCTTAATTTTCCAAATCTGAGGAACACAAAGCTATGGGCTTCCTGTAACTGTTTCCAATTTTTTGTTTTGGTTTGGTTTGGTTTTTTTTAACTTTTTTACTTCTCATTCAACAGACTACTACATGGATGGAGAAAGAAAAGACATAATTATATGTTTTTAAACAACACAAACAGTACTGCTCTGAACTGGATTATCCAGAGAGATTTCTTGAACTGCAAGCTCTATTCCTATGTGACAACTTTTGTCATTTGTTGTTTGCATTGATGCTTGCCTTTTCTTTTAGATCCTTGAGTGAAGTTATTTTTAAATAAAGTGGGAATGACACCAACAGTCATAGTCCCCTTCCTTTTTTGTGTATACAGGAAGTGGTGAGGCAAAGTATTATCTCTTCATGTTGATGACCACATCAAGGTGGTCTTTCATTTTGTTGTTGTTCTGCGGTTTGTTTGTTTGTTTGTTTTTGTTGGTTTGTGGGTTGCTTTTTTGTTTGTTTTGTTTTCTTTTTTTTTAATTCATGCGAGTAGTAGAATCAATCTAGAAAGCTGAAAGATAGCAAAGGTAAAAACATATGTCTAGCCTGTATGTAAGAAAAAAAAAMCCTGTTTGGTTAACATTTCCAAAACCATATATATGATTAATGGCAACACATGCACATGTTTGTAGTTCATCAGGTCATCAGTAAGGCGAGGGCGCCCTAAAATATCCACAAGGAAACATCTGTTTACAGAAATAAATGGTTCCTGAATTGACTTAATATAAGTATATGCAACAGATACAATTTGAGAAGATACTTAATCCAGGCGTGATTTCCTGAGATCATAAACCATTTTGCCAGATTGTTTGTATTTTGGTGTGAAATTTGAAAAATAAGTTACTATTGGCTTTGATTATTTATATATTTTAATAACTGCAATTATAGAATTATTCTCCATATTATTGATTATATAGTTATTTAATAAATAATAATAATACTGTGACACCTCCCCGGACCTTTGTCTTCTTCCTTACTGACTGAACTGGTTGAATTGACTTCTACTTTGTAAAAATAGGAATCCAGTGAACTAACAAATTCTGATCAGACAATACTGGATTATGGAAAGGGGCTATSAAAACATTGCACACTTGCTTTACAGAGTAGGAATTAATTTTTATTTTCTGCAATATTTGGTGCAGTATGTCCTCCTACTAAGATTAAGTCCTATAGTACTTAACACTACATTTCAATATCATGAACATTGCTGTCATCATTGATTAACATTATTCCATGCACAACTACTATTACTTAGCCTTCGGTATTCTGAGTCGTAGTAATGAATTTGCAAAATTCATTGTGAACTGTGCAAAACAAATCTGCTCCRAATGTTTATATAGTCTGATTAAAGATCTAAACAGGGCAAATTTAGAGTGTTTGAAGCTACGGATTTTTTGATAGGCTATATCAATGCATACTACAGACCTTAAAAATCTGAACTATGAAGCATTATCATTCTAGGCACCACAGAAACCATTGTTCCAACCTATTAATCTCTAGATAAGATAATAGAAGACAAATTTCTATATTAACCACTTAATTCCTTTTAGTTTTCCCACTGACAGTTTGAAATGTTGATTACTTCAGGAAAAAATTGCTTATTCACAAGTTTTAATTTCAATTTTGTATTCTCCGTGGGAGAAAATTCAAAAGGATACTTTAAGGTTTAAGATGCTATTTTCTTATTGTTTTGCGTATCATATAATTCAGACTAGGTGTAAAGTATCATCACCATCATCATCTCTAAGGCATTTTACATCATTATTCAGGTATGAAAAAATACACAATTTTTCAAACTGTGCAGCTTGCCAGCTTCAGTTAGAATCCATGGCATCTGATTTGTTTTCCTGCTTAGTAAATATTTCAGAACACAATTTGTAGATTCATTATTTTTAGACTTTTCAGCTAGAATCCTGGAATCTTTTCATTTTCATTCTTGCTTAAATAGTGGCTTTTTAACTCAGTGCTATTGTTATCTACTGTGGGTTTCAATATTAGCAAGATATTTTGTCATCTCCCCATTGGACAAACTGTAATAATGGATTAATGAAAATAACCAGAATAGGATTTCTGTGATCAGTTTTATCTGACAAAGTCTAGACATTTGACTTCAAATAACTTCTGCAATTCTTTGCCACTGAAAAATGAGCATATTTGAGACAGGCTGGAGTAATCCAGAGATCCTGCAGGTTTTACTTAATCTTTTTGGAACACTTACATCTCAGAATGTCATCTTTGAATGTCAGAATTAACAATATAATCCTCAGATATTTGTCCACCATACAAATAAGTAATATTCTTCCGGGGTGGGGGGCAGGGGCAAAATGAGCAGACGTCCTCACTGTTAAGTGAGGGGGAGAAGGGGAGTGAGTGTTGGAGCAGTAATCAGAATCAAATAACACTATGAATGTTACAAAGTTTTAAGGTTAATGAGATATTTTGGGGAGGTGGTCTACTTCCTACATTGTGCAAAGAAGCAAATATTGGAAGTAGTAAGCCAACAAAAGTAAAAAATGGATTCCCAGTACTCTATACAGTTTCACAGTCATATTTTTTTATACATCACAAACAAATCTCACATAGTCAGTGAATATCTAGTCCACTGTGAAATATTCTAGTTTAAATAAGTGCTTAACTACAACTTTCTTTGATCTTCTGTTGTTTTATATTTGTACCTTAAAAATCCTTGAAGGGAGGAAGAGGAAAGCATAAAATTGAAATTACATTCATAGCTCCCATTTCTGGGTACTACTGAAATATTCTTCAGTAACTTGAGCAGATCTTTCAGATCTCTTCTAAACCAGTTTATTATTTCTTCTCATTGAACAGATGTAATTCTTAACATAGAAATTTATTACATAACATAGTTAGAACAATAAATATATTTCTAATTTTATTTTCAGAAATTAATTAAAGCCACAAGCTATATGCAGACAAAAAGGGAAAATTTACAAACAGTACCCAACAGTGCAGAGGAAGTATCAGGAAAGCCAAAGTTCAGCTGGAGTTGAGACTTGCACAGGACATTGAGGGCAACAAGAAGAGCCTCCACTGCTACATTAGCAGCAAAAGGATACACAAGGAAAACGTGGGCCCAATGGTAAATGGGGTGCGTGACTTGGTGACCATACTGTTTTGGGTTGGAATAGGGTTAATTTTCTTCATAATAGCTTGTATTGTGCTATATTTTTGATTTGTGACCAAAATAGTATTGATAACACAAGGGTGTTTTAGGTATTGCTAAGCAGTGCTTACACAGAGTCAAAGTTTTTTCTGCTTCTTACACTGCCCCACCAGCAAATAGGTTGGGGGTGCACAAGAAGTTGGGAGGGGACACAGCTGGGACAGCTGACCTCAACTGACCGAAGGGATATTCTGCAGCATATGACGCGCTCAGCAAGTAGTGAATTAATTCCTTCTTTTGATTTGCTTGCGCATGCAGCTTCTGCTTTACCTATTAAACTGTCTTTATCCCAACCCATGAGTTTTTGCACTTTCACCCTTCTGATTCTCTCTCCCTTCCCACTGTGGAGGGAGTAAGCGAGTGGCTCTGTGGTGCCCAGCTGCCTCCTTGGGTTAAACCACAACAGTGAGGCTGAGGTACTCAATGCCTTCTTTGTATCACTTTTCATCCCTTTGGGCTTACAGACAGGGATAAGGAGAAGAAGAATTATCAGCAGGGGGTGAGGATTAATTCAGGGCTTACATGAGAGAACTCAACCCTTACAAATCAAGAACTGGAGAAGGGAAAATGTTACACCCATCATCTAAAAAGGCCAAATGCTCACCCTGAGAATCACAGTCCTCAMTTTGGTCCCTGTGAAAATAAGGCAGAGAGTCCTCCTGGAATAAATTTCTCAGCATATTAAGGAGAAGTTGGTGTTTGGGAATAGAGAGAAGATGGTGTTTGGGAATAGTCAGCATGGATTTACTCCACGTAAATCATGCCCGACCAACCTGATTGCCTTCTGTCATAAAAGGACAGTTTGTGGATAAGAGAAAAGCAGTGGAGGTCATTTACCTCAACTTTAGAGGACTTTTCAACATTGCTTCCCAGATTATTTTTGTATGCAAATTGGGATGTTATGATCTGGATGGGTGGACAATCAGATGGGTAAAAAAACTGGTTGGATGATTGGGCAAAGAGGGTAGTGTTTAGTGGGTTGTACTCCACCTGCACTCCAGCAATGAGTGGAGTATCACAAGGGTCTCTCTTGGGACCTGTCCTGTTCGACATCTTTATCAATAACCTGGAGGAGGTGAATGGAGTGCACTCTCATCAAGTTTGCAGATGAAATCAAACTGGGGGACYAATTCATATGCTTGAGGACAGGACGGCCATTCAGAGAGATCTAGATAGGYTGGAGGAATTGGCCAACAGGTACCTTATGAAATTCAAGACGAACAAATGCCAAGTACTACAGCTGGGAAGGAAGAGTCCCTGAGATGGTACAGGCTGGGACCTGACTGGCTTTGGAGCAGCTTTGCTGAGAAAGACCTGCAGGTGCTCGTAGATGGCAAGCTGGGCATGAGCCAGCAGTGTGTCCTGACAGCAAAGAAGGGCACGAGCATCCTGGGCTGTACTAACAGAAGCACAGCGAAGAGGTCTATGGGAGTGATTACCACCTCTCCTCAGAACTTGTGAGACTGGAGTCAAATGTCTAGTTTTGGACCTCCTGCTCAATACAAGAGACAGACAAACTGGATTGAGTTCAAGCTTGGGGCACTTGCCCTGTGAGGAGAGGCTGAGGGAGCTGGAAAAGAGACATCTTCAGGGGATCCTAGCAGCTGTCCCCAAGTACTTATGAAGACGTCATGAAAACAGCAGAGTCAGGCTGCTCACAGGCATGAAGGGAAGATAAGAGATAATGGCCAGAATTTGAAACAAGACATAATCCACCTGCATATAAGTAGAAATTTTTTCAACCCAAGGATAGTCAAGCAGTGGGGCAGGCTGTAAAAAGAGGTTGTGCAGTCTCCATTCTTGAGGGTTTTCAAGACCAGAATGCATAACACCCTAAGTAACACGATCTGATCTCACAGGTGACTCTGCTTTGAGCAGGAGGTTGGACTAGAGATCTCCTGAGGTTCATAGAATCATAGAAACACAGAATCATTAAGGTTGGAAAAGACCTTTAAGATGATCAAGTCCAACCATCAACCCAAAATGACCATGCCCACTAAACYATGTCCCAAAGTGCCACGTCTACACGTTTTTTGAACGGCTCCAGGGATGGTGACTCCACCACTTCCCTGGGCAGCCTCTTCCAATTCCTGACCACTCTTTCAGTAAAGAAATTTTTCCTAATATCCAATCTAAACCTCCCTTGGTGCAACTTGAGGCCATTTCCTCTCATCCTATCGCTAGTTACTTGGGAGAAGAGACCAACACCCGCCTCTCTACAGTCTCCTTTCAGGTACTTGTAGAGAATGATAAGGTCTCTAAATTCCTTCCAATCTGAATTATTGTATGATTTTATGAGAAAGGATGAAGAACACTGATCTTCATGCATGACCCTCAGCTGCTGAACAACCATCTCACTTGATCAAGGATATGATAGAAATAATTGTCTGAATAGTGATCCTTTGTATCTTTTCATTAGGTAGTTTGCAGTATCATTGCATTTGGGAATATTAATGCATACACAAAAAAATGTCATTAGTGTATATATAAAGCCCCTGTATAATGAAGAAGCAGCTAATTTCCTTTTCCATTACTTTTTGCTCATTTCTTGCTATCCTTAGAATTACTGAGGTAATTTGGGTTGCTTTAACAAAGGGAAGATTAGACTCATTCTAGAAACAAGTATCAATGAAACGTGCTGAGATAATGCACTGGTTTATTATATTCGGCTGCCTAGAAAATATTAGCCTAAATGATTGCTTGTACTGAAACATTCTACAATATCAGGGCACAGTGAATAATAGCAGAAACTATAGATTTAATTTCTGTTAATCATATTAAAAAAAAAAAAAAAAAAAAAAAGAAAAATCCTGTTTTAATCTTTCTGTTATGGCAGCAAACATTAAGTCCAGAGATCCCAGTTTGTTTTTTGGTTCTACGATGGAGTGAGCTTTGATTTGGCATGCCTTTGTAGCCCAGTAACTGGATTCCTTAGTCTATGAAACAAACCTGTTCAATTCAACATGTAGAGCAGCTATTGGAATAGGAAGTAGTTTACAAGAATGTTATTCTAAGAACCATTTTTAAAACTTTATTCCATTCTAACAAAACTAACATTGTTTAATCACTAACATAAATATTTGGAATGTAGAATATTTAGACTAGTTTAAATTATGAATTTATCTTACATAATATTTTCACCATGAAGAATAGGGATATTATCAGTGATTACATATTTATATTTTCATTTTCTTTTACTCACAAAAGAAATGTTCCTATTTATCAAAGCATAACATATTCTCCATTCATCTGTTTCCTTTCCTTACACTGACAGTCAAAAAAGCTAGTTAAATGAAGTATAAAAATAATACCTCTAGGGCAATAATTTTCCCACAAGAGGTTAATATCCAGTATTCTGGACACAAGGTTAATTATTGCAATTTAACACATTGAGAGAACTTACAATAGAGAGAGATTAAAAAGATCTCTTAGGTTGTCAGAAAACTGGGATGTTTCATGACTATTTTCCAACTAGGTATCATTAATAGCACAGTAAATGTATTAATATCTGTTCACTTTGGTTCTTCTGACTAAATTGTTTGACAGGCTGAGTTCATSAAATAAATATCACAAGGTTTAAAATGTTATTTTATGCAGCTAAAAAGCAAACAAAACAGGCTCAAGATTGAAACTGGTACTGAACAATTTCTTATATATCTATGCTGAAAATTTAGGTTTTCACTTCAAATTCTCCCATCTGCTTTATTAGCATTTGTACATACAGGCCCTAAATAATCACATAATTACTAGGACATCTTAAATCCTTTTTGCTTTAAAGGTTTTCATGAACAATCTGAAAGCTATCTAGAAAGATACTGAATCACTTGTACAAATAAATTCACATTCTGGACGGAAAAGCAGAGTAGTAAATACAGGACAGGACAGTTTTCAGAATATAAGAGTATTTAAGTAAATAAACCATACAAAGAAACTCTGGTTGTCCTTCATACACACCCACATTTTTAAAAACTCAGCTTTAAAACATGAATTCTAAAAAACCTCTTGCTTGGCTCTTAACTAGCCTAAGAAGTCAGTAGGTACTCAAGCAGTCAAGAACATAATTTCCATAATTGTCTTAAGATCTGCTTCTGTTCGTAAATAGACAGGCCTCAGGATAAACAACTTGAAGTCTAGCTGAGATTTAATCCATACATGTCATATATTACCTATAGCAACAACAATGCATGATTGAAGCATTTTCAGATCACATCTGCAGCTAAAGAAAGTGCTGGTGGAGCTATGCACATTTCGCTTTACAATTCAGTGTTTTTAATGCTTATTAATAACACTGGAAAACCACATTCAGTTACATCCCCTGCTCAAAATATTACCCTACTTTCCAGCCTTCAGCTACTCTGAACTTAGTGTTTGTGCATATACTCATATTCTTACCTGATGAACATTCTATATTACATAAAATAATATTAATTGTTTTCCTCCCCTGGCCCTTGTGGGAATAAATGTATAGCTCTATAGCTTGCTAGTGAAGATATCATAGAATCATAGAATCATAGAATCATTAAGGTTGGAAAAGACCTCTAAGATCATCGWGTCCAACCATCAACCCAGTACCCATGCCCACTAAACCATGTCCTGAAGCACCTCATCCACACGTTTTTTGAACACCTCCAGGGATGGTGACTCCACCACTTCCCTGGGCAGCCTGTTCCAATGCCTGACTACCCTTTCAGYGAAGAAATTTTTCCTAATATCCAATCTAAACTTCCCCTGGAGCAACCTGAGGCCATTTCCTCTTGTCCCATCACTTGTTACTTGGGAGAAGAGACCAACACCCGCCTCTCTACAGCCTCCTTTCAGGTAGTTGTAGAGAGCAATAAGGTCTCCTCTCAGCCTCCTCTTCTCCAGGCTAAACAACCCCAGCTCCCTCAGCCGCTCCTCAKAWGACCTGTTCTCCAGACCCTTCACCWGCTTCGTTGCCCTTCTCTGGACACGCTCCAGCACCTCAATGTCCTTCTTGTAGTGAGGGGCCCAAAACTGAACACAGTATTCGAGGTGCGGCCTCACCAGTGCCGAGTACAGGGGCACGATCACCTCCCTACTCCTGCTGGCCACACTATTTCTGAYACAGGCCAGGATGCCGTTGGCCTTCTTGGCCACCTGGGTACACTGCTGGCTCATGTTCAGCCAGCTGTCGACCAGCACCCCCAGGTCCTTTTCTGCCGGGCAGCTTTCCAGCCACTCTTCCCCAAGCCTGTAGCGTTGCCTSGGGTTGTTGTGACCCAAGTGCAGGACCCGGCACTTGGCCTTGTTGAACCTCATGCAGTTGGCCTCGGCCCATCGATCCAGCCTGTCCAGATCCCTCTGCAGAGCCTTCCTACCCTCAGGCAGATCAACGCTGCCACCGAGCTTGGTGTCATCCGCGATCTTACTGAGGGTGCACTCGATCCCCTCATCCAGATCATTGATAAAGACATTAAACAAGACGGGCCCCAAAACTGAGCCCTGGGGAACACCACTCGTGACCGGCCGCCAACTGCATTTGACTCCATTCACCACAACTCTCTGGGCTCGGCCGTCCAGCCAGTTTTTTACCCAGCGAAGAGTACACCCGTCCAAGCCATGAGCCACCAGCTTCTCCAGGAGAATGCTGTGGGAGACAGTGTCAAAGGCCTTACTAAAGTCCAGGTAGACCACATCCACAGCCTTCCCCTCATCCACTAGGCAGGTCACCTGGTCATAGAAGGAGATCAGGTTGGTCAAGCAGGACCTGCCTTTCATGAACCCATGCTGGCTGGGTCCAATCCCCCGGTTGTCCCGCACCTGCCTCGTGAGCGCCCTCAAGATGAACCGCTCCATGATCTTCCCCGGCACCGAGGTSAGGCTGACAGGCCTGTAGTTCCCCGGATCCTCCTTCCGGCCCTKCTTGTAGATATTCTTAGGCTTATGAAAAATAATAAAATACATATTGAAATTGGGTTTGAAACCCAAGCCTTTTTTTTTGCCCTCACAGTAAGCATCCTGGGCTACAGCAACATGTGATATAACTCCAGTTCTCAATCAGATGTTTTATTCTCAGCCACATAGAAAAGTTGCAGCAGAAGAAATTACACTATTCCGTATAAGCTTACCCTGTAACCAGCCTGCTAGTGATGCCCCCAAGGACGAAAGGACTATTTCAAAGCCACAAACACAGAAAAAGAAAGCCAACCCACGCCATCAGTATTCTGGATGTGGTAATAGGAGATAGAAGCAGCTTCTCYTTTGATCATGTTTTAAAAATAATAAAAAATGCACGTGACAGTTGCCTCTTGAACAATGAACTTAAAGAAGGCACTCAGGCCTATGAAGACTTACTGGAGAAATGCATCTCAATCCTGTGTCTCCCTAAYCTCAGTAATGCAAGCGCAATTTCTGCTACCTGCATTGGATTGTAACCATCCCCTTTTGGGGAAACTTCTGTACTTAATGTACAGTGAACTTCCTCTGCAACAAGCTACATAAAAGTTAAGGAGCTATACTGTTGCCTAAATTTCTCTTTGTACCTATCCTTATACTTTTAATGGGAAACTGGGACAATTCATGAAAATGTATGACCTTCTTACATATTTAGTGCACACAGATATGAGGGATATTCTTTCTGTTCATTTGGGATTGCAGAAAATAAGAAAATTCAGAGCAACATCAGTAAAAGTTTATATAAAACAGTTATGGTCTATGACTTGCACTAGCTGGAAAATAAGAATGGAAGAAAAAGCAGAAGGCTAACTCAGACTGACTATAGATCATTAATAATTTGAGAGTRAAAATGAATGGTGAGTTCAATAATTGGAACAGAGACTCCTTTTAGACCCTTCTATTAACTGAGGAGCTGCATAACGATTATTTAGAACAATTTGAAGTGGTTTGAAGGAGGAATTTTTGCTGTAATCAGGCCACAAGATCAAGTCTCTTCAAAAAAGACAGTTGAGAAGCTGGAATGATCTTATYCTCAATGTCATGTGAATTAGGACCATTCTATGGCATTGATTTTCAGTCTGAAAAGGTTTTGCTTGTAAAACAACATTAGAATATTTTTTCATAYACTACCTCTTTCAATTTCTTGTTGCAAACCAAGTCAGGAAGAGAAGAAAAAGAAATAATTAAAGGAATATGTTTTTCTTAACTTCAAGAAAGTTTCAAATTTATCTTGAGTTTCAAAAGAAATAGAAGTTATTTTTTTATTTGAGCTGAATCAATTTGTAGAGATCCTTGAAGTGAATCAGATACTGGCACAAAATAAGAAATCTTCCATAACTCATTGTAGTTTCATACTCTTATTATGCTACTCAAATAATCCTTCGGAAACAAGGAGAGAGATTATGCCTCTTCATCCATGATAGTAATGGGAGGACAAAGGGTCAGAAAAGAAAGCTTTCAGAATTAAAACTTATTTMTTTTTTCTTTTTTTTTTTCAGTAAAGGAATGATAAAGAACAAGTCAGTAACCCTCCCCAAACTCCCCCCAATACACCTCCTTCAAAACCAGATGAACCRTTTTGTAAATTTTTATTTAGGCATTACATAGTTTGTTAAAGTACTTTGTACTTTTTTCAGAAAAGTAAACCTTTCATTCTTTTTCTAAGCACATACATCCAGATGGGGTAATATATAATATTAAATATATTTTTGACCTACAGTTTTGTTTGATGAAATGGACTTCACAATTATCAATGTATTAGAAATGATAGCAAAATTTCCCCATTAATACCCAATAACATCGCAGTGTTTCAGCAAGCATAATTTAAAAGGATACAGTTTTGTTTCAAAGTTACTGTTGGTCATTAAAATAAAGCTCCTTTTAACTATATATATTTCAATGACTAATTACTCTATTAAAGAGAACACCTCTGCCAACTTTAGTTTCTAGCTGCTGAATCTTGCTATGCTTTATCATTATTGTGGGGTTTTTTGTTGTGGTTTTTTTTTTAAATCAGGATACGGCTAATTTATTAAAAAAAATCAGTGAATTGCAGTTGTAAAAAGCATATGTTCATGACACTTACTTTGATTTTATTTTCATACATTAACCTCGCCTCACTTAAATAACAGTATTTTTAAAGCTGTTTTGGTTGCATCTTCAAGTTTACATTTAAGAAAAAGGATCAACCTGTATAACCCACACAAACACACGTGACAATTTATACTCAGTTTTTAGCCCAGATAATCCTCAAATTACACATGTGAAACTACAGAATGTGCATATATACTGAAGAATTTAGTCTTTACAAGCAAATGCAGAAAACCAACTAATTCTTCATGTAAACATATATGTTCTTTTCAATGTGTGGTGGGAGGAAACAGATGGTGTTAGGTTTCTTGTTTTGTCTTTTAAATTTAATTTCAAGTACAGAATAAAAAAAATGACCTTTCAGAAACATTGATAAAACCATGGTTAAATTATGTTGCAGTTATGAGAATAATTTTATTGCTAGAAATACTGTAACTAACTTCCCATACAAAAGAAAATGGGTACATATTAGCCATTATATTCATTCTGCAAGAAGCTTTAGATGGAGGGGAAAATAAAGTGAGACTCCATAGTTCATTTGTGCACAATGCCACTATATAATAATGCTTCCTTTCCACTTCACTGGAGGTACAGTCAGTATATAAAAAGATTTTAATAGAAAGACACCAATAAAAAAAAATCCTAAAATACAAACATAAGCACAGACATAGAGAAACATTGTCTAAATACCAGCATTTAACTGAATTTGCATCCAAGCAGCACATTAGCCAAAAATATTCACAGGCATCATTCATTCTCACTGAATGTTGCAGACAGATACAGTAACAGTCATGATGGTTATCTAGCTTGGCAAATTACTGCATTTCTAAAAAATTAGATTAGTGTTATGAACTGAAAGCCATGGTTTTCCATCAAATTGGCTCACCTTTGTTTTTCCCCTCAGCTCTTTGTAGACAAGTGTATGACAAAATGACTTTAACCTGAGTTTGTGGTCACACAGTCTGTAGATGTATTTTGGAGATCTTATCATTTACCATGACAGTGTAGCTATACATATTTTTCTGCAGTACAGCTACACAAGCCTAAGGCAGTAGGTGTAGACACAAGCTTTCTTGGCAGGGTCAATTTTGTCAGATACTGCTATCAAAACAAACTTTATTACAACTTGTTTGAACTGTGCAACTTAAGTTGCCACATCCTTCTAATAAATGCAATTTACAGCTGTACATTTTATCATTAAAAGTGGTGTCTGTGTGCTCTAGACAAAAGTTTAATGTATCTGTGCTTTGCCAAAAGATTTTCTAAAATTCCACATTATACATACAAATTCCACCCAATAAATATGGATCCACTAATCATTATAGGACCTTCAACGAAATTGGTTGACTGGTTTAACTTGCATGCTACTCAGTTATTTGGGAGGGTCATCTACTGAACAACTTGGTAGCTCCAAAGATTTCACATTAAAATCCATGACAAAATAGACATCCTTTTCTACAGTATCTGGACAGTTGTTCATTTACTGCATACATTTGTTCATTTTGTTTATAGCTGCTTTGTTAATATCAGAAAATATATATACTAAGTAAAATTAGCTGAAAAGCACAGAATAGCTTCAGTAGATTTCAGTGATATTTTCATCCCTGATTAAAGTTTTCAGTAACAGACTGAATTTTTAGTTATTTTTAAAACAAAAAAAGATTCAAAACCCAGAAGTTTATGAAGTGTTTTAGGATTATTATTTCTATTTTTATCGCATCAATGAATAACCTGATTTCAGAATAATAAGTAATTATAATTACCTTTGAAATATATTATACATTGTCTTATATTTTGCAAATGTAAATACATTGAAACACTGCACAAGTTAAAAAGTAGCTTATATAATTTATTTCAGCCAATGAAATATTGATTTATTGAASTTTATATCTATTTTTAAACATGTCCAAGAAAAAAAGCGTGCTTTACAACTTATTTACTCAGATTTTTTTTTACTGAAAGACACAAAAAGAAATTGCAGGTTGCATGATCAGCAATAAAAACAATAGTACAAATTATTCTGCTACAAGAGAAAATAAAATTAATTGTATTGCAGTTTATAACTAAAACTCGCCAAAAATGTGTGCTTTTTGTCAGCTACAAGTTATTATCATGTCCTCGAAAATAGTTTTTCCACCCCATTTACTATGTCTAAGCCTGTATATTCTCATGAAGGAGAGACTACAGAAATATTTCTAAGTATCAGCAAACTTATAATCTGTTTAGTAACAAAAGTTTACTTCTCTCGATGTTTGAGGCACGAACTCTAAATATAAATGCAAAGAAAAGTCATGCTTCTCACTTACTACTAAAAGACAGATACTATTATACTTATTCCCAGGAGTAGATTCACACACTGGAATATAGTTCAGACTCCATTATTCCTATCAGGATCTCTCATCATGTTTGATATTATATATATGAGGGACTAGTATTCTAACTTCTAAGTCACGAATTTTAAAGGGATGGCAGTGTCTGAAATACCTTCTCCAGACACCTGTGATCAAAGAGAGGCCAGTCTCAAAGCCTCTGTCTCAGAGACCATGACAATCAAACTGAGAATGAACTCAGTATGATATTTCTTTAGCAATATWAAAACAGCAAAAAAATGACACTTATTCTTGGCAGGCAGCTTATACTCAGTCTTCCACTGGGAACAGAAATGGTGCTTGTCTTGATCCCACACACGCAAAAAATTTCTGCTCATTTTCATTGCTTACATACTGACTACTTCTTCACCCTACTAAGAAGTATTTCAAACAGGACAGCACCAAGAAGAAATGTATGAGAGCAGGAGTTGAGAGGAGGGATAAGAATTTATGAGACACATCAAAATATATAYATATTGGAGTATGGCTATAGGACATGGAATAAGAAAGTGTGGGAGACAAAAAGCTATTCTACAGTGTTCTTAGCCCTAGCAAAGAAAGCAGAATGGGCTTTTAAATCTTCCTTTACAGTTTTTTTCTCCCATAAACTAGCACTTTGGTTTTTCAAATAATTACTTGCTTAAAAAAAAAAAAAACCAAAACAAACAAACAAACAAAAAAACCCACACAAAAAAATTGGGCTAGATTATCAGAATAATAATTTAGAGCCTTAAAGTTTTTTCATTTAAGAAACAATTCTGAAGAAAGCATTTCTACTTATTTAAATAAAAGCACTTAAATCTTGAGTTTAGACTTCAAGGGGCAGAGATTTTAGTAACTCTCTCAACAGATAGTTACAATTATTAATCGACCTTCTGGATGAGAAAAGCATTTTATCTCTTGTTTGAATATAATTTCCTTAAGTTTCCAATAGCTATATACCAATATAACTTTATTCTACTAGATTAAAGAGCTGTCTTCAGTCAGGTATCTTTCCACAACTGGGTATTTTGAAAACCATGGCCAAGTCATTGTGATTTACTATTCAGAATTAAATGTATTAATTCTTCTGTACTAATGTTACCTTATTCAACAGAATGCTAAAAACTTAAGGCACTGCCATGCTCATCCTATAATAGTTCTATTGTTCCATTAAGGTTTAATTGTTAAAGAGTGTACTTTGGACTCTGCACCATTCTTTATTATCTACCAATAAGGGCTTTGGATACTTTTTCAGGTCATGGTTACAAACCGTCTATGCACTTATATGCTACTGTTGCCATAACATTTCTATTTGTGGTGAGACAATAAATAAAATGTTTCTTGTTTTGTGAATCAATCCTCCAACAAGTTTAGGCTTCGCCCATAAAACCACATGCATGTGTGTGCATGAGGATAAAATCACATCAGTGGCAGATCAAGTCACTGAATTAGCTGTATTACTAAGCATAGAAATAAGCATAACTGTAAGCATAACTCCACAGATACGAAAACTAAAAGTTAAAGGCACTGAACCCTTTGTGTTAATAGACCTTTTTTTTTCAAAATTGAAAACTGAGGTCCACCTGGTGCATGCATAACTGTAAACACAAAAATCTCTGGAAACAGCATGCTGCAACCCTCAATGAACATCAAAAATGTCCAAAAACCTGAAAGAATTTTAAAGCTAAAGTTTAATGGAAAAGGATACACACTGAAAAGTAGACTAACTTTGACCCAGAATGAACTAGGTATTTTGACAGCTGCTATAAACTAAATTGCCACATAAAGTCTATAATATCCTTTAATTTATAATAAACTGATTGGTAGTCCATCAGCTGCAAAGTATGAAGTACCAAGATTTACCTGCAGATTCCTGGAATGTCTGGGCTATTTTCTATGTCTCCAAAAGTAATTATAGAGTGATATTGTCATGGATGTGGATGTGACCAGTTTTATAACTATATATAACAACAAATACTGTGCAATAGATTTTTCCATAAAGCCTATCCCTTGCCACACCAAATAATAATGATTTTCCTTATCTCTATTCAAATTTTGTTTCAGATAATCAATATATCATCCTGCTCGTAAAGAAAGAAAACTCAATACTAACTACTTAATGCTGCTAAACATATTTTCAGTGAGAACTGACAGTCGTCTTAGAGCTGGATGGGTAACTTGCTCCAAATAGACTAACACCAACCTTTCCTAATGCTTTTCTATAAAGAAAATGGAGGGATGTTTTCTCCTTGTAAGAATCTAAAACAATTCTACCTGTGAACGGGCTTTGAATTACTTCTCTTCTGTCAAATCCATTTACCATCCCAACAGAACAAGTCTCTAAAAGCAAATACGGAGAAGAAAGGTTTCTGAACTCACTTCAATAGAACTCGATTTTGCTCTGAGACAGAAGGTGAGATTGAACACATCTGTAACACTTAATACAAGCTCAGCTAAACACTGCATAATTCCCTTTGTTTAAGCTTCTTTTTCTTTCATTTTGAGCTTGCAATAATGGGAACTCAGTTTGGGATTATTGATTTGAGGGGTTTTTGTCTACTGACTAGCACGTACAGCAATTCCAATTTCAAGACACACACATGTGAAATGTATTTACATATTTTTTCCAGTAGTTTTCATTTTTACAGGCATTACTTAAACTATATTAAAATGTTAATATCACTATGGCTAAGAACAAACAAAAATAGTTTCTGTATTAACACCTGCAATAGCTATCACAGTTACATTATGTGCATTTCTATAAGTATTCTAGGTGCACGAGGTCCTTGAAAACATCAGTCTAAGACACTAAAAATTCCCTTCTGCTAATAGAGCTGCACATTCTGCAGTGACTCCTAATTTATACAGAAAGCCACTCTGTGCATTACATCTTACAAGATCAATSAATACAATGAACATTCCCCAACTTGTTTGAAAAGCCTTAATCATCAGATGTCTGTCTAAATACTTAAGGCTATTTCACTTTAATGAAACAGTTCAAATATTACGTTGCTGACTGATTTTGTTAGTGTGATAGATCAATAACTCACCCTGCCAGACAAATACATGCTGAAGCATATCTGGAACTAGAGAAGCATACCGGACCTAAGATAGAGCTGTAGTTCATTTGTTCAGTACTTAAAGGAAAAGCTTTGACTATATCATGGTTAATTTACCAGGAAACTGTAAAACAAATTTAAATAAATTGGTCTTTCATAGGGACATAATATCTTTGTTACTTTCATAAACTATATTGTAATCCTATAGAATTTCAGATTTTACAGATGAGTCATTAAGCATGACACACCTCAAACTCTGCACTTTTCCAGTGGTACTTTATAAATCAAAATATAATTTTTTTTTAAACAATAATTTACAATCTGTAAATTCATTTCTATTTTTTTTTTTTTTAAACACAGAAATGCCAGGCTGGAGATGGGTTTGGGGAGTGCGGAAGAGGGGAACAGGAAAACCAACACTCTACATATACACAATATTGCTCATAAGCTAAGTGAGCAGCAAAACTCAAGCCTTGAGCTGGCAACTACTTCTTTCTTACACAGTCTGGCTTGCACAGAGGTTGCCTGACCAATGGAGTTATGCTTACTTGGAGGAGGGTCACAGCTGACCTGCAATCTGGCAAATTTGCATGCTGCCATCAGCAGCATGTAATAACAGCATCAATAGCGGCCAGAACAATTTTCCCTTTTAAAGGAACGTACAACACAGTACACTCGCTCTATTTACAACACTCTGCTCTTCAGACATGAGATGTTACCTTTGTTGGACACATCCATCTCCTTTGTGCACAAATGTTGCTTTTTATTCTGTCCAGTAAACATTTGTATACCAGGAGAAAAACAAAATACTGCTATATTACCACTGAATAGCATGTCACAGGCAAAGGGAAGTTGTTACCTGAATAACCATCACTATCACTGACTAACTATTTAGCAAGTGTGTTTCTCACATTATCTGATTTTTATATTTTGACAGCATTCTGTTATCTGACAAGCCAAAACTATGACAATTGATGAAGTTTTTCAATTAAACAGCACAAAAATAAAACACAAACCCCAATGTTTGGGGCAATTTTAGAAATTTAGCCACTCATTTGGTAAGTAAATGGTAAGTAAATTTTATGGAAAATCTTAACCATAAAMCCAACCTATCTGAAAACAGCATCCTTAATATTTTGCCACCTCCACCAAAGAATCTAATTCTTTGTAATACAGTAATTATGCTTAAGAAACTTAATGGGAACTATAAATCTGCATTTCTTGATTTATTTCAGCAGACATCATAAATAAGAGGACAAAACATGGATGTCTATGCACAAAGGCGTAACTTCATGAAAGGAAGGAATTTTAAATAACAAACATCTCATTAATGGGCATAGCATCTACATCTTTGCATGTCTGTAAATCATTTAGAGTTGTATAAAGCTTAGTTTCTTACCCCCTACTGTGTCTGTTTTGCAATGTTCCACTAAGATGCAGATCCAGCAGCTCAAGGATTGCCCCATGGAGTAAAAACAATGCTTCATTTACTCCCTATGGCATGACCTGAGACCCTCTGCCAAGTTTTCTTCCTTCCTTTCTGTGTAAACAATATCTGCATATCTCAAAAATAACACAAAATGTAAAAAGGTGCCATCAACTTTTAACATTCAGACTTTTCTCCTTTCCTCAAATGCAAAGCCAAGATATAAAGTAAAAACGAGCAGGAGAAGCTGCTTTTTCAACTTCAAGAAGCCTATTAAGTAGCATTAAGTGCATTAYAGGGTACCGAGATAAAATTTAAAAAAATTAAAAAAAAAAGGAAAGGCAAAACACCCATACTGTCAAAAAATAGACACAGTATGCCACAAAAATGGAGCACCAGTGGAATTAGGAGGGCAGGAATAAAAGGAAAAAGCACACACTGGTATGTCTTTGTGCAGATGTTGTCCCTTCAACTTTTCCCTACCTTGTCATCTGTAGCTCCCTACCTACAGAGCAAGCCTTTTACCAATGCAGTAATAAATTCATATGTGCAACCATCTGCCTAGCAGATGGGGCAGGTGCTGAGTATCGTCAATCACCAGCTTCCACTTGTGCTCGTCATTATCAGGAGTTAATAGACTCTAGGGCAGGAGGTGAGCCATGTACACAGCAGGAACAGCAGCATGTTGTGCCATGTTTGTTCACCCAGGGTCTCCAGGGAGAAAGGGGGCGGCGAAGGAAGGAGGCAAAGGAAATAGGAAGCTTTTTCGTCTAGCATGTCACTGCGTAGCAGACAGTAAGTGTTACCTCAACTTGCTAACAGATGTTACCTCTCTTGCGCAGCACATCCTTTCCATCTGAGGGGCATACCCGTGTACTCTGAACTCACACAACACTATTCCCAAATTGTTAACGTGTGAACTTATGAGCCAACACCTTTTTTTGTTGCTGTTTTTTTCCAAATGCGACCAGGAAAAAAACACAAAGGTAAGTTGTCAGGAAAAGGGCGGGGTTGGGGGGTGGGGTGTTGGGAGGGGGGAACCCACCTGATGGTAATGGGCAGCTGCAGACATAGATGTTAGTTTGCAGTAAATATGTGAAAGGACCATGTAAGGGAAGAAAATTTTCTTTTCCTTCTTAGAGCTGAATTCCAATACTCATTTCTTATCCAGACTAGGTAACTCTGAGTCTCAAGGACAGTCTCATTTTTTCCTCTGTAGGTTTACACTTCCATTATACATTTGATGTGACTGTCAATAAAAAGTCGACACTTACTGTAAAGAATCCCCACAGAAATCTGGGAAACTTCATAGCCTGTGCAATGTTTCTCACTGAGGTGTCAATGAAATCTGCTTGTGACTTATTGTCCCCACAGTACACTGCCAGAGGATGTGAACTCTGTTATTTAGAACTCTCTCTATAACTAGAAACCATGGCGCTTATAATCTGAGGCAATTATTTTCTCTGTACATTTAACTGATTGATTACAGAGAGAACTTTCCATTTTGAAAGATGCTGAAATAAACACAGAAAACACAGTCAAAGCAGAAGTCTGAACTATGAAGTTGTTTCTTCCTGATGTTCATTGTTTTTTTCCTGTTGAAAAGAATGAAACCAATTTCAACTGCTGGGGCTTTTTTATTAGCATAACTTTAAAATGTTATTTTAGGTTTTTTGCTAGCACAATTTTCATCATATTAATTTAATTTTATAATGGACAGTCAACTGTCTAATAAAAAAAAGTTTCTCTACCCAAAGTCAAGGTATCTTACTATCATTTAAATTTACTTTACAGCAAATAGCATCACCTGAGCTTACTCCCCAAGTATGTGCTTCATAACCACTACATTTGATACCAGATCCTTATTTTGTTTTCTTCTTCCCTATTTAGCAATCCTGTGTGTTACAAAAAMCACACCTGCTCCAATGGTGATCAGGAATTATGTGCCTGAACACAGGGTAGATTCTTTCCCATTAAAGACTCTATATTCTTCCAGATTTTCACCACAGTCGTATCACTAAGGTTAATTCTGCTCCAGAGCACACCTTTCCTGGGTAGCATGATAACTCACCAAAAAATAGTCAGTTGGAACTTGTATAAATAAAAAAATGTAGATGAGGAGAACAAAGCCATTTTAGTGTTTAAACACAAGACAACTGAAAATGATAAAACAGTAGTCAATTTCTAGTCTTCCTAGTTTCCTTTGTAGGAAGAGCCAGTTGACAGATTCAGCATGTGAGCAGTCTTTTTTTACTGCCAAATATCTACATATACATGCAACTTTTGTATATGTACAAACACACACACACACAGACATCTTGTTCCCTCAAGATGTTTTGCTGCTGATTTTTCTATTAAATATATTGATTTCARAAAGCCTACAACCTCCAAGGAAAAATATACAACCACCAATTGACGATGCAAAGGAGAAAGTAGTCAGAAAAAAAGGTTTCTAGATCAGGTGTCTAGAAGTTTATTATAAATAATAATAAATACAGAAACATTTTAAACCATGCAAAATACTTAATAGGATTTTAGGACTTTTCCTACAAGCAAGTCCTGTCAATGTATTTTCAAGCTTCTTCTGTTCTATTAGCTCGTAAACATCTGCAGCTAATGCAGATTCTTGCATCTATTTGTCATAATAGTACATTTATCTCCCTTCAGAGTCACACAAATAAACTTTCTAAACCTCATAAGTATGCAGGCCCTGACTTAACCTCATTTTGTTGACTCCTATGACCCAGAGCTCAAAAGCTTGAAATGTATACCAAAAAGATGAGCACGAGCTGTTGACATCCTGAATCACTCAGCTCATGAAGGAATATATATATTTTTCCTTTATGTTGCATACTCAAATGCATACTCATTTAAAATTAAAAACAGAAATTGGGTGCCATGAATTCAGTCAGAGGGGAAAAATGAATAAATAGATATTGTTTCACTTTGTCTGGGCCCTGTGGCATTTTTATAAAGTAGATCCAGAAAATAAGAAGGAGAAACCAGTGACGAGTGGATCATGAATGGAGATGGAAATTGTTTCTATTGATTTTCACTGGCAATGGAGCTCATAACACAAGGGTTATATTTATAAAAGCAGATCCTGATTCATCAAAAAGCTCTACACACAGTCCAGACGAAGTTTGTTTCTCGTCTCCTAATCACTAKCATTTTCCTGGTGTCTATCCTTATAGCAAAAGAAAATGGTGAAGAAATTAAAAAAAAAAAAAAAATCACGTCAAACATACACATTAAAGGAAATAGGAAAAAAAACTTAAGACTAGGGATATAAATTCACATATAGTTCTAATAGTATACAGAACCAGTGCTATCCCTATATAATACACAGGACTAATACTAGTGTATTATTGTGCTTTCAGGCAGAATTAGAATCCCACTATGTTGTGTTACACAAAGCATACAGTAAAAARCCTTCATGTGCAGTCTTTTTGAGCAAGTAAACTATGTAACAGTTATTCTTATAAACATTGATTTTTTTCTAAAAGTCTTCACAGGACAGGACAGCAGAATCTTTTTCACTGTTTAGTTTATGTAACTTTTTTATTCTCTAGCCTGCTAGAAGAGTTTGAGTGGGGATCATGCTGACAGATTGCAATAACTACTGTGGCTTCAGGTTTATCAGAGTATAGTGTAATAACTGTTTGATCCTTTCCTATTTAAACCTGAGACATTACAAAACTGCAGCCACAATAGACAATTATTATTCTCTCTGTGTTCTTGAGTTTGCAGATAGTTTCACTCTGCAAGACCAAGACTGAGTCACAAGGCCTGGTTGTATCCTCATTTACATTTATGTACATTGAGAATAATTCCACAAAGGCCACTGGAAACCTACTGAGGTAAAATTGGTGTGAAGTGGCTTGTGAAGTGAGACATGAATTCATGGTTTTTGTGTAATGAATTGCCTCATCCACAAGAAAGCATGTGGAATTAAAGAAATTTAAAGAAATACGTGCCCAGAAGTGAAATTCAAAACTGCTAATATGCCAAATGCATATATTTAAAACAGTGAAAAGAAAGCAGAGGCAGATGTGTTTGAAAGTCCATTCCTCTAGGTGAGTGATCCTTTTGCTTTCTAAGTGACATAGTATAAGGCAAAAGCGACTACCGTTGGGGACTGACCTAGCTGTTACAGCCAGGTTGATGATGATGTGCTGTACTATATTGTAAGAGTGATTGTTTCCAAAGATATTCAGCATCAGGTCACAATCAAAATTTTTACCAAGAGTGTTGTCAAAACCATATTAGCTATATTTAACATATCTAGATTTTTAGCATTTTGGATTTAGGAATCTGCTGTTTCTCCTCTTTTCAGATGATGTCTTTATATGAAATTGTACAAAGTATCACAACACACATATATAAATATGAACTCAAAACTGATAATAATCAGATTGTTTTGCCACTCAGTAAGACAGATGGATAGTATGGAGAAGCATCCTGATATTCTATCACCTAGGAGTGATGAAAGAACTGCAAGCAAAAGTCACAGAATCAGAGGTAGGCTGAGTTTGGAAGGGACCTCTGGAGATCATTTTGTCCTATCCCCCTGCTCAAGCAAGGCCACCTAGAGCTGGTTGCCCAGGAACATGTCCAGATGGCTTTTGAATATCTCCAAGGAGGGATACTCCACAACCTCTCTGAGCAAAATGCCTTGCTAGAAAATTGTACAGCCTCATTTGTTTCACTCTGGATGCATTTTGACAATTTTAACTCAGTTTGCCTTGTATAGTTTATCACACAGGATTCTGCCTTTATAAAAAGCTCATTTTCTTTTAAAGAGTGAAAAAAAACCCCACATTTTGACTAGTTTAAATATGATAAGGGAGAAAAAAAGGGTTTGTACATCATGATTGCTTTACCCTTAAAGAAAAGACAAATTGAAGAGCCACAAAAGAGGAAGAAATCTCTAAGAGAGTAAGAAGTTTGTTGCACACATTCTACCAAAATAATGCTAAACATTAAATCAGCCTGCAGCAAGCTAGATATTAATTTCCAAATCATCTAACCATAACCATCTTTCAAAGGAAACAGTTCACAATAGAATTCCAGGGAGAATGCGGTTGATAAAAAAAGTCTATTATTGTTTCATGAACACAATTTATGTTTACTATGTGGGGCAGGGCAAATACTGCAAAGCAACATTTAAAATCCTTAAGTGATAGTTATGCAGCTAAATTTATTTTAAAAAAGATAACAGGTCAGATCAGTTAAATAAAATTACGTATGAAAGTTTATTGTGTGGTTAAACAAGTCAGATCTAACCAGAATTTGTCTGGCATGTGGCCTGCAGAAAATGATCTTTTGAAAGTATATTGGTGAAACATATGCTATGAGACAGTACTCATACAGTAGAGTTTGACTAAGAGAAATGTTTAATGGGTTGCAAAATGTTTTCATGCAGGTACTTCCAGCTTTTGTGTATATAGATTTAGGTTAGGGGCAGGGTGGAAGAATGTTTTTAAACATTCTGAAAACAAACACAGGAATTCAGCAAACTTCAGTAACAAAACATTTAAAAATATTTTTGTAGATTTTACAAAGCATGGSTATACTTTTGAGATAGCATGAAGAATGAGCCTAAATCAGAAAGTAACAAAACTTTTAATGAATGTTAATGAAACAGTAACAGATACTGATGTTAGAAGTGTTTGAGGAATTACAACTAGTTCAAGATTTTCAGGGCAGGAAACGAACTAGATGAGATAAGACAAAAGCTGACAATAAATACTAGATCAACCGTGTCAAATTCTGGGAACAGAACAGTTCATATAGAACAAAAATGAAAGTGTGTGCATAAGTTATTTCTGAACAACATATTCTGGAATAACWTAACTCCTTAATTTCACAACCAACTAATGTTATCTTGTAACAAAGACTACATCATTCTAGTTCAAAACTTAAGGTATCCTCAAAACACTTAGATTAGCAGGAGTATAGATAGATAATGGGCAACTGCATTAGAAGAAAAAAAAAATCAGGGAAATTAAATAACACATATTAGTATGGATAGGTGTAAAAATTATGTTGATGTAACTATGTAAACTCATGCATAAAAAAAGATGCTACACAACATGATCTTGCCCCCATGACAGTGCTATTATTTTTCATWCATTTTCATCTTTGTCAGACTATTACTGTATGTTATCAGGCAGAGGTTCCCTGGCTGTTCAACAAGAACTATATTTTTAATAGTTTTTAACAATTCTTGGACTGTTTCTTTTTCCATGCCATCCATTCCATGGATCTATTTCCACTCCATCAGACAGATATTTAGCAGTATACTTCTAATAATAACAACTGGTGTGCTTTTTCTTACTTTCTTTGTTTGTTTCTTTTTTCAGATGGGCAACATGGCAACAAGATTATCATTTTCAGCTAGACTTCTGAACCCAGTCTGGTGGTTCTATTTTTGTTTTCTTTGGAGCTGTACATTATGCATTTAATACATAAAGCTGGTATATAGCCTGAGAAGCTTGTTGTTCTCTGAGTCTTCTCTTATTGAGGTAGAAAGCCTGTCTAGCTCTTTTCAATGTGTTTCAAGATACACAGTTAACATCATGCAGCCGAGTTTCCTATGATAGAAACATCTTAAGATGTTGATTTGTCTTTGTTACAGCATGGAAATAATCATTTCAACTTCACATCTCAGATTCAAACTATGGATCAGAAAGCAATATTCTGAGTTAAGTAAGGACTCTCAAAACCTTCAGAAGAATGGGAATGTGTATAACATACGCTCCTCCACTTCACAAGCAATTGAACTGATAAAGCAAACAAAYGAGCAAAAAGCTTAAACTGTTGGGGGGGGGGAGGGGGAAGTAGAAAATCAGAGCAAAACAAACAAGGTAGTATATTCTGATTCATAAAATCAGACCAGATGGGTACATTGCTACAGAAAATGTGATTCGCCACCTAAACACTAATAATCAAGCAAGACAAAACCAAGCTGCTATGTTCCAGAACATCCACTAATTGTACTCAGATATGAAGCCCCACTAGAAGCCTGGAATCATGTAAAAGCATGTGGACAGAATCGGAAACTACATTACAAAAAATCAGGAAAAGTGCTTTTGAAGTTAAAAATAGATGACTTGCGCACAGAGCTGAGATGATAAATAACCTAGATTATAATAAAACTGAGCCACAGAAATAACATTTTAAATGTACCTTGTTCTTACATAATTGAAATACCTAAAGGGAAAAGACTGTGATACAATACGTGACATGTAATAAAAGAAAAAAAAGCAAAAATAAACAACTCTTCCCCTCACCCCAAATCTACAACACATTACGGGCATAAGACAGAGTGGAAAGCTTGCAAAAAATACTACAATGAAAGGATTGTATCTAGTCTGAAGTCAAAAGTAAGGAAAAAGACTAAATCCAAAAGTAAAAAAGTATTACTCCAATCTAACATGTGGGTCTATTGTAGGTGAACGCTAAATATTATATTAGACTGAGACAAATTCAATGTCATGATATAATTTTCATGCAGTAATAAAAAAAAAAAGAGTATTCTTTACCAGCTCCTGAAACCAAAGCAAAACTGGAAGYAATTTATTCAGGCCTTCTCTAATTTAAATCACACTATAAAGAAAACATTAGTAGGCTATGTCTTCCACAAAGATTGATATAAACAGGTAGTGGAGGTAAGATATAAGCTAGAGATTTATAACTACTTTTCTTTTTCTATGATATGGAGAATCATTTATTGAAAATGCACTCATCCACCTCCTGTTGAGATTTTTTTACTCCAGTACTTTCTTCTGTTCTTCATGATTTGCATATGCTGACACTGCTCACAGTACAGTCAGTATAGACACACTCATGCCCATGGTATTATAAGATCCCCATTCAGACCACTTTGGAATTATTAAAACTCTGTAATCTTCTCTCTAGTCTATCAATTGCTAAAATATGCTTTTATTTTAAAGGTTTTTCAAGATTATAGTGAAGCACTGATATAGGTGTTATTACTAATAGCATTATAAGTAAAATATCAACATCTGAAAGGAAAAACACTAACAACATTTATATTTTATATAACATATTTATAAAGTAAATTTATTTATTTTAATTAATTTTTAGTATATCTGCTATTATACTACCACCTAATGGTAAAAGATAATTAATATAGCACTCAACTACATAAAGATGCCTGATAATCCCTGCAATTCAAACACTTGCAACTAGCAACATCCTTTTCTGTCTTTCCCAGGTCTCTTATTTTTCCAGCTGTAAGACGTGCTATTTACTCCTTCATTCATATGTCCATCTTTTCCTGCACTTTTTACTACTTCAGTTACATTTCCCAGTCATGGATGATTAGGCAAGCATACGTCATTACAGATAGGGTCATACTAGTCCTGTGTTCAACAGTATAGAAATTTCCTGTCCACATACAGTTATGCTAGCAGTTGCTTTGAGCTATAAAATTCTATTTCTACTTAGAATATTAACCTTCTTACTATTTTATTTTTAAGACATATTCACCAAACTTTGTAGAAAAGGACCTAGAGGGTTGGGTCCTGCTGGACAAGTTGAGCAGGAGCAGCAGTATATCCTTGTGGCAAAGGCCAACCGCATACCTGGCAATACCACTAAAAGCATCAACAGCAGGTTGAGAGAAGTGATCATTCCTTGCTACTCAGCATGTTATAGGAGGGTGTATGTGTCTAGTTTCAGGCTCCTTAGTACAAGACAGACGTTCATTTACCGTTTTGTCTCAGAAGAGGCACCAAAATGCTTAGGAGACTGAAGCATGTGATACAAGAGGAGAGACTTAAAGACTTTGGCTTGTCTAATCTTAAAAAGAGAACATCAAGGGCAGATCTTGTTGCAGCCTTCAACTACCCAACAGGAGAATATGAAGAAGATGGAGACAGACTCCTCTTGAAGATGCACAGAAAAAAGACAAGAAGCAAAGGACAAAAGTTACAGCAAGGGAAATTTCAATTAGACATTAGAAAAAACAAGTCACAGTGAGGGTAGTCAAATATTGGAAGCTGTTACAGCTTGTGAAATCTCYATAATTGGATATGCTTGAAACTTGACTGGAAAACACCATGGACAAATTGCTCTAAGTTGGCCATGCTTTCAGGAGGGCTTTTAGTTATCACATGGAACTGATTGTCTACCATTTTAATAGGCTATTTTAAACCATCCATCAAGAATTTCACATGGAAAAAACTATCATCACCATCACCTTTCTGAACTTCTCCCTATATTCTCTCAATTTATCCCTGACATAAAAACTGAAATATACACAAAATCTTTGTCCAGATTTTCYGCTAGTATGGCTCAGCCCCATTTGCTTCAGAATGAAGATTCCTGTTTGCTTTTTTCCCCCATGTGCATGACAACTTTAGAGTAGATATAAGGAAGAAATTTTTTACAATGAGGGTGGTGAAACACTGGCACAGGTTGCCCAGAGAGGTGGTAGATGCCCCATCCCTGGAAACATTCAAGGTCAGACTAGATGGGGCTCTGAGCAACCTGACCTAGCTGAAGATATCCCTGCTCATTGCAGGGTGGTTGGACTAGAGGACCTTTAAAGGTTCCTTCCAACCCAAACTATTCTATGATTCTGTGATAATATGATGACAACCTCGAAGAAAAAAGAATCACTGCAGAAATAGAGCAATTTTTATTTTGCCTAAACAAACAAAAATAAAAACCAAAAACATACACAAGGATTAAACAATTTGTTTACTGAAACATTCCTTGACTGCAGATGGTTTTAACCTCAGCTAAACAGAACACAGATGAATTAATCCTGCTGCATTGTGTTCATGATTGTACACACATTTTTGAAGACCGTAATAACCAGAAAAACAAAAATATGGCACATAACCAATATTTTAGTTTAATTTTAAATTCAAATTTTTTATTTACAGTTAATAATCTCTATTAAAATTAAACCTTCAAATTAAGAGCTTCCTTGATTTATGTGTTAAAGCTCAAATATGTGATTAATTTGTCAACTCAAGCGATTAGTACTGCAATYATAAAACATGGATCTCTGTTTGTCCATTTTAGTATGGAGGAAATATACCACTGATAATAAATACTTTCAAAAGCTAAGCACTAAACTGAATACACTTGTCCCTCTTTCTCCAACTTTCTGTCTCAGCATTTGAAGCAAGCAACTGACCACTGAAGTTCTAAATAAATTTCAGAATAAATATTCCAGACCACACAAATATTATACATACATTATTATATAAAATACATTTAATTAAAATCTGCATAATAATATAACGGAGATATAAATTAAATTTCAAAAAAATAAGTATATTTTTTTTAAAGATGAATTATAATATATCTGAAAGTGTTAATCAGATGATGCTGGATACCAATATTGTACAGTATCATCATTTTAAAGAAAAGGGCTACTTAGATGAGTAATTATAGTCAACTTAAAAAGAGCTGACTTTACTTAAATAATAATTAATTTCCATTTCAGCTTGAATTTCTCTTGTGTCACGTGCAATTCTAAACATGGCAGGAACTTAAATCTGTGCTCTTAAATATTTTCTCTGTTTCATAACCTCTGGTTCTAATCTGAAATGTACATCATGCACTTGGTTGTCTTTCCTGTGTACCAATGCCTTCAAAATTCTAAGGGAGCACTCTGTCCTATTGTGTTGATGTCTGCAGAAGATGCTTTGTTAAGACAACCTTCTGATTTAATGTTTCTGCTGCATCTCTTGGATGAAAAACTCAGCGTGCACTTGGCTATAAGCATTTCCTTTGCTGCAGTGCAATAATGCCCTTGTTTGATGAATTAAGCTTCTGACATTTTTAAAGCACAGTTGTGATGTTTTATCCTATGAGTACAGCATGCAGAACCAACATCAGCTGTTACTAGTAAAAGCTTGAGGCTTATGACCACTTTTGTTGAATTTACCTTTCATTCCACATAAAGTAAATGAGTTGGAATTAACAGGTTTGTCCTTGCAAAAGTGAACAGGAATTCTGACAAAGTAATTCCCTGATAATCACAGCAAATTAGTCTTGAAGTCCACTGACATGGAAAGATTCTTACTGGCATCAAGCCTGAGGAGTAGGCATAAATCCCTTATCATGAAATAGTAGTATTAATTGAAAAATCTTAACTAAGGAGAAGTTCACTTTTTCTTTTTTTTTTTTCCTTCTTTCTATTTTTATCCTGGTTTAGAAACACAGTTTGCCAAAAATTATGTGTACATGTACACAGCATATATGCACACTAGTCAAATTTTGAATACATATCCATAACTGGAAAGTCTACCCACGTCTTGCTTTGGAGCTGTGTGTGGAAAAGAACAAATTCACACCTACCAATTGTGAATTTGGAAACATTTTATTTTCAAAGACATAGCTTCTCACGATTACAATGCAACTCAAAATGTTACTCTCCAGACATGATAACTTACCCTGAGAGAAGCCTAAAAGCCTGATGTGGGGGAAAAAAAGCCAAAACCACCAATCCCTATTAGYAGAAGCAAAAATTCCAGAGTTTTAAACATGGGTTTTGAAGCTGTCCATCTCACACCAGGAACTTAACTGCTGAGGAAGCAACAATCAGATAATTATGAGACGGGCACTCCAAGTTACTCTTGTAACTGCGTGCATGTTCCAGTGTGTTTAGTAATTGTGCTAGTATTCCTGGTTTGAGTCTCTGTGTATTTGTCTGTATATGTGCGAGATCTTAGACATTGCAGAGCAGTGAAAAAAAACACCATGGTGAGTTATACATTATTACGGAAGCATGACATTCCTTTCTACATTCTGGAAATGCAGGATTTTGAGTACTCAGTATTGGTACCATTAACTGCAAAAAACAAACTTCATTATGACACGGGGTTTTTCTGTCTGTTTATTTGGTTTGGTTTGTAATTGTGGGGGTTTTTGGAGTTTCTTTTTGGGGGGTAGGGGTTAGTGGTTTTTCTTTTTCAAAGAAAAATATTGGTAGTGATAGTCTTACAGCTACTACTAATCGTCACATTGGCAGGAGTCATTTGGAAACAAAAGTTAGTATTTTAAATTCTTATACTAATATGGTAAGTAAACAGCTCAGAACCTYAGAAGTTTCCTAACCATCACAGATTTTTTTTCTCCCCTCAAAATTGTATAGATTTAGGTCTATACATACTAAGAAGCACCACCTCTGTCTTGTAGCAAGACAGTATTTAATCTCATAAAACAAAGCAAATCTTGTAGTCTCCAAAGTCAGTCCATAGCAGTGGTGTGGATTAACACTTACAGCAGCACAAAACCTCTTAGGGATAAGATAACACCCAAAGCACATCCAAATTGATGGACATATATATAAAAGTTTACACACCTTCTACATAAGTGGCCTCATAACTATATAGAAAAGCAGAAGAGGTCTGAACATATTGATGATCGTCTGCATGAAGGGAACACAGACAGGACCAAAAGACTGAGGTCTGAAAATACAAGGCATTATACAAATACGAAACATTTTGTGCCCTGCAATACTTAAAGTTAAGATAGAACAGTCAACAAAAAGTGGACAAACACAGAATGGAAGTTAATGCCATCCGGGATTAAACACTAAAACAGTGGTCAAGGTATGCACTAAAGTGACACCATAAAAACCCACACACATATGGGTTGTACCTCAATGCTCTCATGGTCCAAAGTTAACTGCTACTCTTTAGCTCTCAGTTTGAAACTTTGAGTCAGAGGGACCTGTAAAACAAGCTTGAGCTCCATTCATACCCAGCCTCAGTGAAGATCTCTCTCAGCCAATACGCAAATTTTTAAAGATGCAAAATTTAAAGAACAGTCTTAGTCCAGGCAGCAATTGCAGCACATATATTCACAGAATCACAAAATTGCTGAAGTAGAAAGAAACCTCTGTAGGTCATCTAGTCCAACSCACCTGCTCAGAGCATGGTCACCTGCTGCAGGTTGCTCAGGGCCATACCCAGTCACATTTTGAATATCTCCAAGGATGGAGACTCCACAATCTTTGCTTAAACTGTTCCAGTGTTTGACCACTCTCGCAATAAAACAATTTCTTGTGTTTTAAGTAGGATTTCCTGTGTTTCAATTCATGCCCACTGCCTCTTGTCCTTTCACAAGATACCACTGAGAAGAGGCTGAGTCCATCATCTTTACTTCCTCTAATCAGGTTTTCATACAGCTTGATAAGGTACTCCTGAGCCACCTTGTCTCCAGGCTAAACAATTCCAGCTCTCTCAGCCTCTGCTTGTATGACAGATGCTCCAACCTCMTCATCATCACTGTTGTCCTTTGCTGCACTCACTCCAGTACGTCCATGTCTCCCTTGTATTGGGGAACACAGACCTAGACACAGCACTCCAGATGTGTCTCATCAGTGCTGAATACAAGGAAGGATCACCTCCCTCAATCCACTGGCAATGTTCTGCTTAATAGAGCTAAGGAGGTTTTTGGCCTTCTTTGCCACAAGGGCTCATTGCTGGTTAATGTTAAACTTGTCCGCCAGGACTCCGAAGTTCTTCTCTGTAAAGCTGCTTTCTAGTTGGTCAGCACCCAGCCTGTCCTGGTGCATGGGGTTGACCTTCCCCAGTTGCAGGACTTGGTATTGCACATCATTGGACTTCATGAGATTCCTGTGGGCCCATTTCTCCAGCCTGTTGATATACCTCTGAATGACAACACAGCTACCTGGCATATCAGGTGTATCTCATGTACACTGATAACCACAGCTGAAGTTTTGGAACAAAATGATCAGTTCTTTGAAGAATGTACCTCAGTGAGTTCAAGTATATGAAAATTGGCTGGACCTTCCTACTCCTTAAGCTGTCAGTTACATATGGCAAACTTCAACACTAACTTAGGGCTTCCCCCCACTCCAAAACAACAATAAAACAACTTGTCCCTGGTCAGTATGGAACATAATCATGTCTTGAGATATCATGATTCTTTGATGATATCTTTGAACGATGAAATTCATTGATGATGCTGTCACACTGACTTAAGACTTATATTATGCTGTCCATAAATTGTAAAAATTAGTGAACTACCTCAGAAGTAAAGATTTCCTGTCTATATCTACTCTAATTTCCAGAAGAATAGCAACAGATTTGTAGAAGAAATTCATATCTCCATGACCAAGATATATTCTGAAATAAAAACCAAAACATCCTGCCAAACTACATATACATATATGCTTTCCAAAACAAGTTTCATATATCACCACCATAACAACATAGAAAATCAGGAACTTCAAAAGACAACCAGATAAGAGATCCTGCCATGCCTTATCAGGCAGCTCCGAACTCTGAAAAAGACTTGATCACTTATCTATGTACTCAACATAGTTTTTGYAATTGCCCAAGACCTAGTTCAGCTTACTTAATCTACAATTACTGGATTTAAAGCAGCCACTGAAATCCTCATCATCCTTCTCCAAATAAGTACTCCGATCACTAACATCATATGGACAATGGAGCTTGACAGAGAGAGGAACCTGGAACTCCCCAAAAGGAATTCATATGCTCTAACAATCTGACTGCTGAAAAAAACAGAAGAATTCATCATCTTCTCTACCCGTGTATCGAAAGATGGGACTAAGGTGATTAACTCAAGGTGTTGAATCCTCTATTAGATGGACATTTCTGTGACACCTCAGTTATTTCCTATGGACTAACTCAGGGCACTTTCACTCAGAATGCCATCTTCTCTGAGTCTCTCTCTTCAGCAGATAACTGCATGGAGAGAGGCATAAAGAGCTCAGGCACACAATCAAAGTCAAGCTCCACAGACATCAGGCTCTCAAACAAGCTTTTGGGTTGTATGATGCGCTTTTGTAGATTTATTCCCAGATGCCACTTATATTGACACCCAAATATCTCTGAAAAATATAGCTCGATACAGCCAAATCAAAACAGGGTCATCGTAAGATGTCTTCAGAGCCAAACTGATACGAGGAAATGATAAAAGCACTGAACAGTCAAAATTTTTCCTCAGCTGTATTTCACCACTGAAACTACTATGACCGAAAATGAAAGGCCAGCATGTCAACAGAGTGTCAAAGACTTCCTGCAGAAATGTGAGATTTAGGAGAACAGTGGTGAAAGTAGTAAGAAAGATAAAAAGTTTCATCAACAGTATAAGGAGAAGCATGAAATACAACAATAATTAAATAGGAGGGAAATGGTAAAACACAGATGGCTTTTTGTTTCATTAGAGACAGAGGAAAAAAAYAGAGGGGAGTGTGCAAAAAAGGTGGCTAATATGGACAGTTTTAGAATCAAGGGGTGAGAATTAACAGTCTTTGGGGAGTGGGAACATCTAATGTAGTCTGTAGAACAGCAAACTGCACTATTATAGGTATTGGTTTATTTATACCTTCATCYGTAATGCATCTTCTACCTAATAATTACTTTCCATAAAGCATAGTGGAAATTAGCTTTACAGGGAAATTTTGATTGGTACATCTCTATTGTACATGAGATGACAAAGTTCTTATGATTTAAAGAAGGACTTTAATGTCAACGTTAGTAAYTGGTACCCTGCATCTGGAGGTAATTCATGGTGTCTGTAGACGATAATATGAACAAAATACTCAGCCCCATTTCATTATCCCATTGCAACACAACTGTGGTCAACACACAGATCCTCAAGATACATAAGTAGCACATATTTGAAATGAAAATCTTTATTCTAAAAGCTGTACAGTTATATTTGTACCATGTCTATTATCCCCTGTCACAACCACTGCAAAAAAAAAAAAAAAAAAAGAGGCAACATCAAACCTCATGCTTTCCATAGCTCCACTTTCAAAGGAGAGGAGAAAAAGTGGTATCTTACTACACTTCCAACACAAAATTATACTGATTATCCTCCCATGAAGTGTACATATTGTTTGCTCTTACTATTCATCGAACATTCTTTAGTAACGAAGGACTTGTTCTTTGCCAGACAACTTCTTTATTAAAGCTAGCAATGGTGTTATCATGCTTACAGCAGAGTAGTAGAGATACAATCCTTCTTTGTCATGCCAAAAGCAGACAAATAATCAATCATGTTGCAATTAACAAGGAGAAATACCATTATCTTTATCAAGCTTTCTAGCCTGGCATTTCATAAACTAGATGGAAACCATACAGGAGAAAAATGTTAATAGAACAACAACTCTACAAGCCAAGGCTTGGACGTTTACCCCAGTAACCCAAAGTACAGATATTTGTAAAGCTGACAGGCCTATCAGTAGCCCATGAGGAAGGGGTTCTGATGATCAGAAAAAGGTAACACATTATCACCTTTTAAATTAGCTTTCTTATTTCTTTTGTGACTTTTTATATCCTGATGAGCCACACAGAGTACCACAGATATAACCAAACCTTGTTCCACAAACAACAGTGYGGTTGCTCTGCATATTAAATGTTGGATATTCATGAACTCCTTTAGCAGAAACACTTTAATAAACTGGGTGAGAGGGGAAATGTAAATTTGCAAAATTCGTTGTGACTTTGTTCTGTTATTGATTTGCAAAAGTATGTGCAAGTTGAGATTACACATACTTTAAAGATATTAAGTCTCAAATTATACAAGCATATGTACCATGTAACATTTGCAAAAAATTCTCTCARTAGGCTTTTTAGTTTTTATTTGCAGTACTTACATACAACTAATAGTACATAAGCAAGCTATTACACGACCAAAACCTAAATTATGCTTTCAGGCTGCTACTTGCATTTTAAAACACAGTTGGTGCCAGGTTAATAGTGACTTTAGTCAGCATAATTCTCTCACTATCATTCTGTGGATTCACAAGAAGGGATTGTTGTGTAGCCTACAGCACACCAACGAATGTGGTTTGATAKCCACCTGTCAAGCCAGAATTTGCAACCACAGTAATTAGTAGTGACTGGATTTTGACATGCTAAGCACGATCGTGCTCCTTAAAATTGCTGAAATAGAAACCTGGAGGGAGGAGAAGAAATTTTGAGATGGATCCTGGTATCAGTAACCTGCTATGCTGTGGTAAAGTTATTCACCGTATTGTAATCTGGTGACTACAATTTCTACCAGGATTCAAAGGTCTACTTTGTGATAGCCACGTTGATCATTCTCAAAGAACACCCCAAACAAATAAAACAGAAACATAGTTTTGTGTATAGCATATATCATGACTACTGCTGAAGGAGATGAATTGGCAGATTCATCTGCAGTCAAAATTTTCATGCACTTTTGACATGACTGAGTAGGACAGAGGAATCTTGCACAACAGATAGGGCATTTGTTCCAAGAGCCTATATTTTTGGAGAAATCTATTGCATATGAATCCTCTTAGAGGCACTGTTGCTCAATACTTTTTGTGATACTTCTTTCCTGTCTAATAAAATTGTTTCAGTATCTTTGAACACATTGGCCTACAGGTACCTTGGAATATCTTCTAAATAACAATGTCAATATGCAGGAGCTCTCTGGAAAGAAATGTTAAACCCAGTGAGGATTTTTAGAGTTGTTTTTTTTTTTTTTGCTTTTGTTCTTTTTGCTGTTTAGGAAGGAACAATACCCGGGCACCATTAAATATACAGAGCAAACCAGTCTCAAAGTTTTATCCAAAAAGATATCTGTATTACATTGCACAAGGGAAAGCAATTTTCAGAGAGCAAATATTTAGTACTTTCTAAAGAAACTATGTTTACTGGCAACATCCCAAACAGAACCTCCCAAAACATTAGCCACTCCTAAAAAATTTGTCTGTGATCTTTTGTCAGTAGGCACAAATCTTGTAGTTAAAACTTTGACATTTCAGACTGTATTTCTGGAAACTGTTCAACAAAGATCTAAATCTGTTTCCACCCTGAAAAATTATTTTCTGTGACTATGGGTAGTTTTGAATTCAAAACTGTATTTCTGTTGATTGGTCTCTGGAACAGAACAACTTCTGGAAAAAATTAGTGCTTGCTCAGCACTTCCTATTTTCACAGTTAGCATTTAAGTTCCATTCTAAAAGAATATGGAAAGGGGAACGCAGACACACAAGTTCTTCMTTGCAAAACATTGCCACTCCCTTTATTTATATCACAACTGCTAAAGGTACAATTCTTCAGATCACAGTTTGTGGCACACTCAAAATGTTAGCACGATAAGACTAAGTACTATCCAGTCGAGAAGGAAAGGGAAAGCATTCAGAACGAGTTGCTGATTTTTTTACATAGAGAGTACCCAACTTTTGTTTAGGGTCTAAGGAATCAAGTGTTGAAGATGTCTTGATTTTTATAAATTGCAGCATAGGGTTCCAATTTAAAAGGAGTCTAAGAGGAGGAAGAGAAATCGATAAGCCTTGGTATTTCCATATCCACCATTTTCCTATATGCATGAACATAGATAGCATACCATATACAACCATATATACCACAACAATTGCTTATATACTTGCACGTAATTTCCGAGGTGTATTGGGAATTTCTATTTACACTGATATTTTCAGAATTTGATCTTCACTCACCTGAAAATCCTTTTGTGTGTGTAGATCTCAGTACAGGAAAGTACATCATGAAAACATGAGACATTGGCTACCTTGCACATAAATGTCTACATAGCTAATACCTAGAAACCCACACAGCTATAGCGCAACACTTAAACTACTGAAAAATATAATATCCTTTCAGCTGTGTTTTGGTGGGAGTCAATTTTAATACTGACAGAACCTAACCCCTGAAATGGGTTCAAACCTGCAGCTCTTAACAGAAGTGTTTCCTTCTTTTAGTTCAGGCATTCAGGCTCCTAAAGTCTCAGTAATATCCTTTCAATTTCTTATCAGCTAATTTAATAGCTGACTGACTGTTGTTRCATGCTGATTGTTGTAGAATTCATTCTTATTCATCTATGTTATGCATTGAGTAGGGGGCTGAGATGTTTAATATGGGACTGTGAATTTAGTGACCAATTCTCTAAAAGTTTACACACCACAGTCATTTTCTAGATCCAGTCCAAATTGCTCAAAATTTTCCTAAGTACATAATATCTCCCTTTCCTCTTTGTCTTTATTATTCCTAAAGTATAATGTTTGTTTTCAGGTCACAGACTAAAGTTGCACTAATTTAAATCTACAGAAGTTTTTACTTGTGTTTCTTGCTGATAATTACACTTTTACAGACAGAAAGATAGATGAGTTTAAGCCACATGGTGACCCCAGGAGTGGTAGCTGCAAGGGATACTTAAATACATGCAAAACATGTTTAACACAAAAATTACAGAGTTTGCATAAACAAAGAAAAGGGTGTCAAACTGTTGTAGTTACGATATTATGAATACTTAGTATGGAAGTATTGGCATTGAATTATAAAATTAATTTGCATGGTTATACAGAGACATGTTAAATTCAACATACAAAAGAACTAAAAAAAAAAAAAACTTAAATCGCCTGCCAGATCACTACCTCATTACTTGGGTGCTAAAGAACTGGAATACCCTGGACAGTAGGAAAAATAGACTAAAAAAATAGTAGGAAGTAAAGAAAACCAAAAGATTTTGCATGGATCCCTCTTGCCTTTGGTATTTTCAGCTCAAAGCCAGAGATTTAGAGCAGTTATAACTGGACAGACCCTAGCAGAAGCATTCAAGCATCTGTGTACTCCATCAAAATAGACCTAAAGTATGCTACTGAGTGGAAATGGCTAGGTGTAAGCAAGCAAATGTGCAGGTTTGCAGGTTTTATTAGCTCAGTTTTCATGCCATGCTAAAGCAGTAAGACTATTCTAGACTTAATTTAATCTTGAAAGCACCATGGCTGCATTTCCACAATGCTTAATGTCACCTAATCAGCCTGGCAAAACCAGAGCAGCTTGATGTCACTGCATCTGCAGCACGGTTGCTCTACAAACCAGTTAATCCATCCACAAATAACAAAGAACTGACTGTTTAAGGTATAGAGAAATAAGCTGTAGGTTGACCCTTTGTAACTGGAACTGAAGTGTTAGATTCTTGTGGTAAACTACATACGCACATCAGTTATATTTATTGAAAGACACAGTAGAGAATAAGTTAAAGTGTGAAATTACAGCAGTTCTAAGTTTAGTAAAAAGATTTTCACAGATATAAGAGCACTACTGATTTTCTTCTCTGAGGGAAAAAAACTATTTAACAATAAAGAAAAAATATATTTTATCTTAGACAATATTCATTAAGAACTTAAATGGGTCTGTCTGCCATCTTTTGCACTTCTGCATTGCTACATAGAGGAAAGAAAAAAGGGTGTTTCCTAGGCTTCTTATTTGTGCGCTATTCTAATACTATTCACACAAGCAATTTGTTTTAAGAGACGTACTGTTTGTAGCTTGACTACCACATTACAGTTGTGTGAAGAAAATTGCAACACACAAACCCCCTTAACCTCTATTAGTCTTCAGCTGTAAGGAATGCATTTTAACCTGTCAGATCTTGTGTTCCACTGCTCTAAGATCAAGCCATATGTAATATTCATCAGTTTAAATAATGTCGGAGACAAACACTATTCACAGCAACTTCCTCAAACACTGAAACAAGTAGCTGCTGTTGAATATTATAATACCATTTGTTATCTATCTCAGCAACAGAGAGAGTTCATTAGTGGACAAATTAGTTTGTAAGTTAGTGATGCTGAGCCATAAATAATTGGAATCAGCAGAACTGTTCCCAAGCATTTTTCTGCTGTGCTTTTACATAAGTTAACTGCTTGGAATGGGTAAAAATCACATATTTCAGGAAACATTTTCCCTCCATATATATGTGTTTCTATTGCATTTACTGCAAGCTATATAATATCAGGTTGATCTTGTAAATGAAACTGACGGAGACATAACTTTCCTTAGTATCTCAAAAATTTCTAATGACAACTCATGTGTTTTATGAAGCTATTAGTTCTGCAAACACCACTATTTTGAATGAACAGCATAAAGATGCTGTAGGCAGGTTCAGTACATGCTGCAGTATGCTATCAGGCAGTTAATTTAAAAATGGTAACACACTAGAATAAGGTGCGGAGTTTTCCTTTAGTAAAAAAACAGCCTTCAACAAACAAACAAGCATGGTACCTTGTCTAGAACCACAAATGTATAGAATTAATGGTATCTTGCCTTCTTAGGTGACACTAGCTCCTGATACAACAGTGCAAAGCAGGGGCTTCTGCACTGGGGCAACTGCTATGTTTCCTTTGATAAGGCAAGGATTCCTGTCTCCTAAAAATTTATAGATGCTTTGCTGATCTAGAAGCGTTATATACAAGGTCAATGTAAATTCATCTGGAACTATTGCCCCAGCTAACAAATGCTGTTATACCCCAGTGAAGCAGCCTCTCCCATGTCTCCTCAGTTTAGCTGGAGTTAAGGTGAGGATGTAGGAATGGAGCCAATAAGCCATGGTGGGTAGAATAAGCTTGGGAAACAAGAAGCAAAAAATTCTAAAAAGTTACAACATTTTTTTTAAATCACTTTAAGAAGAAAAACTTATGTGACTACCTGTATGATCTCCCATGTCAAAATCAAATACACTCATGTGAAAAACCTATGAAAGCTGCTAAAACTGGTATTCTGAACCAGTTCTATTTTTTCATAACTGCTGTCTGCCTACTGAATGTTTTTTAACCTCTATTATACTTTCACTGCAAAATAGCTAAGAAATTGAATTTTCACAATGAACTAAAATAAAACTTAGTAGCTATCTGATGGCATTGATCCTACTTTTCTTACTTCATTGTTATTAAATATTTACCGTCTGYTTCTGGAATTTTACACTGTAATGACTGCCATTTTTCAGGACCTCCTACTGGTTTGTACTGTGCATGAGGTTGGAAGGAAGCAGTAAAGGCTAGTATTTCTTTTGCTACAGATTTTCTCAATACATTCAGTGGTTCAATACTCTCTCCATTCTGGAAACAGAATACAGGCTTTATGTACCATACAGGTTACATACCTCACCTCATTCTGCCTATAAAGTGCAAGAATGCACTGAGGATAGGAGGCTATCCACAACTGGGAAACAGTTTGTGGAAAACACAAAATATGTTCTCATCCCTGTGAAAGAATGATTTTATTACAAATAGTTGCTAATATCTTCTAGTTATGTTTGAAATACCATATGCTCTAGAATTGCTACATCTCACTTCAGTCACAGCAGTGATGAAGAAAGGTACTTAAATGGGCTATAAACATATTGTAGAAGTCAGGTGAAAATGAAATAGACTTCTTCCTTTTGTTGTTCTGRTAAAATGTGACCCAAAGCACAGGAAATCCAACTTTGGATCTAGCCACTTAGGCAGTGAGGCATGAGCCATTCCTTTGCATTAAGGTTATTAGCATACATAACTCTCCAGACAGGCTTCTATTTTTATTCTTTTACTGAAATTTATTGAAGGTGCTGCATACTGAGTATTTTTCTCAGGAAAACAAACTTAGTAGCTACTGGACTATATTCAATCTGTTTTTGCAGCTCCATTGGCATTAAATATTTACCTTCCACTTCTGAAAATTCAACATTTTAATGAACACCTTGAAGTTTTCCCTGCTAACTCCCACTGTCTTACACCATGCAGTTCTAAAGTAGTAGCAAAGGTTAGTGTTTCCCCCATCACATGGAAAATTATACTCATATCAGATAAGCTGATGCAGAAATGGTACTTTCATATAATTAGGTCTCAAGTGACTTTAAAACACACACAAAAAACCCAAAGATAAACAAAATAACAGAATGACAGGTTAAAAAAAAAAGATTTCCCAATTTTAAAATGCATACCACGATTCTTACTTTAAAGTAGTTTCAAATTTGATTATTTCAAAGTAGTCATTATGAAGGAATAACCACGTCTAAGGATCCCCTTTACTCTCTGGAGCTGATAACCTGTGGTAGAGTCAGTTTGAAAGAGGCTTCTGCATTCCCCTGGTAGGCRAGAGGGGAGCAGATGTGAAGCCTACTGACTGAGCAAATGCCACCCCTCACACTATGTACAGCTTTCCTACTCACAAAATCTTACTTCAGACTACACCTCGATGTTTTAAATTGTCTTCCTGAACCAGAGAGTTAGAGGTGATTTGCACAGATGGATGCCAAGAAATAGAATGCAGCTCAGGATATGACCTTAAACTAAGCTGGTTGAAGCTTTCAAAACCCAGTGAAAAAAAAAACAAAAAAACAAAAAGCACCCCAACAATCAGAACCGGAATTTCAGAACAAACATCACAACAAATAATAGAACTTATCAGTATATGAAAATATTGTGTGTGGGAAGAGACAAAAGGCAGCCTACAATGGAGAGGGTTCTGCTTTAATTTTTGTTTTCTTGCACTAGGACAGTAAAACATGTACAAACAAATACACATTCCAGATGGCTAAAGCAAGCATACTCATTTCTAATAGATTCAAGACATTGTTTAATACCAACTTCACTCTTGTGGAAGCAGAATTACCCCTGCAATACTGCCAAGGTCAGTGAAAGCGTAAGTTGCCTGCTGTGAAAGTATCATAGCACCATCCAGAACAGCCCAGGAGATGCACACTAGGTAAATGCCCCTGTCCACATTAAGCCACCTCTGTTGATAAATTGTGCTTGTGTAGACATTAGAAGGACCTTAACTAGAGCACAATTACATGGAAATTGAGCAATAATTGGGCATAACTAATTCATAACCAGACAACGTATACAACATGGTTTTATTTCTCAAATCTTGCCATCTGTTGCATATGTTGTAAGGAGAAAAATCAAAGAAAAGGAGCTGATTTTTCCCCTACAGTGATCAAACTCTTTTGAATTCTTCCATCTTCTTTCAGAYTGTAATACACAGAAGTTCATTGACTTAAGGCTATTTTGCAAGTTTCTGACAGTCAAGAAACAATGAAAAATAGGATTATCATCTGAAAGGATGCCAAGCATTTGAAAACAATTTAAAAAAATAAAATGCCTCTTTTCTTCTAATGTTTTTTATTCAGATCTTTTTTTTCCAAACCTGCTTCAAACCATACCACCTGCTATATTAAGAAACAAGTATGTTATAAAAGACTTAGTAACATTTGTTTTATTTGGTGGCAGAAAAATAATTCTCTAGTGAGCAGACAAATATAAAAAGATAAGTTAGTTTCCAAGGCTCCCATACTCAAGAAGACAAAAACAGTATAGTGATGTCCTTATATCCTTTTCATTATTCTTTTTTTTTAAATCACTGATTAGCAGAATGTGACAGTAAGGAGTCACATTAGGCTAACCTAACAATAAACACCAAATCTATTTAGAAATTCATACAAAATGAATGTTCTGAAGATGGGCATCTTGCCATGGTTTTCCTGTATTTTGGAATTACTTCAAAATTATTCACTAAACACATAAATATTTATATAATGTGTGTTCATATATGCATATGTATGTATGTGTACACACATAAATACATACACACACACATTAAAAGTAATTATTATGAATGAAGGTGGCTGCATGTAAAAGACATACAGGCAGACATGTTTTCTTTACCCTTTCCTTCCAGCAGATGCCTGGGAAAAGCAAGTCCGATGGAGGGAATAAAGCACAGGATAAAATATTATTAACTTTTATATGAAAGTGATGGGCTAAGGCTTTAAGCTGAGCATTCAGGAATGAGATGTTGAGGCTGCCATATATCTGTCTTTGACTATACCATCTCATTATTTATTAGTAACTAAAAAGCAAATAGAATGAGAAAGAATTACAAAGACAAAGAACATTATTGTACCAACGAATATTTAAATGGAATCCTCAACATTCATCTAGTTTTGCACCTGCCACACTGGGCTAGATAAGTCAGTATAGTAGTTTTTAAGTCTCATAGCCAGGCATCAGTAACGGGCAAGCCTATCTGTTTACAGAACCAGACTGTATTCACAGTCTCTGTTTTTGATGTCTACTTCTCCAGCAAATGATTAGTGAAAATCTGTAAACAAAATCATCTGCTGGTGTTAATAATTTTTCCTAACCAGGTAATCACTTTCTCTGCATTAATTGCTGCTCATTTCCTCCCAATGTAATTTGTCAAGGGGAATGAGTTGGTTAGGATGGGAAGCTTAACAAGTTTTGGCTTCCAACTTACTTTACAGACAGCAAAAACATGTTTTAGGCAAGGTAATCTACCACGACATTTCCATTTACAACTAGTTAAATAAGCTATTAAGTCTACAATGTTAAAGTTTTATAGGCCTTGGCTTCACAAGGAGCTTAAACGCAGGCTCGATCTCTTCAGCCTTGTGTTAAAATGGCCACACGGTAGCCTGAAACGGCTGGTGGCTCTGGTCAATTTTAACAGATTGATTTATGAAGTGTTATAATGCAGCTGCACTCCCATTAAGTCAGAATGGGATTTTCAATCATGCTAATCCATCTTTATTGATCAACTTTGGTTTCTGAAAGAAAATGTTTTCCTCTAGGAGTAAACAAGATCTTTATATAAAAGCACACACAACGTCATCCTTAAGGAAAACTCCATATTTTTAACACCATCACTCAGCAGTAACATAAACAATGTCTTCCATCAAACTTCCTAACCAGACTGGAGGACTGCATGCTTGAGGCATACTGAAGGTTAGGCTAGCTTCTGTTTTTCCAAGATGTTTGAAACTGACACATTATACTTCTCTATGTACAAAGATATTAAAGTCTGTTATCACATTCACATTCCACAAAAATTGAGTAAGAAAACAGTTCACACTTAAAGTTCTTTTAAAGTCAGTACCTGCTGTAGCCTTAACCAACAGCTAAGTAGGCACAATCTACACAGCACGATACATTTATATCAAGTGGTCCTGATAGCACAAATGGTTACGTGCAATAAACTGTTGTTTATACACACATGTTTATACATACAAAGTATATGTATGTATAAACATCTGAATAAAGGCTCTCACAGGCAGAAAAGTATCTAGGTGAACTGCTGTTCTGAGAACAGCAGGCAAAACCACGAGTACATCCACTCTATTTCAGTCATCTGTGCAGTTAAAGAATTTCTAGTTAAAAGTTACTTCAGTTATCACTTTCTAATATCTGAATATTATCTTCCTAGTAGGTCAGCAATGACTTAAAATGAAAAAGGCTATAGTTCGGGGGGGGGGGGAGGATGTAGTACTTTTTGTTCAAAGAAAACAGAATATTCCTATAATATCTCTATAAGGATTAATACGTGTAAGCATAACATATTTTACTTCATAGCGTTTTTGTTGTGCCAGAAAAGCTGCCCCTAAAATATATTTTACTTAGAAATACCTTCAAGGCATTGGATTCCTTGTGGTATAATTCATACACTTCAAAAGAATTATATACAGGATGAATGTGGTCCACAATGTCTGCCACTGGCATTGTTTACCTCCAGGGGGAATTGAATTCCCTGAACTCTGAAAAGCAACATAACAGTAATGCAACATATGTGAAATCAGGTCATTTGACCTGTACCTGTATTTTAAATGATAATTCATTAGGAAATTATTAAAAAAAAACCTTAAAGTTACTAGATGTACAAACTAGTCATATTTTCTGTCCTAATTAAACATGAATTTTAATAATTCAAAAATTAAAAATTTTCCTTCTTTCATGCTGTTCTACTATTTTATTATTTCAGGTCTTACGCTTTCCTGTTTACTGTTTTCTAAGCCATCTTAATGTGTGCAAATACATCAAAATATACCATAAAGTTAATATTTGCTATTTTTATTGAGACTTTTAAAAATAAATACTTTATATACGTTCATATACTCTTCCTAAATAGTCTATTATATTTATTCTTCCCAGAAAAGAGTAGAAATTACATATTGGCAGGACCACATTACTGATGTGGTCAGTTTCCAAGGATGAGGAAAACTGTAACTTTTAAAATACATGTCGATAGGTCTTGCTAGTGTTACTTTTTTAAATAGCAAAGACATTTATAAACTCAGGAGTTCATGAAAAAGGAGACTGCATCAAGAATTTACTACAATTCTCACTTCTATTTTTAAGTAGCAACTAAACTAATGGCAACACTAATTTGTTTTAGCCCCCACATTCACATTCTGGTAATGAAACACTTGACAAAGTGAGACATGCTGAAAACAGAATCACACATTATGGCTAGAAGCAACTTAATAGTTTGCTTCTACAAAAATAAGGAGGTGCAGTTGCCAGGGATGGATTCTTTATCCTTCTGTGAGGCCGATAGCTTGCCTCATTGAGTCACCCCTACAGAAAACAACATAAATACCAGATCCAGGGAAAGGGAGGAGATGATAGTACTTTTAAAATATGAGTGGCAGTGAAATTAACCCATCTGGAAGCAGAATGCATTAGACTATCACAGGTGTAGCATGGAATTTCCCCCTGAAACAACCTGAAGATTAATAAAAACAAACTGTTTCAAACAGAAGCAGGGGAGAATGAATGAGAAAGAAATTTGTTTGGGTTCCTAAGAAACTGTTTCAAAGGGGATGGGGGGGATGAAGAGTGGGAGGGTTGGAAGCTGTTCCACTGGGAACAGTGGGGGAGAGCACAATCTCTTAGGAAAGAAAAACACAACAAAAAGTTTAATCATGCAACAGAAGCACCTGAACCTTTTCACAAAAGCTGAGTAGGTCAGATCATAAGAAGTCTTGATAGTAAGACCAGGTCCTTGGTCTTGTTCATTTCATAATTATTTACTTCCCTCGAGGATGGGCTGTTGGTGGTTTTTTTTTATTRTTTGTTTTTTCCCTTTCCTTAAAGAAACAACCAATTCATAGTCTTTGCTTCCTCCTTTAATGACTTTTAAGGAATGAATGTCTGAGGTTTAAAATTAGTTTGAGTTGGACACACAGAAGGCCATTAGTTACTATCTGAAATATTTTCATTTATCTCCTCTTCTAGCTCTAACCTATTAATTAAAAGGGGAAGAGAAAAAAAAAAGAAAAAAATTAATTTTAAATATAAATCTCTATGTATGACCAGCCAATGGAAATCAAAGTCTTTGTTTTACTGGTTGTAACACATGCAGGAGTGGGGTGGGGGCTACAAACCCAAGAAGTTCAGGTCTTCTTTTGAACACAGGGCTGTTGTTTCCAAAGTTAGGTAAGTGTGCAATCAAAACGCAGTAAGAACTGGGTGGGGGGCTTTGTTCACTTTTAAAGAAGCCAAAATTCTCTCGCCCATTCCTAACTGGGGGACATGAGGCTTCCAGCCTGTGTGCTGTTGTGCACAGCACTGTGCGAACCTTTTACTCAGACTGTAATCCCTACTTGGAATCTGCTGCTTTAAAGAACCAGCATATGAGATATCTCAACTCTCCTCAGAGAAACAAGAATGATGACGAGGGGTGAATAGCTTTAGACTAGCACCATCAACTCCAAAGTGACTGCGGTTTGCAATTATCATGAAAAGCATGAYCTAGAAAGGGTGCTATGATGCTAGCCATACCAATACTTCAGGGCTCTCCCTATCACAGCTTCAGTCACTCCTCTGAGCACTCCAGCACTGCATGAACAATCCAAACTCACATCAAAACAACAGCATCAGAGTGCCTCACAGCAGTAGAAAACCAATAGTGCTGAATGACTTATTCTTCAACAGTAATTGCAAAATCATTGTAAAATGAGATCAGAATTGCTGCAGCTATTCTTGAGTTTCTCTGATTCTCTTTATTCAATTCCTGTGGTTACCCAGGAAGCATTAGAGTAACAATAGACATATGGAATGAAGTCAATGAGGTTTTCTTCAGATTCTACTGGGGGCAAAAACAACTAAATATGCTTAGCAGATGTAGCTGATACAGTGTCACTGTATCTGGATATAACTTCTTAAATCTCAGGGTAAATCTCAGGAAAAAGAATTATAAGTARCCCTAAGGACTTGGTATGAAAGTTATTCAAATACATACATGTACTGCATCTGCAGTGTTGCTCAGAATTCACAATTACCAGGATGCCTTTCCGTCAAAGTACAGCCCCCAACATGTCTGTCAAGATTTTAACCACCATCACCACTGTGTGAAAATTTTTTCTTTTTTAAAGTGTTTTACTGTTCATACAAATTAAGCTTACGTACAGAAATAAAGAATCACTCAACTATATGGAGAGTACACCAAATATTTACACTGTGTTAAACAATTTCCTCGGGGTGACAGTTGTGGTCAGTGAACTACAATAGCTAATCTGTGATGAAGACTGTTTATGCCCCAATGGATCACAAGCTGACTACCTCTAGTCCTCCRGTAGAACTTGATAGAAATGGAAGAGCAGCTGCTACCAGGGTAAAACAGCATTCCTTAAATGTACAAAAAGCATGTGTTTTCCTGAGCAGCAGTCTCTAACTTCAAATATATCTGAYATTCCATCAGAATTCTACCTTAAAACATAACACGAAACTTTTCCTGCCGCAATATTTCTCATTTTTTTAAGTATCACATAGGACYGTATTATATGCTGTTTAGACACCATTTTGCACTACTGCTTAACAAGAAAAAAAATTTGATGATGTTCCTCTAGAAAAAGAAAAGGTTCCCCCTCCACCCATGCAAAAGAAGATACTCAAACATCCATTTCTCCATTAGTCACTATAAAAGCGAGTTCAAAACTAATGTTATGATACTTTTTCTGCAGTTTTTCCTCATTCCATAAAGAATTATAGAAATGTAGCTTAAAATACTTCAGTACAATACCTACTCTGCCAATAATCATAGAATCATAGAATCATAGAATCATTAAGGTTGGAAAAGACCTCTAAGATCATCGAGTCCAACCATCAACCCAGTACCCATGCCCACTAAACCATGTCCCGAAGCACCACATCCACACGTTTTTTGAACACCTCCAGAGATGGTGACTCCACCACTTCCCTGGGCAGYCTGTTCCAATGCCTGACTACCCTTTCAGTGAAAAAATTTTTCCTAATATCCAATCTAAACCTCCCCTGGCGCAACTTGAGGCCATTTCCTCTCGACCTATCACTTGTTACTCGGGAGAAGAGACCAACACCCGTCTCTCTGCAGCCTCCTTTCAGATAGTTGTAGAGAGCGATAAGGTTTCCCCTCAGCCTCCTCTTCTCCAGGCTAAACAACCCCAGCTCCCTCAGCCGCTCCTCATAAGACCTGTTCTCTAGACCCTTCACCAGCCTCGTCGCCCTTCTCTGGACACGCTCCAGCACCTCAATGTCATTCTTGTAGTGAGGGGYCCAAAACTGAACGCAGTATTCGAGGTGCGGCCTCACCAGTGCCAAGTACAGGGGCACGATCACCTCCCTACTCCTGCTGGYCACACTATTCCTGATACAGGCCAGGATGCCRTTGGCCTTCTTGGCCACCTGGGCACACTGCCGGCTCATGTTCAGCCGGCCGTCGACCATCACCCCCAGGTCCTTTTCTGCCGGGCAGCTTTCCAGCCACTCTTCCCCAAGCCTGTAGCTTGATTTACTGACATAAAATTTTAAAATAATTTCATAAAAATTAACTTTAGAAGGAGATTATCTGATAGAATACTTAAAAAATTGCATACATTTTTCACCTACAGAAATATATCAAGGCTATGAATTACAATTTCTTAATCATTCTCTCTTAGTGCTCTATATGAATTTTAGCTATTAATAAAGTATTCCTCTCCCCAACAAAATCTTGTARAGAACAACTGAAAAGTAATTAAAAGCACAGAGGTTCTATGAACACTATCATCTAGTTCATTTTTGCAGCTCATGGATTATTTCCACTCTGTACTCTTGAGACAAGATTTCAGTTAGTCAAGATCTTCTGCATATCTGTAGAGACGCTAACTTGATTAGAAGACTCTTCTGATGCAATCCATGCGAGTCTTCCTGTCAAGCATACAGCAGAGCTGTGCAGARCTGACTGCAGAATACCAGTCAAGTAAAACTCACTGACTGAGATTTGTGGAAACACCTTACCCTTAAAACAAAAAGCAAAGCTTCAGTCAGACATAGGTCTGAGGACAGAAATCTAGTAAACACCACTCATCTTTTTTAATGACAATAATTAAAGTCACTCTGTTCTTCTGAAGTAATCATATACATGTCCTGCTTATCTTCTATTAATCCATAAACCAAAATGGAAATATAGCAACAAAAAAATCCCAGCAACAAGAGGATTCATGAAAAGAAACTTTAAATATAATCCAGGTATGGAAAGAGCATCTATCACTGTTATAATCCACTGAAATTAAAAAGTCAGATTATACAGATTCATCTGTATACTCAGGTAGCTTTTTGAGTCATCATTCCCATCATGTTTTATCACATTCCTGAAGATTTCCATTACCTCATGTCCATTTAGTTTGCATAATTCATTACTTTGTACCTAAGATACTTTAAGCTCTTTCAAGAGAAAGCAAAACTGACATAAAAGGACTAAGTGGACTTTGCTGATCACCTGTAAAGTAAATCTAATGTTTAAAAATGCAATTTGATATTAAGAGTCATTTGTGACCTAAATTGCTATTAGTAGTTTTGTAGCAACTTCGATGACTATCTCTAGACACAGCCTGAACACAGATAATTTTGAGCATGAAGGTACCTAAACTCTTCCTGTGTTCTGCCTTTAGGATTTGGGATTGAGGATGAAGTGTCACACAAACATTGTCTTTTTCTTCTGTCTATTAAATTGCTAGACATACAATTCAGGCCGTGGATTACCACAATCCTTCCCTCTCCAAGGAGACACAGATCTATGCTTCTAAACTTCAAGAGTGCTCTCACTGAATTATAAAGTCTGAGACATACTCTCTCTGCCCAYACCTCTCTGCTTTCCAGGGAACATAAAATCACTAGGGAAAACAGGGGAATTAACCTATGCCCCAACTTTAAGACCTGTTTGGACTCTTTCCTGGGAACACAAAGATCAAAGATATATTTTTTTATATAAATTTTAAATCAAGCATTCGTTGACACAAGGACTGGGATCCAGGTCCCCTAGGCAAAAACACTAACCTTTCTCTCTGAAACAATAATGTTCAAAAATAAACCAATGTAATAAGGACTATGCAGATTAACTATGAAGATAGTGCTAGTCTTAGTGAACTGCAGTTCACCCAAACAATACATATGAAATGCATGATTTCTTCCCATTTGTATGATAAGTTTTAAGAAACAGTAATTCACACCATTTCTCAAAGATGGTTTAAACAATAAATGAGCATTTTTTGTTGTTTTACAGAAATGGCAGCAAGTCACCAGTTATATCAATGCTAGCTAAGACTTATAAATCCTTAGGCTAATTTACTCTGACATTATCTTCATTGACTTCACTAGGAACTGTGGGGGTTTACTGCACTGAACATAACAAATACCTCTTCCAAGTTGCTGTCYTCAGATCTTTTTTTGTTAGTGAGGATAACAATAAACTCTCTGATTCACAGGAATATATTTTCTCATTTACTTTGTTTTTGTTTCTGAAATGATTTGGTGATAAAAGGGTCTAATTCGAAGTCTACTGAGGTTCACAGAAGTCTCTCCATTATGTTCTACTAAGTGGTATTAAAAACAGTCTCCGTATGCAATCTATCAATGCTAATGGCAATGGACCTAGCTCAGCAAGATTCATAAACTTAAAACAAGTTTTTAAAATCATTAGTTCCCTCAGTGATTAAACATCTTCAAGCAAGTACATTTTTAGGTGAATCTGACTTGAAATATTTGTGAAGTACTATGTTGCATATTGGATATTCCACAGCCTGTAACGTTGCACACCATCACACAATTGGTTCCAACTCATCTCTGCCACTGCGTCCGTCAGTCTGCACGTGGATCAGACCAGGTCCTTTCTCTAAACCCAGGTCCCTTTCTGGGATGGTTGTGAAAGTAGAGCATATCGTATCGCTGTATGATACAGTACAGATGAGGAATATTAGCAACAAACTGTAAGATACAGAAGGTAATGATTAGGCAAACCTTACATAAAAGAAGCTTATTAATTTTGTTAGAATTGTTAGATCAACTCGCTTGGATTTCATTTTGAAAAGTATAAATGAGAAATCTTCTCAGGTTTGAATATGCTTTATTTCTTTCTGAGGAGAAAGACTAAAGCCATCTGTTTCTTGTTTCAGTGTTTATTATTAAAACTTTTCATTGCTCTACAACCCTTTTCATATATCACAACACTTACCCTTTAAAATAAAATTAAAGGGGAAAACACCTAAACAAAATGCTTTGATACACGACAGAAAGCCATAATGCTTTTCCTTTACAGAGATTTTCAGTTTGTTTTCATTCCAAATCCCAAAACAAAGCCTGATTTGGAAATCTTGCAAAAGTCTTGGTGTAGTACATTTTTTTATTGTTAGTGCTTAGATGAGATTTGGAAACAAAAACATTTTATGAACACTTTGGTGTAATTTTATATTATTGTGAACAGGCAAGTATCTCACTTCATTTAATTAGATTTAACCTGTTTATCTCAGGATTACTCTTGCAGAGGCTTTATCAAGATGTTTCTTGTACTATATATACTGTAATTCTCAAAAAAAATATGGAACCATGACACTTTATCATAGCTATTGCTCTGGCAGAGTAATATGTTCTTACTAGAGGTCTTCACACATTTTCCAGTAAGATTTAAAATAAGCAGACTTGAAGAATCTTCAATCTTTACATTGCCATGTATTCCCCTGACAAAAATATTTATTCATTATAGCATCACTTTCAAATCAAAAGACATATGGAGATGTATCATTAAAAAAGGGGKTTTTTTTGGTTTGTTTTTTTTTTTTAAATGATGTAAAAATATTAAAACTCCTTAAGTAGGTTTTAAGATTGGTTTTTGCCATTTTGACTGAGTAATATTAACAAAACAAAGCAAAGTTTTTCCTAAACACTGTCTTATCATAACATGAACATGAATAAAACCTAGCTTTTATGGATTCTCATTTATTTAAAAAACAACACAAAAAATAATTCTGGAGGGATACTATATTTGGATTTGCTAAAAGCAAGACACACAACCAGAAAGCAGAATAAAAGTTACTCCCTTTGAGCAGCATGCAAACAGTTCTGAATAAAACCTATTACTCTTTATGTGCAGCTGGCGTAATCTGACACAAACATACCTCAACAGCCACATACAGAATGAGTATAAAATATCCAATCATGGTATTGTAGGATCTTTCTCTGAAAAAGAGAGTTCAGTTGCTCATACTCATTTCTAATACCACATTATTAATGGAAAATACGCCATTAATGTACAGAAACACATTTGTATACATATAAAATTWATGGGGCTTTTTTTTCAGTTTTCTATACAGATTTAAGAAATTGTCAGATTAAGATATTACAACCTTAATTTATACGCACATGGATTTACTGGGTACCTGAGGGAGCAGAGAGGACAATACAGAATAAAAACGGAGTCTAAGAAGGCTATAACCTTTCCTTCTCCTTCCTCCTTATAACAGTGCTGAAAATTCACATAGTCCTGAGCTGCTGCTTTGCACTTTGACTTTTTCCTCTAAATACTCCAAAGCCAACAGAAAAATAAAGTGTATGTCATAGCTAACAGCTGTCTCCTTCAGTCTGCATACCTGTGAGCCAGCCAACCATGCAGTTCATCGGGTGACTAAAGCTTGGGAGCTTACACCCTCTCCTCTTATCACAATTTCACTTAAACTCAGATTTGGATACTTACAGCCACAACCATCTTCACTGAATGATATATTACCAAGAGACATAATAATTCAACACGAGCAAGGGCTATATATCATGTATCATGTTACAAGAAATACTACTGTTTAGTAGTAGTATTGCTGATTTCTATAGTAAAACGCAGCTCTAATCATAGTTTGTCTTTAAGTACTACTGTAAAAATAAAAATATTTCAAATAATATTCATAAATTGTAATACTTCAGGACATGTAAAAAGGCAAACTTCTCAATCCAGTTTGTTGAGCAGCAGCAACAGTTATTTCTGCTTTGAAACAATTTTTTTTTTTTTTTTTTAGTCAAAGCTTATTCTCTTTGGTACAGGAATAATTTACAATCTAAAGTCTGATATAGATTGATTTATTTATCCAAAAAAAACAGAGCTCTGAAAACAAAACAAGAAAACTCAATTTTATTTTTTTTTAAATCTCTTTTCATTGAGCTATTTATCTGAGTAAATTAAGGGGGGGGAAAAAAAGTCATGGCCATTTCTCTAAATCTGAAACACTTCCATATAGATGCTGAAAAGTGATGGCAATCTCACTTCCCATTCTAAACAAATAAGTAAAATACAGAGCATGTATTTGGAGGGGAGAAGACATTTTTAAGTTAGAAAAGTTTCATTTTTAATAGCTCCACCCTCCATCATAATGAAGCAGTAAAAAATTTCAAAAGCTCAACTGAGGTCTGTCAGACTATGACAGATGAAGATATACAAACTATTTTTCTTTCTTCTGGTGGATACAAATGAAATAAGGTCCTAGTCCTGTGAAACACTATTCACATTCTAAATGGAGCATAGTACTCCCAATTCCCATTGACTTCAAGTGCTCATGTTAAGTATTATTTGTTGCACAGAAACATTTTTCAGTTTCAGAAGGTTTAAGCTCCACTCACATGAATAATATCCATTTTCCCATGCAACTGATAGATTCAGGGAAAACTGTTCTTCATGCAAATTAGGTTACACCATGAATAGAATTAAYCTAAAACTAAGGTATAAAAAAGTAATAGAAAGCTTCCCTTCCATCTCCGGTTCAAGTATGGGGGTRGCAAAATGATTCTGGTCCCTGGATGAACTGCAGTTCGTAATTTGGCTGGTGTAAAAATCTTAACACAAACTGTAGATGTTGATGTCACATGCAGAAGATCCTCACAATATTATTTCCCAAAAGAAAGCAACTTAAACATATGTTCAAGCCTCCCTTACTAACAGTATCAGTTCTGTCCACCTTTTCTCTTTTCATTTTATTGCAACTGCTGTTTGCTTGGAAGCAGCGGTGAAAATACAGAAACAAAATCACATGGGCACTGCTGTGATAAATACTATAGTCCCTAAAATATCTAGTCCATTTCCATATAACCTGATGGACACTCCAGCTCCCTTTAACTACCACAGGGTTATAGTTCTAAAGTACAAGTAAACACACCTGAAACCATAGTCTAATGTAGGTATAATCAATACTACACACACACTTATCTCACCCTAGAGAGGGTAGGGGGAGAAAAACACTTTGCTCAGTCTTTGGAAGGACTTAGAGTATTCAGTGACAGAGGAAACTGAACTGGCCATAAGAAGGTAAAATGTTAACCTTAACCCACCCTCCCATCAGACATAGCTCARCCTACATAAAGTGGAGAATTAATGATAAATAGATGAATTGCAGAATATGTGTTACATACTTGCTTTGACAAAGCTCCTTTTTCCCACTACATCCAACAGTATTCAGTATAACTATCCCTATAGCACATAAACCTTATCCAAGCCTTTTTGCCTAAAAAGGAGAGCCTCCACTCCCTTTTCTTACGGTTTAGGAATGACTTATTCTACAAGATGTGTCATTGTTTGTCTCATTTTACTCCTTTCATAGCATGGCTAGATACAGAACTATCTAATTAGTGCTAGATTCTACTTAGCGAAAGATGGTGAGGGAGGATTAAAGATGATGCTCTGCACAAAGTCTGTGAAGAAATGCAGTCCAACATTATTTTCTTAATTCTTTTTATCTGTTTCCAGTGCAGGTGTGTCCTAATTGGCATACTAAGTTCAATTAAGAGGCCAGGAAACATGCCTGCCTCCAGTTAAAACACGCAAGGAAGGGCATACCTCATATCTTTGTATCCTCTCCAGTACRGAAGAATGTAAACATACTTTCCGAAGTGGCAAAAAAAAAAAAAAGAAAAAAAAGCAGCAAAAGAAAAAAAAAATTGCAAGAGAAAGTTTAAAACAACATGTTGAATCATAGAATATCAGTTAAAAATGACACTATCTTTCAACAAAATATTTCTTCTATTGTATTGCTGATTAATTTCTCATGCAGAATATTTGTCAATGTATCTTTACACATACACTGGTATACAATGTAGCAATTGAGCTCAATAATGGAAAACTGTTATTTCATTTGACTTACTGATCCATTAACATGGCTTGCTTCATGGTTGAAAAGTTACTTTAAGGTTTGCTTGAACCGCAAAGTATTTTTCAGATGTTTCCTGTCTACTCCCAAGGATTCCTTCTTGCACATTTCCATATATATAATATTATAGAAGTTTATACAGATAGATATGGTTGCATTGTTTTCTCATTGCTATGACCACAATGATTTCTAAAATATTCATCTATTCTGAACATCACAGTAAAACAACATGTATTGGTCTAAACAGACTTCTACCAGTGCACACAGTATTGAGGAGATGACATCCTTTATCCATCAGGATACAGTTTGGCAGAGATGTCACCTAACAGTAATTCATGGGTACTTTTCAAATGTGTAACTACCAAATGCACATGCAGCCTGTATGCACCTGATYCTGAACTCTGTTTAAAATTTCAGGTTTAAATTCTCCCTTGGCATAAATATAGCTTAGTCATCATCACTGAAATATTCAGGAGTAGTTCTCAAGAGAGGCTTCTTAAGTGACCTATATTAGATGCAGTTTGGAGTGAAGCTCATCATAAATGAATTATTGACTGCAATACAGGTGGATGCATTTATCATGTCTTTCTCCTTACATATGTTATATTGATACGCATTTGTATGCTTTAGTCTGCAGGTTGAAGATATTTTTTGACAAATGGGTAGTATCACACAAGACAGAAGTACTACCTGTGCTATGAGACATGAAGTTATTTTCTGAATTGCTGCAGGTTTCATCARTGGGTAGGAATTGTGCTAGACCAGACAGAATGTCATTTGGATTACACAACTCTYTCAGTTAATATCACAATTCAGATATTTTGGGTCTCATTTTCACCGTGTGAAAGTTGAAGGTTTTCATGTATTTGCACAAACCAGTAAAAAAATTGCTGATGTATATTTGATATCTATCAGTGCAAAAATTTCCTCAGTTAACATGTTCTTATTGCAGTAACTGTGCATACAAAAACAGTGGACTGACCTTGGGCCTCAACTTCATGAAAATCATGCTGTTATGCTGGTCTTCCAGGAATCACTTGAATAAACAGAAAGGGCCTATCAAAACATGTTTATTATCTTAGGAAGTAGAAACAATTATTAACTGGGTGCAAATCCTTTTATTGATAATATTTAATAATTTCATTATTAATTTTGCACATTAGTTTCGTAAATGAATGCCAGGGAACTTCAAAATATTGCACAGGTTGATGACAGGAGAATTATGTGGTAGACCAGTATCAGTATCTGCATGTCAGAAACATATTCCAGCAGCAGACTCTGGGGGGTTCAAGAACTRAATAAAACCGAGATACAATAGCTGAATGTAATTGGGGGGAAAAAAAGGAGAGGAAGACTTTGAAAGACTTGTGAGAAGACAAGGATTAAGAGCATTAATGCGTTATTTTTTCTGGTATRTATAAACAGGCACAACAGAAGGTAACTGGACAGATCAGGAGGCAAAAGCTCTGCCAGACTGTGCAGGCAAGATTAGGAAAACTGAGCCAGTTTACTTACTGAGAATTACCGCACAGTTTAAAACCCAAACAGATAATAAGGTCAAAGATAGTGTAGCAGTGCCAGACCATAAGAGAGGGGAAAAAGAAACTGGAATGGAGAAAGCCGGCAAGACAAATCAACATATTTTTTTTTTAAATAAGATTCAAGTCTTTATATTAATATCTAGAAACAGAAGCACCTCCATCAATTACATGGCAATGAACCAAGATGAGTATAAAGACCTAGCATTTGGACTTTGTCCCTAGGCTGATCACATGCAAGGCTCAGTTGCTGGAAAAGTTTTTTATACAAATAGCACTATGCTATATTTTATATCTGAAATTAATCCTGATGGCAATGCATCGTATGAAAGGTTCAAGGAACAGCAAAAAAAAAGCTTTTTACAAGTACACAATAAGGGAAAAAGTAGCTAACAATTTTTATGACTGATGCTTATATAGAATTTAAACTCCTTAAACTTCTCTTTTTTTTAAATATAATACACTCCTTTTTTCTATTAAACTGTTATGCAAAACTTTTTTCTTCCTTCTCAGCTTCTCCCACMATTTTTCCAAAATTAATTGTTGACTGTTTTCATATCACATTTGCCTGCATTCCAAAACACTGTTGTGAACAAAAGGAACTGTAATAAGCAAGCCCACAGCTCTGACCATTTAGATAGCTAATACAATAGAGTCTGCTACCAGCCTCTTTTTTCTTCCCTGCTTACAAAATGAACCAATAATTTTCCCTGTCAGGCTGGAATCTCAAGTCAACACAAGATGAAGTTAGAAACTAAATAATAATACAGCATACGTTGCACACAGTTTACACACTGAATTTGAAAGCAGCAAAGGAAAATAAAGGACAGGGTAAAAAAAGAATATTGCCTCACTGAAGATCTCACACATTAGTATCAGGAATACAATGTTTATAAAATACACAAATAGTTTCTTTTATACTCAACAGATAGAATCATATCTTAGTAGGCTTTGAAAAAAACCCAAAACTACCAAAACCAACCAAAAACTCCCTCCAAAACACTTCTCACAAACTGTTTTAGATTSAACTTTTGAAGAAACTAGCTAGTTCTGCTGCTCTCAAATATGGTGGGTTTTGGGGGTGTGRGGGTGTTTGCTTGTTGGGGGTTGCTGTTTTGTTTTGTTTTGTTTTTTAARTGTAAGCCAGCTAAAACTTTGGCCAATGGATATCAGCAGCTTTAAGTCAGCTGGAAATAAGACCCGCATAGCTTAGAAAAAAATTCAATGCAAGTTTAAAAAGCATACAAATGGTGCTTAGCCTAGAGAAATGAAAACAAGGCAATAAAAAGAATAATTTCCTCACTTTGTGAGTTGGTGCAAAAAACTAATGCAATTAGCATCCATCAGTTCTCAGAAGTAAAAGGGTTGCTTTTGACTAGTGTCTCTAACACTACTAGTCAGTCAAAGGGAAAATGAAGTAGGCACAGCTGAAACAATTGCACTGAAAACACCGTCTCTAGCTTCAAGAGGCTTTCCTGGAAGAAAGTAAATAACACTTGGGTGTTAAACACAGGTTTTTGCCTGTAACATACCTGTAACATTCCTGACCTGTTCCAAGGCAGCATAAAACACCTAAACTCAGCAGTATAATTCTACTGGAACTAAAAGTTGGTTTAATTACAGCTAAAAATATTTTTTAATGCTTTCCTGATCATGGCAGATCTTTAAAAAAAAGGCCACAAACAAAAAAGACCCTTCCAGTAAGACAACTGGCTACTATTGTACTTGCACAGAAATTTCCTTCAAAGGACCAAGGAATGTCTCAGATAGAATGCATAAGGTTTTGGAAAACTTACAGAAAACTTTTAGAAAAGGGAAGTGAAGTTGCCCGAACGTGACAAAAATCAAGCAGCAGTCTAGTTAGTACTTCTGTTGAACCATAGCATGTTCAACTCTCTGGCACTAAAGGCTAAATTCCATTGCTGGAGAAACCTGTCAAAGAGGAATAATACATCAAAAGAAAAGCCTAAGTTTTCTAGATGATAGGACATAAGAACTGAAAGAAAAAGTCAAGGTACTCATTATCATGAACAAGACCACTTTTCCCCATGTCTATCTTCACGTCACACGAATGGATTTTGTTCCGTTTGTGGTCTGCCATGAAACTGTTAGCATATCAGTGCAATCAAAAGCCAGCCTATAATTCTGAATTTATTCTGGAATTCAGGAGAGAAATATGAAAGTGTTCACATTTTCACCTAAGCCTAAATTATTATTATTTTGGATCTAAAAGTGATAATCAGCGCAAGAAGAACTTTTTAGATCATGTGGAGTTTAAGTATAAAGGGAAAAAAATAGAATAAGAAAATATAATTGCTGTAGAAAATGAAGTTATAAACAGAAAACTGCTTTCCAAACTGTAGGAACAACTATAAAAGAATATTTTTGGATTAATGTTACAGACAAGGTTGCTACACAAACATTACTCTAGACCTCTAGGAAACTGGGAAATAATTTATATACAGAACTCCTGGTTAAATTAGCAGTAATCACTAAAAAGAATCTTTCAGAAACAGATATTCCCTGCCTCTTTGAATCTGATCTATTAGTATAGCTGACAATGTGCACTTACAGCCCAGAAGGCCAACTGTATTCTGGGCTGCATCAAAAGCAGCGTGGCCAGCCGGTCGAGGGAGGTGATTCTGCCCCTCTGCTCTGCTCTGGTGAGACCCCCCCTGCAGTACTGCGTCCAGCTCTGGAACCCTCAGCACAAGAAGGACATGGACCTGTTGGAGTAGGTCCAGAGGAGGGCCACAAAAATGATCAGGGGGCTGGAACACCTCTCCTATGAAGAAAGGCTGAGAGAGTTGGGGTTATTCAGCTTGGAGAAGAGAAGGCTTTAGGGAGACCCTATTGTGGCCTTTCAGTACCTAAAGGGGGCTTATAAGAAAGATGGTGACAAACTTTTTAGCAGGGCCTGTTGCGACAGGTCAAAGGGGAATGGTTTTAAACTAAAGGAGGGTAGATTTAGATTAGATATAAAGAAGAAATTTTTTACAATGAGGGTGGTGAAACACTGGCACAGGTTGCCCAGAGAGGTGGTGGATGCCCCATCCCTGGAAACATTCAAGGTCAGGCTAGACGGGGCTCTGAACAACCTGATTTAGCAGAAGATGTCCCTGCCCATGGCTGAGGGGTTGGACTAGATGACCTTTAAAGGTCCCTTCCACCCCAAACTATTCTATGATTCTATGATGCTATATTTCAGTGTTATTATGGTGGGAAATTATTTTTCAAATAAATGCTAGATGCTGTATAATGAAACAGGTATTTAAGAAAAAATAACATTATCAAATAGTACTCGTGCCTTTCTAATTTAAGAATAAAAGTAAATGCTAAAGGCACCCTGTCATTCCCTTAAGACCGATAAGTTTGTATACACTGCAATATACATCACAATGTGATCCTTATAGATCCATTGTGGACAGCTATGCCAATTGGTGCGTTAATTCTTTTTTTTACCTCTCTGCTGAAATTCAAAATTTATGTTTTCGTTGTGTTAAGTTTAGAAACGTTTTGATACCAAATGAGTTACTTGCTTCACCAAATGTTATAACCCAGCATGGTTTAGCATGGTGTGGAAACTTCACTGTTTGTCAAAGTACATAAGCCTCACCTGGACGCGCAGCGAGACGAAGCGGGGCGGGACGGGGCAGCNAGCCTCACCTGGACGCGCAGCGAGACGAAGCGGGGCGGGACGGGGCAGCGGCAGGCAAAATGTGCRACAAGCCAGACCTCTCGGAGGTGGAGAAATTCGACAAGAAGAAGCTGAAGAAAACCAACACGGAGGAGAAGAACACGCTGCCCTCCAAGGAGACTATTGAGCAGGAGAAGGAATGTGTGAAGTCTTCCTAGAGTGAGATGGCCTGACAGGAAGAGCTACCACTTGATTCTTTTGCTTTGAATTAAATCATGTGKTTTTTTTAAATTTACATCATGTATATGTATAGAAAACAGCTGTATCACCTAACCCACTGTCCTACTGCTGGCAGCTTTGGTGGGTGGGGGGAACAAAGCGTGGCCCTCTCAGTCCATCAATAGCCTGACCGAAACCCCATCTCTGCTGCTCAGCTGACTCCCATTGACAGCGCCGATCTTGCTCTAATGCGGTGGCGAGACRAGCAAGGGCTATGGAGGCTCCTGGGGATGGACCCTTTCTGCCTGGGGGAGTGGGGATCTTTTCTGGCCTGGCCTGTGGCCTGGGTCTGCCTCGCATACTCTTCACTGACAGTGTTCTGTAACCTCACCCACAGTTTTTTGTCTTCCTTGGGGGGAAAAATGAGAAGCTTATTATAAAATAAAAAAAAAAAAAAAAAAAAAAAATGCGGGACAACCGGGGGATCGGACCCAGCCAGCATGGGTTCATGAAGGGCAGGTCCTGCTTGACCAACCTGATCTCCTTCTACGACCGGGTGACCCGCCTAGTGGATGAGGGGAAGGCTGTGGATGTGGTCTACCTGGACTTCAGCAAAGCCTTTGACACCGTCTCCCACAGCATTCTCCTGGAGAAGCTGGCAGCTCATGGCTTGGACGGGTGTACTCTTMGCTGGGTAAAAAACTGGCTGGAYGGCCGAGCCCAGAGAGTTGTGGTGAATGGAGTCAAATCCGGTTGGCGGCTGGTCACGAGCGGTGTKCCCCAGGGCTCAGTTTTGGGGCCAGYCTTGTTCAACATCTTTATCAATGATCTGGAYGAGGGGATCGAGTGCACCCTCAGTAAGTTCGCAGATGACACCAAGCTGGGCGGGAGTGTTGATCTGCCTGAGGGTAGGAAGKCTCTGCAGAGGGATCTGGACAGGCTGGATCGAYGGGCCGAGGCCAAYTGCATGAGGTTCAACAAGGCCAAATGCCGGGTCCTGCACTTCGGTCACGACAACCCCAGACAACGCTACAGGCTTGGGGAAGAGTGGCTGGAAAGCTGCCCGGCGGAAAAGGACCTTGGGGTGCTGGTCGACGGCCGGCTGAACATGAGCCGGCAGTGTGCCCAGGTGGCCAAGAAGGCCAACGGCATCCTGGCCTGTATCAGGAATAGTGGGCCAGCAGGAATAGGGAGGTGATCGTGCCCCTGTACTYGGCACTGGTGAGGCCGCACCTCGAATACTGYGTTCAGTTTTGGGCCCCTCACTACAAGAAKGACATTGAGGTGCTGGAGCGTGTCCAGARAAGGGCGACGAGGCTGGTGAAGGGTCTAGAGAACAGGTCTTATGAGGAGCGGCTGAGGGAGCTGGGGTTGTTTAGCCTAGAGAAGAGGAGGCTGAGGGGAGACCTTATCGCTCTCTACAACTATCTGAAAGGAGGCTGTAGAGAGATGGGTGCTGGTCTCTTCTCCCAAGTAACAAGCGATAGGACGAGAGGAAATGGCCTCAAGTTGCGCCAGGGGAGGTTTAGATTGGATATTAGGAAAAATTTCTTCACTGAAAGGGTAGTCAGGCATTGGAACAGGCTGCCCAGGGAAGTGGTGGAGTCACCATCCCTGGAGGTGTTCAAAAAACGTGTGGATGAGGTGCTTCRGGACATGGTTTAGTGGGCATKKGTACTGGGTTGATGGTTGGACTCGATGATCTTAGAGGTCTTTTCCAACCTTAATGATTCTATGATTCTATAAATAAATCCTGCTGAATTCTACCTGCTTTTTGTTTCAGACAAGCATCTAATATCAGAAGACAATCAGATGAGAAACACACTATATTTCAATTTTTATCTTTAATTTCTGAGTTCCTGTAATTTGAAGCACTTCTGTACATGGAAAATATGGAGTCTGAAAGACAATGGTGACGGGTCCACCCCCTTTGATAATTATGCCCTCTTTACACTCCTGTGTCTATGGCCAGAATGTGTTAGCAGAACCAGGATAGTGTCCTCAGCACTGAGCCAGAGGTGATGCAATGTTATCTTGCATTGCACTGATATTAAACTGGAAATGTATAAATAAAAATATWTCCATCTTAAGTGAAAGAAATACTCTAAAACACAAAGATAAGAAAAAATGCAATGTTAATAAAGGTAAACCATAAGATATAAAAAAATATGAAGTTTCTATACATCTCACTTCAGGAGATAAAATTCTTTACTGTTCCTGGGAAAGCTTACACAGATATTAACCATAAAAAGTCTAGCTGAACCAAGGACTGGTTTTAACTTTTCAGGTAACCTCCTTCTTTTCACTCCGCCTCCAGATAGCATGCTTGCRTGCTCTTTTATCTTGCACCAGGCCTACCACACAGCAATGGCCTCTGCCTTTGGGCAAGTCATCTGCCAACTTGCTAAAATATCTTGGATGATTTAGCAACTTTCTTACATTCCTCATGGGGCTATTAAGTCCTATCTCTTCTTCATAATTCAGTTCCTTGAAGCTGGCATATTGAGCCATCAGTTTAATTATTTTACTGCTAAGCTTTTAAGTTCATCTGCTACACCCTGGGAACCCCACAACATACATAGTGTTAATGGGCCTTTGCCCAGGCATGTTATGTCTTTCTAGTTGTTTACATCACTCCCCAATTACCTGCCTGYTTTAAAGATAGCATATATCAGTCTTGAAACTTCATAGACTTTGAAAGGCATCTCATTGAAACATGATGTCTCTTGTACGTCTCCATTCCTATAGTGTTTCTGAAAGTGAGTCAGAATGATTCACGTTGTATTTCAAAAGGAACACCACCTTTCCCTCTCAGTGCAGTTTTGCACATCTAGTTGAGCATCTTTTTAATAGAAACTTTCTTTTTTTCTTTAAGGCAAATTGTGTATGTCATTATCATATCACTCTTCTGAATTGTAGCCTTATTTGTATAAAGAAAAGCTTTTATTCTTATAAGAAAGCACCTAGGAAAAAAAATACAAAACCAAAATACCCCAAAACTCAACTCTTCTCTGATTCCATCCTGAGCCTAGACATATCAGTTTTATGTACAAATTTTACACTAAAATAGTTTATAAAGCTGTAATCATCTTATTAAACCTGGCATGTTCTAAGTGTACTATGAAGCCCAAACCTATTCTGGATGTACTCAGTTAAGCAAGCAAGCACTGTTCATATACACAGGAAAGAAAAGAATCCCTCCAGCTAAACAAAATATTTTTACTGCACTAGCACTTAATCTCTAAGTATAGTTTTGTTGTGTGAAAAAGACATACAGGAAAAAAGAAATCACACACTCATAAGTCATAAATATTTGCTGACCTCCTTCTTTAAATGTCTGGTTTCTCTGTGGGATTTCTGTTGCAGAATTCCAGATCAGTTTACTCTGACTGAGTAAACACGACAATTCATATGATGCCTATCCAGTAACAGTCATTTTTGACTGGGCAAAAGGTGTAATTGCTGCATCAGAGAAACCAAGTTAGAATATACCACAATGAAAACAGAAATATTACAACAGGTTAGAGGACACAATTACAGAGGAAGAACTAAAAAAAAATAATATTTGTGAATTTGCTCCATACTGCTGTTGACTCCCTTTCCACTTCTCATTGGAATTCCACTTTGCATTTAACATAAAACTACTGTTGGCTAGTAGCAAGTTTCGATTCAGGTTCACATAAATTCATATGTTTCACAAAAATTGAGGATACTCATAACATCTTGCAGTTATCTAACAAGCTACTATAAAAAAACTTTTCTAGTAGCTTGTAACTACTTTTATTTAAAACTGATACATTAAAATGATAACACTACACTTAGACATACCATTTACATAGCCCTTTTGGGGCTACAACTATTGTATGAAGAAGGTATTGTATTAAAAAAACCAATCTGAAGGAAAAAATCTGAAYCATAAAGGAGTTTTTTGGCCTATGATTTACCATGTAAAAAGGCATCTCAAATTTTACAGTTGCCCACTCCTGCACAGAATGTGAAAGCTGTGCAATCAACATCAATTTACTCTCAGTGACAAAATTAATGCAATGTATTTAATAAATCTGTATCATTGATGATAGATAAAAATTAATACATATTCTTTTGATCACTCCATATTGAAATTTATGGGAATTCATTAAGCATGAAACTTATTACTAAGCCATTTATGTCTTTAATGACAGTACAGAGTTGTCTAGCACTCTGTTCATGATTCTTTTCCAAAAGAAACTTTTGCTGCTTCTCAGTCAGTATTATCAGGGCTGTTTTTACAATTAGAATTTAAATTGCRTGGTTCAGAGTGCATCAATATATCAATAGCATCTTACCTGACAATGTAATATATTTAAGAATCTATTCTTCCAAACAATGCTGAGAAAGTATAATCACTGCCTAAATTTACTTTCAATTACCATTGTCTAATCATTATTAGCAGTAAAATATTTATTCAGTATGTTATTATATATTAAGTTGTGAAATCCACCTCAGGTTCTGCCTTAACGGTTTTACATAACAGCAGCTTCCATAGAGGAAGCCATTGTTTAAGAAGAAAATAAAAAAACAAAGAACCCTCCTAAAAACAACTAAACAAACAAAATCCCAAAACACACTGTATCATGCACAACATTATGCTATTTGTGAAACAAATATCTTTTTTTTTTCCCCCCAGCAAGGCGCACGTCACTAATATTCCTTTATAAAAGAAAAGTTCTGCCCTGCAGTCAATCTACTGTATAATAGTGGACTGTCCTTGTAGATTATTTCTGTTTGTGATAAAGAGTAGTTGGTGGAAGTAATTATACCTATTTGTGGATATAGTATGTTCCAGTTAAAACACAGACCACATTTTGTCTATTCATCCTGCTGAACACCTAATTTAGCAAAGTGTTCAGTGTATATTTACCTAATACCTATATTCAGAACTTCATTGAGTATCTATGGAAGCACAGTGTGATGCATATGAGTATCTTAAAAGATAGATCCTGCCCAAGACACCTTGCTGTATCTGCGCAAGGACAAAAAGATGCCTGCAGTGTTAATTCTACAACACTGGGAACTAGCCTTTTTTTCACATTTGCACCTTCCATTTTCCTTTAAAAACACTGAACTGTCTCCTTATGTCTTTTGCGCTGGGGGATAAATAAAAGCATGATTTATTTTGGTTCAGCTAGTATGCTCTTAAATTTTGAATAGTGACAATTATCTGGGCAGCTGATTGTTATTCGGTATGAACACATTCCCAAACCTAATGTTGAATTAACACTGCATCAATGGAATTCCCGAGTTGTGTTTCCCTAACCTTAAAATAAATTCTAACACTTCATGCCCCTTGGCCCAAACCTCAGTGTTTCAACAGAGAATTGTTTCAATSTTTAGAAARAAAAAATGTTTTATCTAAAATCAGATAGTTTAGGTTGTATTCTAAAAATACATTCTTTCCTAGATCTCATATTTATAGATATATTTTACTTAAGCAAATGTAACTCTAAACTCTATAGTACTCCTTTGAAATATTAGCTGAACAGCAAGAAAATTATAAAGAACGCTCTGAAAAAAATGAAACTGCTTTTAATTGAATAAGTGTTCATGATTAAACAAATAAATACTGTGCAGTATTTATAGCAGTGCATTTAGGGATCACTAATTTTATTACTTTAGTTCTCTTTGGCAATTAAGAACCCAGATAGTTATGGCCAGAGTACAAAATAATTGAATTGTTTTCCCAGCTTTGGTTTAAATAATTTTCATTGCAAGAAGAAAGAAAATAATTCAAACAACGCTGAATTAACCTTGCACATAAATACATTGTGAAGATGCCTCCAATTTATTTAGATAAATATTTGTATCACAAAATCATCTTAAGAAAATAAGTAGAAACTACAATTACACCACATGTAGACAACTAAGAAACCCCAAACCTTACATTATTTCCCTAATCAGAGAAATCTTTGGACAGTTTTCAAACATATATGCACCCTCACCACTCCCTTCACCCTTATGTCCGTGAATAAGAGTCCTACAAAAGAGAAAGAATAATGGAAGAAATCAACCTATAGCATTAATAAAGACAGGGACTAGAAAAGAGACCAAGAAGAGATAAATGAATCATGTTCTAGACATGGTTTAGAAATTCTCCCTGCCTGACTTTATCTTATTTGCTTCATGTCTTTAACATCTAAGGAACTACAGACACAAAAAAAATCTGCCTTGTCTGATAACAAGAACGTCTCTTTTATACATAGGTAGTTGATAAAAAGTCTGAAAAATACAGATCAAAGAAGCCAGTTTCTTTAAAAGTCAAGGTTCAAGAAAGATTTATTAAGTTACTGGGGGCGAGCTGGGGGGGGGTGGGGGGTGGGGAAACACTATATAAGCATAATTTAAAATTGTTTACTTAAGCAGAAAGAAGCAAACCTGTTACACAGATCCATATATTAGGAAGTAATTATTTTGTGGCCTCATGGTGTAGAGTAGATTACTTTACATCATTATGTGGAAAATGGAAAGGTTAAAGATTATAATTAATTATCACTTCATCCTCTAAGAAAAAGAAACCAATGTCAAAGAATTAACTTTACTTTTGAGAGGGAAATTGAAAGTATCTTAGTGAATAATTGAGAGCTTGAGATAAATCCAGTTTTGTAATACCTGACATCCAGTTTGCTAAAATCAAATACCACCTGACTGAAAAGGGAATTCCTATCCATYATCCTTGATTTTAATTTTCTGATTATAAGGAACAAGAATAACACTGGTGGTTTCAGATTCACTAAGAGACAGCATCAAGACCTGTATTTAGTCCTAGAATTGTTTCAGCTTTCACAGAGCAAGTAAAACTGTTCCAATGAACACACAATGCATTTACCTCTGTGAAAGCACTTTGGGTTCTCTCCTATATGCTGTATGAAGCAAGATCTTACTTTGCATTAGTGAGAACACTTAGATGACATCATTCTTAAATGTATCCATAAAAGAAATAATTCAATGAGTTAATGTCCCCTTGACATTTATTTTTCTTTAATTGATTGCATGCCTGAAATCTTGCACAGATCCTAAGCAGCAAAAAGCATCCTTCTCTTTTTTTGGTTTTGTTTTGGTTTTAACACCTTTCTTTCTCCATCTTTTAACTTAGTCTATATTTATTAAATACCTTGATGTTAACTTTTCCAAGATAAAAAGCACAGCATTTTCATTAAGTGTATGGACACCTAACCGACTTCTACACATTAAACGTTTTCTAGGACAGACATTCATGTGCAAATGTCAAAAAGTGCATGTCATTAGTTTTTACTAACATGTCATTGCATCTTTTGTATAGTCATATAGTTATTTTGTATCCATTTTCAAGGATACAAAGGCCTAAAGGCTTAAACTATACTATATTTAGCTCTGGTACATGCCATCATTCTTTATTATCTACATAATAATGTCCTTAGCAATCCTGGCACATGTAATACCTGGCAACTGCAAAAGTCCTATGGGTTAGCATTTATAATTTATAAATAGGAGGGAGACTGTACTTTTAACATCCTTCATTTCATTTTTTATTCTCTTTTTCCCCTGTTACTTTTTTAAACATGAAATTGCTTATGGTCTCAAACTATAAAAAATGTTCTCTTCTACTGTATCAACTACTTTGACAATACAGAATCCACATTTCCAAAAATCCTCTCTTGTACATTTTACGCCTCAAAGTCTGGAACATTTTAAAGCAGCTAGCTTTAAAAAGAATTCACATTCAGCACACTCCAAATATTTTGTAATTTTTTGAATAGTTTGTAAAGTTCCTCACAGAGAGACATAAAAAAAAAAAGATTAATTACTTCAGAGAAAGAAAAAGCAAATCCTTCTTCTCCATCAAAAGATGTATACTTGCATTAAGAAAATATCCAACTGGAATATAGAAGCAACTGAATATGGATCTGAACAAAAATCTCATCTTTCTATATCCTTGAMCCATTTAAATTTAATGAGAAAATTGTTTCTGTAGGTCCTGGATAGAAACCTAAATATTATGCTAGCCTGTAACCTTCAGGTAGTCTTAAATCAAAGCATCGGATTTACTCAATCAATATATTAAGTATTTGGAATCCAAATCCAAATTCTATTTTTTAAGTTTTTTATACATGCTTTAACCTTTTATTATGTTTTTCTTTCAACTACAGATAAACATAGCAGGGCTGTTGTTTCTGAGAGAATAAACAGGAATATGATCCCTAATCATCACCATCATCATCGAGCACCATTCACCCTGAACAAACTTTAYTACCGGTGATAATGCATTATAAAGAAATACAGGCTGAATATATTTCCAAGACTGGCAATTAGGAAAGAAAAGGTCTCATAATTTGATCTCTTTCTTACATTTGTGAAATGCCTGAGAGAGGGGGGACTTTTTTCTTCCTTCAGACCAACCATGAGAATTGATACATTTCAAGAATATTTAGCTTTCAATTTATTTAAAAAATTGAGCTAGGAATGCAGAGCCAACTCAAGTTTTCTCCTGTGCATAGGGGTTTCTTTGTTGGTTTTTGTTTGTTTGTTTGTTTGTTTAAATTGCATTCGTTGATGTTCATTTTTATCATTGTATCCACAGTGACCTCATATTTCAGTACACCAGGAAAACATATCCAGGGAAAAGATGCTATGTCATGAAAACTGTTTGTTACATCAGACTATTAAAATCACAGTCCCTACTGAAAAACTTCTGTCAATATAGCCACCTTGTTCAAAGAACACTTTCTGCTCTTAACATGACCAACACAGCTATGCMTACAAACACCTGTTGTGACTCCACATGTAATCATAATACCAGATACATATAAAGATAATACTCATCTTACTGGAGATTTCATACATTCTTCAACAAAATTAGCAGAAAAGGCAGATGTTTCTGCAGGAAGGGGCTAGGGAGAAAATATTTCTGAGAATTGCATTACTCCCTGGAGAAAAACTTCTTCCAGATAAGTTTCAGAATCATTTTCTTTGATTCCTACAAATGACTATAGCAATAAAGCCCAGGCACCTGCAGAAGAATTCCTCTATTGTCACACCTCATCAGTATACCTGTGAACTTCCTTGTCCTCCTCTCAGAGGATCTCATATTTTTTTGTTTTCAAATGTTTTAAATCAATAGAAGACTAAAATAAAATTTCGTGGAGAGATCAGAAAATTTTGTTTTTACTTTTATCTAAAAATACAAAATACAAGATATCTAAAAATACAAAATGATTTATCATTATGACAGAGTGATAAAAAAGTTCAAAGCCCAACACTTTAACATATTTAACTGATTCACATAGATTTCTTACACAATATAAACCAGTTTTTGTACTCGCATGCCATTTTTAATTATCTGTATTTTTAAAATTTCTAGAATATATTTCAGTGTATAACTAACTCAGATTCTCTGTAATTTAAATAATCTATTTTAGCGCTCTTGTCTTGCCAATTTGGGGCAAAAAAAAAATCACTTAAATGTCTAAATAAGGTCTGTTTTGTGTTACTTACTGATGATCTTCTGTTCCTGGCTAAATGTTTACATATCAAAACATTAAAATTAATTAAAGAATATGCTGACAGTTGGCGATACACACAAAACAGTTGGAAACATTTCCTGAAAAGCTTGATTTTATGTGCCCACTCTGTAAGTTCTAATGTTTTATGAATCTGGGGTCAATCTATACCTAAACTGACAACATGGTAGTTATCTCACAGATTATATGTTCCCACCATTTATATGCAAACAGGACAAGAGAGACCAAAGAATTGCTCATGTTACACAAGGTTGCAGCCTGAATCAGTTATATTTGACACTAAAAAAGCTGTATCAACCTACAGGTCATCTTCATAAGCTCAATCAGTCGTAGAAGGACTTCTTTTTCTTGAGCCATTTCTTCCTTTGAAAGGCCATTGAAGACTTGCAGAATATGAGTTAACTTAATCAGCCTCTGTAACGAGAGTGGTACTATGCTACCCTGYACAGTGTGTGTAGAGAGTTAGGTAACTGTGAACGTTATTTAAAGAGGACACAAAGTTGAGAAGGAACTTGCCGAAGCAAGCCAGAAGCAAATGCCAGTAATACAGGTGGGGTTTAACACCAAATTCAAGCTGGATGCAGGGTGTTCACATATGACTGCTCTTATTGGAGCTGTTCTTGCTTGACCACCTTAGGTGCTCAGTAAGGTAAGCCCTTTTTGAAGGGAAGGCCAGAGAAGGAGAATCTCTCTTAGCAGCCCAGCAGTCACGGGAATAAGAGAGAGCTTTATTTTAATGTCTCTGCCCTTCCATTTTTATAATGACAAACTGTTTACTAGGTTGGTAGAGCAGAAGGGTGTTAACTTTTTTACTCAAATGTCTAGGGCACTCACCTTCATTGTGGAAGATTCAGTTTCCAGTTCCTGTTTCCCTGAATATTTAATGATCTATATAAARGTGGGCCTGAGAGCAACCTCACTTCTAATGCAGAAATCACAGTGAAATAGCAGTTATCTTGATGACTTTAGCCCAAATGAAAGTAATGGAAGACATATTCACAAGAAATTAGAACAAGTATATATGTTCTCTACCAATAATCATGAGACTGGACTGAAAATCCAACTGAAATCAAATAAACAAAGTACACATACACCAAATATTGCGAGATTCACAATAAAATCTGGAGAGTTTGTAAGTCTGGTTGCAGCACCTGTGAAAGGTTAGTTAGCACATACACTTACAGGTGTACTACAGAAAGTTGTAGACACACTACAGACATACAATATTTGCATATAGAACAGACAGAACATGCACTGCTGCAGGCACACTACAGGTGGTAGGTATTGAAGCTATGATTAATGCTTATCATGTAAATAATAAATTGATCCATTGCTAATTAAACATTCTTAAAAACCAAAATTCCTAACCATAAAGAAAAATAAGCTACTCTATTAGAYGGCTACTAAATACTCTGCCAAATATCTGTGGCTTTCGGTAGTTGAGAGATATAAAGAATTGATAGCTCAGTACTTCTAATGTACTAAAATGTTAGCCATGTTTTGTTTTAACTGCAATTGCTTGATATTCATGTGAGTTATCTTTGTATAATTAATGAAAGATTTTCTAAATATATGTCTATATAGCCATTTGCAAAAATTCTGTCTATCAAATATTACAAAATATGTTTCAGATTAATGAATTTATCACTTAAATCAAAGCATTATAGGTTCAGTTAAAAATAGAAAATTAATAAGAATTATCTAGTATAACCTYCTTTTGTGTACAAAGGCATATAAAGACAATGACTGATTTCTCAAGAGACCTTACACATTTACCTTTCTGCAAAAATTTTTGTGAGAAAGACAGTGATTTGACTGAGCTAGTTTATGGGTAGCACAGAAAAACATGCATTAACACTACCATTGCTGTAGATAGCCTGCAGGTAAACTGAGGTCTTCCATTCCCAGTCTCATTTGATATCTTTAACTCTCAACGCCGAGGGTAGGATTTTCCAACACTAAGTTCTAGCATTGAAATGATCAAAGCTGTAATAGTGTTTAGTGTTGCAAATCTCAGTCTTGCCAATGTAGTATGCTTCTGCGGCAGTTCTATATCTGATAGTATAATAAATCAAGATTTTGATTATTTGCCTTAGAATTTGTACTTTTTTTTTTCATGAAACAAGATGGCTTAGGCTGAGCAAATACCATATAGATACCAAATATCAAAGCAAGTGAGAAATACTTTAGTTTGTTTTTATCTTTTGAATCCTCAAGCCTAGATTCATCCAATACTGAATGTTAATGGAACATGAATATTAGAAAAGGGATGGAATATGACAGTGCATATGGAAAATGTTAGGTTTCCTTTTCTATCGAAACTTTGTTTCAATTCTGACTGAAKTGTTTTAAAAAGTTAGAGCTGAACAGTTAGAAAAGTGACAGTCTTTATATATTGAGTGTCAGAAATAATCTGTTATATAGTTCAATTTCATTGCTGTTTATGCTTTTATTTTAATTGTTCAGTAGTGTGCACAGAATTTGAGTGATGTGTCAGGGGTTTTTTTTATTAAATGCTTCTATCAGCATTCTCAATTTCATCTATAGGAAGCTCTTTTAAAATGTTTAACACCTTTAAAATAACTTGGTATTACTTAAAACATTTGGGAATTGCAACTTTATAGTATTATTCATATAAAAGAAAATTTTATTGAACCGTTTCTGATTTTAAGGGTTTTTAATTTTGAGGCAGCCCATTTTTGCTAATTTGGGAGCTCAACTTGATTTCACATGTTTTCTTAATTCTCAGAACCCACACTAACTCAGTGAGTATTTGGGAATGCCTAGGACTTCAAAAAATCATGCCAAGAAAGTCTTAAACTGCTTAAAAAGAAACAAAACAAAACAAAACAAAACAAAACAAAACAAAACAAAACAAACAAAAAAAAACAACAGCAAAAAAGAAAACCCAAAACCTTATCAGTAATTGAAGAAAAAAAAATTAGAAGCTACTCTTAAATCTCTGTATTACAATATGCTATATTTATAGGCTAAGTGTTAAATGACGAAAATGAATTATTTAAGGTATTTATTCTACCCTGTTCTTTGAGGAATAACATACAATATTCCTTTGAAATCAACAGGTCGTCTTCAATGCAAAAATCCACTCAGCTGGGATGTAATTGGGCTCTGGGTGACACACAAGTCTCTGCCCTTCACATTTCTAAATATTAAAATAGAAAGGACACATCAAACTGTTTATAGAATTTTTAAAACATACTAGATTTTGGAGCAACATCTGTATGTCAAAGAAGCAATAACTAAACTTCAGGTTCTTTGCAGACAGTGAAAACACTATTTGGCAAACTCTGTTCAGCATTTTCCAATCCAGTTCATCCAAGAGAAGGCTGAGGGGTGACCTCATCGCAGTCTACAACTTCCTCACGGGGGGCAGCGGAGGGAGAGTGCTGATCTCCTCCCTCTGGTGACCAGCGACAGGACACGAGGAAATGGAATGAAGCTGCGTCAGGGGAAGTTCAGGCTGGCCATTAGGGAAAGGTTCTTCACTGATAGGGTGGTCGGTCACTGGAACAGGCTCCACAGGGAAGTGGTCACAACACCAAGCCTGTCAGAGTTCAAGGAGCGTCTGGACGACGCTTTAGTCATATGGTTTAGTTTTAGGTAGTCCTGCGAGGAGCAGGGAGTTGGACTGGATSATCCTTATGGGTCCCTTCCAACTTGAGATATTCTATGATTCTATGACCTCTTTGGCACACTTTTACATTTGTTTTTATTATATGTCTTAAAGACTTCATAGAATAGCTGTCTGAAATGTATAAATCCTTATATATTTACAACTTTAGCACGACCGCTTAAACCTACCCTATTACATAACATATAATTTTGTTTGTAAGGGGAAAAAAAATACAAATAACAGTGTGCCAGGTTATATTTACATTGTGTATTGGTTTCCTTGACTTGCACGGTCTTAACAATATTCGGAAGACATTACAGCTCTCAAAAGCTTCCTCAACATGGAAAACAGCTGTGATTATGTTCAAATCATGACAAGAAGGAACATTTTCATTACATTAGTGGTATARCGTAACTCTGTAACGCTGTATATCTACAGACAAATGCAAATCTACTGTTACTACTCTATTAGAAGTATTTATAACAATTCTGCTATATTTGATAAATGAAGTCACAGTAATTGGTTTCAGAATCTTATTCTGGCTATAGCATATCCAGTAACACTTTTGAATATGTAATTACATATTTCAAAATGTCAGTTTTGTTACAGTTCCACATGGAATGCATACTGATTACAGCTGCTTTATAAATACAGGTGGCCTAATAAACTCAAAAGAATCACTAGTTAAACTACTGCAGGTTGTGAATTTTGTCAAAATTCAATAAAAATGAATAAATAAAAGGGTAAACATATAGCATAAAAATTACTAACCTGCTAGTTTTTGTGTACAAAGAATAAGAAAAACATTTTCCAAATGTGGAAGATTTCAGCAGTTGTGAGACTGAGATCTATTAAATCTTTTTATTCTTAAGTCTAGAAATAAAACTAGGTATATTTTTAGTGATATCTCTGGGGGTAGTCTTTTCTGAAATCAGTTATTTGAGATCTCAGTCTTGCCTTCCACTGTATCCATTGCTGCATATCTTGGAAAGAAAAAAGACATGCTATTGAGTATCACTAATTATCTAGATTTAAAAAGAAACCAAAAGAACTGTACAGGTAAAACTTCTGCAGTATTATTTTATATGAAGACTGTRTATAAAAATAAAAGCTCTTTCTTCCCAAAAACCTCAGGTCTTTTTTCACACCACTGCCATTTGTTTCTGAAGTAAACCAGTCTTGTATTATTTTAAAATGCCTAGAACCTACAACTTCTTCTGATTTTTACTTAATGATTTTTATCCCAGTTCTATGGAAATGTTTACAGAAAAAAATAATTTAAGGGGGAAAAAAAATCAACCAGCAGTATTTTGAGTAGAGCTTTGACTGGTCTAACTTTTGGACTGAGATTTATTTCTTACTTTATTCTAGAAATAATATAAAAGGACACTGTTAGCACTGTCCAGAAAGACTTGCAAGGAGTTATTGTGGAAGGTAATTGGTAATATTTGGGAAAAGGGAAGAACATTGGTTTGATCAAGAGAGACTATGTTGTGAAATACTGAAATGTGTTACCACTATTGAGTTCTCACTTACTCYAACCTTTACTCATCTTTCATCATCCCTTCCCAGCAACTGCAAAGCTATGTCAAAAAGTACTATTGTTCTCCAATTAKGTTATGCCCATAAGTTTATACTCATGAATATCAGTCCAGCATTTTGAAAATGCAAAGGTTCCTGAAGTTATGATTCTTTTCTTATTTATCTGAAAATTATGTATTATTTGAACTCATGTCTCCAAGATCAAAGTGCTACTTAATATAGCACCTGCACAAAGCTAATTAAAAAGCTGTTTGTTTCATTTTTGAAAAATAATCAACTTACATTTTTACTATAAAGGGTAATCATTCCAATATCAGTTCAGAAGATTCAGACCATTAAACAATTCATACACAAGAGGCTGAAGAAAAACAGTTCATACTGTTATGAAAAATCCGCTTATAGGATTACAGTTATTACAGTTATGTTTTTCCTAGATTCCCTGTATCTGGGCACATTCTGAAATACATGAAAATTCTGGATATTTCATGGTACAGGAAAGGATCAAATACTGACATCAGAGTAGTTTATTCATTGTCATATTATTCATTAGCAACTTGAAGTGTATTACAGTACTTCCATAAAAATAAGTGTGTCATACGATCTCTGAGCAGAATGAACTGGAACAGGATTGTTTGGATAACACTGACCGGAAAAATATTTTTGTCTTACGATATTTCCATGAGACTTCACCACAGTTTCATGACAATCTTATGTGATGGAAATAACATATGATACACCATATTATCATGTAATTCTTATCAATGGACTTTACTGCAAAGGCACATGGTGCCATCTCATCACTCAGTTGCTAAAATGCTGCATCTTTATTTACTGCTTTTCATATGTAAATTATGTAAAGGTTTCAAAGAGTGACAGAAGACTTGTGGCTTGACTTATGAAGGTGAGCTTCTGCTACTATCAGATCTTTAGCCTGAATTCAGATCAGCAAAACCACATTGTTTGCAATTTCATCAATACATTTTCCAGTATTGAAACTTGTAACACTGATGAGTTTAATATTCTCTCATGTAACAGAGATTAATAGTGACCAGTCGACTATTTTGTTTCCATCTGGCCTTGCTAGACTATTCACAGAATCATAACATCCACAATCTGCTGGTTCACAGTGACTCACAGCGCTGCCTACCATTCAGTGCTCACTTTCTTACTGAAGCTAAGCTTAAACTGAAACAGGTCATCTAACAGCCAAATCATATCAACAGCCAAATCATATCAACACTTGCTCATAAAAATATCCTCATGTTTATGTGTAGTTTTATTTAAATGAATGGACCTGCTACTGTAAGTAAGGGTTTGTAGCACTAATCCACCAGAACAAACAAAACGTAAAATACAGCGTGCATATCTAAGTTCCAGGCCTTATTTATTGCTTGTCTTAATACAGCGACTAGAAGCCCCATGTCTTTGTACAGCCAAGTGAAATTTGTTGCATAAATGGATTTTAAATACACTTATTGTTCATAAGTATATTCTTACTTTTACCGCTGCCACAGTGTACTTGAAGGGTGGGCAGATGCACAGTCAACTCCTGGTATGTGACTGGCAACTGTTCTCTTTTTTAATGAAGAACTACAGATCACAGCTAATAGAATACACAAAATATCTTGATCTAAATGAAAAGTAAAACAGATCAAGGAACACTAAATTAGAAGCTAGTATGCAATACTCTGTTATTCCCTGACTCTTCCCTTCCAGAAAGGAGAGTGACTAAGCTCCTAGTCACTTTTTAATTCAAATTGAGTATACACATTGAGTTACCATGTGCTGTTCAAAAGCAAAATACAGGTGTTTCTTAACATTTCAGTATGCTCTGTTTTAATGTCACTGTATTAAACTGTGATTAGTCCTACTGTCAAATACATACAGTATGAAAACCTAAGAAAGTAAAGTAAATTGGACACCTCTGGTGTTCACCTCAAGTAATCCATTACTGGATAAGAAATGGGTTGGTGAGGTTAATCTACTGATACTCAGGTATTTGTTGTTCGTCACAGTTGCAGGGAGTTATCCACTGATTGTCAAAATTTACAATAAGCTGTCAACAAGGAACAAGCACTATAGAATAAAACGGATTTTGGTTAAATTTTGTTTGTGGTTTAGCTACACTTTTAAGTAATATTTTTATTGTCAAAGTAAAAACAAGAATAGGCAGCAGACAGACATGCACACAGTGCACTTAATGCATTCAAAATACAAATTCTAAATGTTTTTGATTCAATGCACTAATCTGTGTTTAAGATTCTTCTCTGTGTGCAGTTCCTCTCTTAACATTTGAAAAAAATCTCAAAAACAGTCTTTCCATCCATGTTCCATTTTCTTACTGAGATGATACACAGTGATTATAATTTTTCATTGTACAAACTATTCTCAGTTAAAATATTTTAAGTGAAATGCCAGTTGATGGGATTAGATCAATTTATTTATTTATTTTAAATCAGCTAGATAGTAATAATCCCTTGCCTGTTTTATAGGGAAGCATGGGACGAAATTATAGGGATTAGGAAACAATTAGTCACATGGACAGAAAATTGCAAAATAGGATTCAGCATGAAAATGTAAAAGAAAGAAAATAACTCAGAAAGGAAAATTACATAGGAATAAAAATATTGGAAGATACATAATACCAGAAGATATTTGGTAACAAGTACACAGTAAATTAGGTGGATTTGCAGTAATTTATGCCATGAAACCAAAGACCACTGTGATTTTCAACTGAATATCATCACATTATAAAAGAACCAGGATCACTTAATTCTATATATGACTGATAAATTAGTACACAGAAAACCTGCATTTATTTTTGTGCACTAAAATGACTGGAACAAGAATGGCAAAATGTCACTTCATATATTGCTGTATTTTTTATAGACATGGCTTAAAAATACTGAATTTGTATAAGTAATTTAGCCAGTCACCAGGTCAGCTGATATTCATATGATGCTAACATCATGGAGACTTTTATTGATTAAATATTTAAACAAAATASAGAAAAAAAATACAGAAAAAAAGGTCATCAAGTTGTGGGCCAGACCAGAATCAAAATAAGTACAGTCAACATTTGTAAGTGCTGTCATGTAAAAGAGTAAATCATAACCGATGAGGACTCCACAATGACACAACACGCATTCGGGGAATTTTACTTCTGTGTATGCTGGTCCTATGAACTAAATACCTACTAGCAGTTGGGGCATGTTACATTTTTTCCTGGAATGTATCTTTTTGCCTAGCTTCACTCAGAAGGAATCCAATCCTCACACTGCAACACTTCTCTGCAATAGGATGCAAAGCTCTTTAAGTCATGGCAGTCAGTGGTTTAAAAGCATGCTTTTGCACAAAGTAAATTCTTACATTAGATATACCCAAATCCAGAATTGCGAGAGCAAAAACCTAAACTGATTTGGCCTTTTGAGGAACTCTGCTTTTTAGCCTGAAAGTTTTAAGACGCACCTCCAGGCATGCTCAGAACTACATTGGTTTTGACAGGGCTAGGTATGTACGAGCTAGGTGTTAAGCTGCGTCTAATCAGTTTCTGGAAATCAGGTGTTCTACCTATAAGAATAAGGGAGACCTTCTCAAAGTATTCACTCCAATATGGGTGACAAAGATTCAGTTCTTACTCAGAGGATGTTAAACATCACATGTCCTCATTCCTCGACGATGACACACAAACACCATGTGTAGTCTACATCTAGGACCTTTGCTTCTTGCAAGTTTGGACATTATTTGTAGGAGGTTGTCCTGGTTTTGGCTGGGGTGGAATTAATTTTCTTTCTAGTAGTTGGTATAGTGCTGTGTTTTGGATTTAGTGTAAGAATAATGTTGATAACACACTAATGTTTTTAGTTGTTGCTAGGTAGTCTACTTTCTCAAGGACTTTTCAGCTCACATGCTCTGTGAGGTGCACAAGAAGCTGGGAGGGAGCACAGCCAGGACAGCTAGGCCAGCTGGCTATGGGGTATTCCATACCATATGATGGTATGCTCAGCATATAAGGCTGGGGGAAGAAGAAGGAAGTGGGGGACGTTCGGGGTGATGGCACTTGTCTTCCCAAGTAACCATTACGCGTGATGGAGCCCTGCTTTCCTGGAGATGGCTGAACACCCGCCTGCCGATGGGAAGTAGTGAAGGAATTCCTTGTTTTGCTTTGCTTGCGTGCGCGGCTTTTGCTTTCCCTATTAAACTGTCTTTATCTCAACCCACAAGTTTTCTCACTTTTACCTTCCGATTCTCTCCCCCGTCCCACCTGGGGGAGAGTGAGCGAGCGGCTGTGTGGTGCTTAGTTGCCAGCGCGGTTTAAACCACGACAGAGGTCAAGCCTATTTGGGCAAGAGAAATAGCAAACAGAGAAAACTGGTTCCATATAAATGTTTAGAACATCTGGCTATACCATAGAGGCAGGAATGGAAGTGAAAGAGGATCTTGTTCCATGTTATCTTAGTACTTTATCCAACAACTGTACAATACACAAACAAAAATAGCCATGGGAACAGGGATCATAATCTGAGATGTTCCCCTCCCACATGCAAGTACAGAGCTGCTCATAAACATTATTACTTTTTTGTTTCATAACAACTTCAACATGAAAGAAGAACTTGGCAAACTCAGTGAGCTGGATTTGGATGTCATTTATCTGAAGGCTAATGCAAGCCCATCCTCCACTCCAAAATAATTTATGTAGTCAATGAAATAAGTTTAATAACTAACATAATCAGATCAAATTCAATGACCTAGTTTTTTCTTTATACTAGTAATATCTTCAGGACTAGCACTTTCAATGCATTTTATCAGGGAAGAGTCTTTTAATATATTAATTAATCAGAGCAGAAATGATGTCACCAACTCAGATAAAGACCAAACAGATTTTTCATCTGTGTTTCTCATACACAGCACAAATTCTGAACATCTCAAGGTGCTGCAGAGACATTAGGAGGTGCTGAGGGAACTTGGGTCATTTATCCACCCTTAAGTACCCAGTTTAAAAATAATTAATCTGTAAAACATTCCAGATTTTTTTTATCCACCTTACACCCCCAGAGGATGAGAACAAAACAGCTGAACTGTAAAAGAGGATTAGTAAATTACTCTGTTTTCTCTATCTACTTAACCACACTGGGTGGTCTGCCCCCAAAATCTGTCTGCGAGCTATCCAGCTGGYAAGTACAAACTACTGTCCGTTGAAACTACAGCACAGCTGTATGAATGCCATGAAGGATTCTTTTCCTGCACATATCACATCCCAGTTGTTTACAGTGAGCTAGGAAGGAAGCTGCATTAGACAAATGAAATGTGTTAACTTTTCACATACTCATGTCCATTTATTAACATCATTTTTTCCTCCAAAATAAAGAAAATGCCAGTGAAATAACACAACAAATACAATAGCCAGAAAGCTATTTTGATTATGCCTGTATTTTAGCTGTGGTTTAGAGGAACTTGTAATAGTGCCTTCAGGTAAAAATTCAAATTCGTTCACACTTTGCTTTCACAGAAGTCTAAGGGATTGTACTGAAGATTAACATGGACTATTGTTTGTATACCCAGCTAGTTTCATCCTTTGGATATTCCAATGCGCTGAGCTCCCTGTGAGAGAAAAAATTTGTCAAAGAGAAATTGCAAGTCATGTACACCTACCACATTATTGGTGTCCAGAAAACACCCAGCAGAGCTGAAAAAGGAAGTGATGCCCATCTAGAAATGCCAAGGCACCTGGGGAATTTACTTATTATGTAGATTTCTTGGTAACAGATGCATGAGAAAGAGCAAGTAAACAAGATACATAATTTTCTTTAAACTTTTTGCTTTTTTCTGTCACTGGGCATGAACTGAAGGCAGTTTTGCTGCTAAGATAAAGTTTGAAAACATTGACCATAAAGCTACAGGAAAAAAATTTGTTCTTAGATAACTCACATGGCATCTTTTAGTCATATGGGTTAATCTTCCTTGAGTAACTGATTGCTGGGATTTCCACCCATTTTTCTTTCCTCCACTTTTCTTTTGCAGATGAAAGATTGGTAGACAACAGCAGGCAGCACAAGTAAAATACGAAGCATGAAATCTGTTAATAATGACCACCAAAGGAATGCTGCTCTTCTGGCAGATACAGCAGATGGCCAGATAATGCAGTGTGATTAATAAAGAGAAGCTCACAGGGACCAAGGTTTTGCTGGGTGCTAGAACAGTAATGGTTAGCTGGTGAATACAAGCTTAAGTTTGTTGTTTGTTTTTTTTATGTTGGCCTTTCTGATTGGCAGATTTATTTATTTTTTTAATATCAAGGGTAAAATTATATATTTCTGTCTTCTCTCCCCATCCCCAAAATTAGGCACCTAAGTCAACGCTCAACCTTCTAAAGTGGCAGTCTATTATATTCAGGTGCTTACAGTCTGCTTTGTTTTAAGTCAGTAAGTTATACTTCAGAGATCAGCATTAAGTTAATACTTAAGCATTTTAGACCTTTATTTTTCATTTTAAAGTGTATTCAACTTAAATAATTTCCAAGTGTATGCTGATTACTTGTTTAGCCAATTTCTACTACTTAAAAGGTTAAGGTCAGTTCCAATTCCATAACTCTACCTTATTTAGAAAATAATATGGAAGTGTAATCTTCAAACAGACAGTTCTTTCATTTAATGCAGAACTATATCCATTAAAAGCAAACATGTAAGTGTTCTCTTTATATTAGTAACACTTCAGTTACCAAAAATATACTCAGGTCAGCTGGTACTTTCATTAACAACATGTTAAAAAAAAAAAATCTAAGAGAGATTCATTTAACTGAAAAAAGTCATATTGCTAAGCCTGATGAGAAGCTGAACATCTGCCATGTCCATAAGATAAGAAATCCAATGTTGAATTTGAAAATTACATTTTGTATGTTACTAATAGCAAAAATAATATAATTAATTAACACATTATAATTTATTTTTATATAAAAAACATAAATTGTTGTAGGAAATTAAAATTAAAAGGATAGATACAAAATAAAAACTAAAAAAGAATGGCATGATAAGTATTATGATCCCTTCAGTTTTATGCCACATGTGGAATGATGTCAACCAAAGATGACTGCTTTCCTTCTCTCTCATTTTTTGTCTTCTCAGATGCAACTTCTATTTTTTGATTCTTATTCCACATATGGTGTTTAAATATTTCCTTTTTTTTTTTGGAGAAAAACCTGTATACATGATGTTTCCTTCGCACTTGAGGATATCAGCAAATACAAACATGGCTTATCCTGTAGATTGTAAGAAGTTTGCATAACGAAATTAGGCATCTATTTCGCAGCCAAACCATGGTGTAGGGCAGAATTTCCAGCTGTTTATGATGCAAAGCTGGAAATACTTTCATTAGTGGTGTAAAGGAAATATAAGGGTTTTTTTCTATGTACGGGAATTATAATATTAATAGRTTAAAGGAAATATATTAAAGGGAAAACTTCCATTGACTCATTGTATGAAAGTAAAAGCCGATCTACTAACATTTAACACTTCATTTCTTTCAGAGAAGTGTAACATCATTTAGAGTTTCATCCCAGTCACAGAAAGTTGTGCTAACCACAAAGGTACAAGCTAAGCTGAAGAAACTGTAAAGGATTGCACACTGGGTGCTCTTGTTTTGCAGTAAAAATACAAATTCACAGGGTTAAAGACAAAACACAAGTCTGAGAAAGCAGAAATCTGTGTCCTAGTGCTAGACTCRCAGCTGGGCAGGCAGAGCCCTTGTTCTCTGGAAATTCTATATGCTTCATCTAACCATTATTGAGCACATATCACTGATCCAGTCTGGGGAACAGAAACTACAATTCAGGACTCCTGCCTGTGATTACAACAGTCTAAGATGGAGAATCTTGTATCCCAGCCCAGCAGTTCTTTACTAATTTTACACAAGACAGTCACTGGATAATGCTTGGTGGTTGTGGGAGTATGAATTTCAAGGCTCTGCTAAAAGTAAAAAGACTTGAATCCCAGTTTGCCTGTAGAGCTAAATTCTTTCATCACTGATCTGTGCTGGCATGAGAGAAACCCATGCAGATGGCTTAGAAGATCTTAGAGAAAGCTAAAGGAATCAGGGAAAAAAAGGGAAGGAAAATACCTATTCTGAGAATCCTTGTTCACAGTTTGGGGATTTTGTCTAACACCAGAGCTTAAGGGTGTAGGAAGGTAGCAGCAATTTAATGCCTTTGTATATATCCACCAATAAGAGTGTAAATGCTCAAAAGATTAGATTCAGCTGAGTTGTTTTGAGGCTATCAGTAACACTTAAATGATAGATGGGTACTTAAAGAAAGGAGATAAACAACTACATACCTTTGAAAAATCTTAGTAGTAGTTGGTAGATATAACTTTTTATCATACAATAATTCTAGAAATGCCTACTGGGTTAACAGAGTAGCTTCAAGYAAAAGACGTCCCCTGCTCTACAATTACAAATGTTCATATGAGGCCTCTATCTCTTCTTCTTTCACAAGAATATTCTACTTCTTTTTATCTGCAAGAAAAAAATTTTGGCAGTTAATTTTCTTTTTCAAATTTAATTATAAGAACTTATTTTGCATCTGCCATATCTAATTTCAAGCCTCTTATCTGTCAACTCATCAAAAAGATGAAACAGGAAGTGGCTGAATTTTTATAATCATGCTAATTTACATTACACAAAAAGTGAAACGGTGACTTTAACAGGATCAGGCCTGGGTCAACGTTGTATGGTCTTGAAAGGCCTATCTTCTCATGCATATGAGCTAAAAACGTTTACGCAGAAAACATTTTGAAGTGACTTCTGAGATGTCTCTTGTTTGAAAACGAGGATGTGCTACAATTCAACTAAAAAAGAAGTTATTTGTCTTCACTTTTTTTCTGTAAAGAGGAAATGTTAGACCAAAGCTGCCTATCTCATGTTAGCTAGTTATCAATCTGTATAAACTCATAAAATGTTTTTTCTAGAACTATTTAAGAGTAAAATTTAATTTAATGGCCTCAATAGGAGAACTAGAATAACACACAAAGATTAAGAAATTTTGATTATGTCTTATCATTTATTACATCAGATGGTCACTACTACCCTTATACTGATATAATTCCTTCATATGAGAACATGAAGGGTTATTAATAATAATCAACATTTAAAAAAAAAAATACAAAACAAGCAAAAAAACAAACCAGAAGAAAAAAACACAAAACAAACCCAAAACCACCACAGTGGATGCTAATATAATGAGGACATTTCAGACAGTGATACAGCAAAAGTCCTTCTGACATTACTTGTAAACCAAGATGAACTATATTGAAAGAGGAACAGGTCTGACTAAACAAATAACCTGACTGCAATTTGCTGCAACCCGTTAGCTGGTATCAATGCAGAGAAGGCTGTGAAAATTGAAACATGGTTCATTAACTGTGTGTGGGTTTTTGATAAGCAACTCTGATATCTATGTTCTCTCTGATGACCAAGAATAATCTGCACTGCAGCAACCTGATGACGTGTTTCAGTGCATAGCCTATTGACCACCTGCTGCTTAATATGCTACAGATGATACTTTAACAATTCACAAGAAGCTAGGAATAGACAAGAAAGAAAAGCCTCTCATTTGAGCTTCAATCCGCATTACTGAAAAATCAGCAAGTTATTTGACTGAAGTAGTTAAGGATGCTATAGTCCATAGTAAAACACTTCCCTTCCTGAACTTCAGAATGAAACCTCTACTTGCAAGTAATAAACAACTAAGTGAATTACAGTGTTTCTACTAGTTAATCTGCTGGAAGAGACCTTAAGACAAGGTTACCGAGAAGTGTGAGGCTCTTTACTGAAATGCACAGTGGGAGACCAAGAGGCAACGGTTATGTATGGAAACAGGGGACATTCTCACTGGATATAAGGAAAAAGAACATAACTGTGAAGATAACGAACATTGGAGCAAGTTGCCCAGAGAGGTTCTGGAATCTGTCCTTGGAGACTTTCAAGATCCAGCTGAACACAGCTCTGATCAGGGCTCAGTCTGAATTTGAGGTTGATCCTACTTTGAGTATGAAGCTGGATTTGACAAACTGTCTTCCAGTGTGAATTGATTCTATGGACAAGGGAATGACAACAAAAGACTTCTGAAATTTTCAAATAGTGTTTTGTAGATGTATAATCTACATGTATAGATGTATAATTTAGATTTTTTAAAGAAACAAGGAACCATAAACTCAATAAGGTTTATCTAACACCTACTGAAGGGATTAAATCATTTTTCGGTCCTCTATAGCCAACAAAGGGAGGTAGATTCCTCCAGAGACTAATTCAGAGGTGAGAAGTTTTATATAATGATACGCCTTTAAGCAAATAAGTTCAATTTCTGTGTTGTGGAATACCAAGAACTACTTATCTATACTCCAGTTTTAAATCAAGACCATTCAGATTACAAACAGTAAATCAGAATTGGGCAAGCTGATTTTTACATTGCTGATGAGCAATGATAAAGTAAGCACCCAGTTTTATATATAAAATGCTTAATAAAAAAGCAAACCTGTAACAAAGCTGTAGAATTTGAATCTTACTGGACTGAATTTGTAGCACTAGCAAGCTTTTTCGATATCTCATTGTAGTTCTAGTCCTGGTCCCAAATTCTGTGAGTGTGGGTGACTTTTTCCAAGGGCAGCAAGATAATGTTTGCCTGCAAATAATTATTACATTCATTTTTTTAGTTCTAAGAGCACTTAAAAAATAGTTATATATGTTTAAGGCAAACCCTCAGTTCTCAGGCACTTCTGATGCCAGGAACATATTATATATACATCCTAAAAAACTTACATATTGCTAAATTTATGGAAAACATCTAAATGCAAGATGATGATAATGATGTCATGAAGAAGTTTTTTCAGTTGGAACATGTTTCAGCTTAAACCTGTTTCCTCTCATCTTCCCACTGTGCAGCATGATGAAAAACCTGTCCTGAACATCATTATTATAGTAAACATCATTTATTATGATGTGTGACTAAGGACTTTCTAAAAATGATAATCAAATTTCATACTATAGAAGCAATTTTGAAATAATTATATCAGAAAAAGAAAAAGGTAGTAACATCAGTTTTATTCCTCAAAATAATAACTGAAGCATAAAAAAGAGCTTTCTAATTCAGGAGAGGTAGAGTTGCATCATTTTAAAGCACTTGTTAATCAAATAAGTCACAGAACTGAGTTGTGTAGGCATGTTTTAAAAAAGGTGACAAAAAAGATTGTGTGAAAAAKGCCAGGTTTGCAAGACAATGATTAAAACATTCATAAGATCCTTTTAACTTTTTGAGTATATATGATAAAAGTAGCTTATTTTAATGTCTTGAAAATAACATTCACATGTAAAGGATTTTTGTTGTGTTAGGTTTTTCTTTCTGGAAAACTGATAAATGTTTTCCATTTTACAGAATACTTAGTTTCAAATATAACATACTAGTAGGTGATACACAAAAAAATCTTGTAGTGGTGGCAGGTGTATGAAAAAAMCATGTATTTTCCAGGAAACTCATAGGAGTTGGAGGGATGATAGTAGGGCTTTGATTTATAATCATCATTATCATCATCTTGCATTTAGATATTTTCCATAAATTTAGCAATATGTAAGTTTTTTAGGATATATATATAATATGTTCCTGGCATCAGAAGTGCCTGAGAACTCAGGGTTTGCCTTAAACATATATAACTTCATGTCAGGCACTGGAACAGGCTGACCAGAGACATAGCCCAGCCTCCATCCTTGGAGGTCTCCAAGACCAGACTTGTTCAAGCCCTAAGCAAATTGTTCTGATCTCATAGCAGGAGGATGGACTAGGTGACCTCCTCAGATCCCTTCCAACCTAAATTATCCTATATTTCCCATATGACGCATCATGTTGTCTAAAAAGTTTTAAGTACCACCCAAAGTTTTTCTAGTCACTGTAAAAATTATAAGCATGACTTCCCTCGCTTGTGCCCTTTGGAGATTCTCTGGTGTATGCTGAAGATGAGAGCACATTTTTCTGGTAACTGGAGGCCCCATAAGATCTCTCTCCTTTATAACCAGACTATTTTCACGAAACTTAGAGGAGTATTGTTCATCATCATTGGAACTTCTACCCTGCAATCAGATTTAGCTGAAATCATCAGCAGAGTCAAGTTATTACAGGAGAATCAACAGGCACGTATATAACCACAAGGAGGCGCAGAGCAAGAAACCATCTTTGATTTCTTTCCATATACAATCAAACTAAGAAGTAATTTAATCTTTTTCTCCAGCTAAGATCAAGTTTAATGCTAATAAACATAAAGGGAAATTCAAACTATTTTTGTATGTTCTATAGACAAATACACTGTTAGATTTTTTTTTTTTAAGCAATTTATTGATGGTTATCTTGCATTTTCCTAGCATCCATCTTAAGTAGACAGTTCTGAGATCAGTTTTACTTTTCTGGAGAATAGCATAGGTCTTCTCTGAACAATATATGTTATTCGAGTATATTAMACACATCCAATAAATGTTAATGGAAAAGACGATCTTGAAATTCCTGTTCCTCTTTGGGCCTCAACTAGTATGTCTCTAATACTGGGTACACAGGAAAGCATCTAAAATAGAACTTGAAAACTGCTTCCCAGATAAAGGCTTTTCTGACCACTTAATATTAGCTTGCTTCAGATTAAATTGAAAATTTCATTTTGAAGTTTTATGGCCACTATCAACTTGGTTTATAAATCTTATATTTTCATTTAAAGTGGGCATTAATCTTGTGCAGCAGTGCAATCATTTTCCACACTGGGACCACATGCTGCAAACCAAAAACTCTGGAAAAAGTCTCAAAAAAACCCACTGGAGTTAGTTTGCTATCTTTAAAGAAGATAATTGAATAATAGGTAAGTAATTATTTTTTAAAAAATAGTTGAACCATCATTAAAATAACTGAAAGCTTCACAAAGTAAAAGGGCAGCCTACTTCAAATTGCTATAATAATAAAGTTCCTGAATAAAGATTTGCAAAAGTTGGTGTTAATACAGAAAGGTTTCTTCCTGCCAGCTTTATAATAACTTGAGGGGATAATGTTTTTTACTGACCATAACTGTAAGATAAAAATAATCTTAAAAATAAGTTTTAGTGACATCTGTGGAATGGTCTAAAGGATTAGATAAAGAGTTACTAAGTTCTACACTGTAATTCCCTCTCTTGTTATGTTATGGAGCTTTGGCATAGAGTTTAACAAAGTCTGAGAACTTTGTGTACAACTGAAAAGTTATTGCCCACTCTTATTACTAACTGCATGAATTCCAAAGCAGGAACGATGCTTTGATAGCATTTTGGAAAACTCTTTTCCTTATTTTAAGTATTAAAATTTTTTAATCATTGCAGATAAAAAATGCCTATCTCCATCCCAAAGTATAGGGTCCTCACATTGCTATACAACAACCTCTGTTGAAGCAGAGAAATATTGTGACATTGTTACATCTCTTTTAGGAAGTGTAGTTTAAGACTTGTCAATATACATTGTGCAAAGAAATGGATAGTGAAGTTTCACCATGCTTTGGAGCATTAAATACAGTTCAGGAAAATAAAAGTAGAAAAAAATGTTGCATCTTGCTCTGACAATCATGTCAGACAAAATTATGTGAGTGGAAGAAATGAAAAGAATGTGTCTTTTAGATCACTGTATATTCATGTAATAGAAAAATTGTTCTCTAACGTGAACTTGATAACTTTACAAAATATATATATRTGTATATTCACACACGTGAAATATTTCACATAAGAGTTAAGAAAGACTTGGTAGAGGAGTTTAGGAGTTTACTATAGTGATGCTCTTAATGGTGACACCTTGCTCCAAAAGATGTGTTTGTGGGTTGGCTGGGGTTTTTGGGGGGAGGGTGTGTGTGTGTGTGTGTGTGTGGTAATCTAAATCATTCTTTGAAATCATCTATGGAAACATTTCCGTTTGTTTGTAGGTTGTTTCTACACTTGCAAAGTTGAAAACAATGAAACTCAGTATCCTGATGTCAGCATAATCACTGAAGGAATATTGCACACCGCCAGTGATCAGTTCTAAAATTTGGACTAGTAAAGTTTAAAAAGAGAGAGTTGGGAGAAAGTCAAGAGAAATGCAGTATATGACCAGTTACTTCACCAGTAACATGAGTTAATATGCAAGCAAACTCAAACATTCAGTGAAAAATCTCATTTTCCATTCAGTAGCCAAAATAAACATATTTACTAAAGAAAAAAAATTAGGTAGAAAAAGAAGACACGCATGTCTCTCTCTGAAGAAAAGCACATGCKAGGTACCTTATGTGCTAGATAAGTTTCCCAAAAGAGTTAATCCTTGTAAAAGTGATGATTGTTTTTTTGATGCCAAGGGCAATGAGACCTTGAACAATCTGCTGAGTAAGTGTGGTTCACATAAGTTAGAGCTGCCTGGAGCCAAACTGAAGTCATTTTTTTCTAGGATAAAAATCAGAAAAGAAGGAAAAAAAAAAMCACACAACCAAAAAAACAAACCATAAACCAAACACATTCTCATCTCTGTTTTCATATCTGGCAAGTTTTGTAAAGTTGTTACAGCAGAGGATACACGTTTGCATGATAAGATAAACGTCCAGCTCTATTTATCAAAAACTGTAAGGAAAATGAGGAAAAAAAGCCAACAGCAGTATGCAACTTATAAACACCATGTGATCAATTAAATTGTTTATGAATCATTAGTTCAGAAAATTGCATTAATAACATAGATATCTTCAACAGTAAATAATAGGTCATTTCAGTAAAAGGAGGCAAAAGCACAGGAAAAAAAAAAAAAGTCTATCTTTACTTCATGTTTCTCTTCAAAAGAAAACAACTTGGCTACATTAACTGATGATATGGTATCTGTAATGACTTCTAGCCTCACAACATAAGCTTAGTCAACATCTGGAGTGATGTTCTACACTTGGAAGTCTTAGTCCTGACAGTCTACATTTTGCATGAAGCCAGAAGAAGTGGTGAATGACTCTGCATCTCATCAATCTGATATTGTTACATCAGAAGTTGTGGAAAGAGAGAAGTTATTTGTTTTAAGCCACCTAAAAGACACATTGATAGCAATACCATTATTTCTTTGTAAATTATACTTCTCATAGTTGAATATAAGGAAAGACTAAAAGGGATACATAGTTTACTATCTACTAAGTCTTCAAAATTGTATGTAGGTAACTAATTTGTATTCCAGGGTGAGGAGCAGCTGCTCTGTGAATGAGACTGGAAGCTCTCTGTGTATCATCCTGGTCATGTAACTTACTACAGGGAGATGCTTAAAGGACCTGCAGCACCTTTTGCTGTCATCTCTCCTACCAGTTGATATAGCTCTGTTCTTTAAGTATCATAAGCACCAGTGTCGTTTTCCTTTCATGACCAGTTTCATGTAAGTGTTTTGTTCTACTTACATGATAAAGTTAATTATTTTTTGTATCTTTTAAGTTACTTCATGAACCTTTTGCCATGGAAAGATTATTCCACAAAATGACAAAAAATATAAAAAGTGTATTTTGATTTGGCTTTTTAGCCAGGATTAATTTAGATTCTTGCTTTTCAAACTTTGATAGTTGAATCTTCAATTTAAATAACATACTAGCACGTGTTTTGGAGCGTAACTTGCATTATATATGTGTATATATATATACACTGGGTACAATTAAAAAAATTAGTATCTACCAGGATTCATTCATTGCCTTAAACTACTTCTGATACCAAAATGGGATGGCTTTTGGTAAATGTTGTCATCTGAAAGCAATCCACCAGATCTGCTGTTTGATATGAACACAAAGATTCTAAACATTAAGAGTGACTGGAAAGTTTCCCTACCATTAAGTGGATTAAGTCTTTGCAGCCATTTTCATGTTTAAAAACTTCATTTTCTACTCAAAGAGCATAACTGACTAAAAGTGCTCAACTGTGCTCTTTGAAAGGAAAAAATAATCTTTTAAACATATAAAAACACCCATAGTGCTCTCCTTCCCCATGAGACACATTGAAGATGAGTTAAAACTGATAAAGTAAAAAAGTAGATTAACAGTAGATTATGTAATAGAACTGTATTTCACTTCCTACACTGAAGTAAGAGGTACTCTTTGCTTTACAGAGGCATGCTCCATGAAGCAGTGAAAATGAAATTACTTTCAATTACAGATGTAATTGAATGACAATTTTTAACAGAGATTATTCAGTACTTTTAGAAATACCTCTGTACAATATCCACTTCATTGGAACATAATCTCAGAAATTACTGTATTTTATAAGCAGTCCTTCTATATACGACAGAATTAAAATATTAATCCAATTATTTTATGTGTTTGTTCTACAAGGAAATTCCTATGCCCTTAAAAGTGTATTTTTTCAGTCTTGGTCTTCCAGAAGAGGTTTTTAGTATGTATTTTTATGGGTTAAGAAGCACATCTGAAGTACATTCTTAAGACAGAAAAAATTCTAAGCAATCCTGATGTTTATTTTTAATGAAAAAAACATACTGAGCTCTTGAACATTCTTACTTGTCGAACTTTAAAAGAATAACAATAATTTCATGATTCTCGTGGAATTTTTCAAATCTTTCAACATCTCTGTAAAATCCTGCATACTAAAATTATATGAGCTTCTGAATATGCAGTTCAGAAATCAGGATTCCCACCACCTATACAAGAATCCTACCTAGAAGAATTACATCTCTTTAGCATATTTTTTCTTCTGAGTTAATGAATTTTGTATTCCTTTCTGCATTATGTCACACCTTCAGGTGCAGAAAGACGCTTCACCCAACACTACTGCCTCCCATAAAAGAAGAAAAGGAGCTTGAAGAAACTTCAAATAGAATTTCTCTATTTCCCATGTAAATGTTCTAATATTCAGTCAGCACAAACAATATATAATTATAATTATACACAATATAAAATTTGGTCTTGGCTACCATTCTCTTCCTATCATTTTCAAATAATTTATTTTTATTAAAAAAAATAAAAATCAAAACCACCACAGATATATTTACCATAAAGACAGAACTTATCCCACACGAAAAGAAACATCTCCCTGCACTCCAGCTTATGAGTGTAAGATCAAAAAATTGAGGCACTGTAGGTGTGTCCAGAGTTTTATATTAGCTAGTTCTGGACAACTCACTCAGCACATGTATTTGTTTTCCCTAGTTAGTTCATTTATTTGTTTAGGGTTACCTTCACAGAACACAGAGCTCTGAGTTTGGAAGTCTACTCTTGACGGTTGCCTGAGAAGMAGAGTATACAAGTATCTCCTTTTCTTCCTAAGTCTTCTACTAGCTCTAGCTCCCATGCCAATGGCCTAGTTTGTGCTCCTTGTCTTAGAGGTATACATTTTTATTTGAGCATCTCCTATAATGTTACTTTTAATAAACTTGGTATTAATAATAATACCTGGCTCAGTTTCATACTTGTTCCCTTACATACCTTAAATATGACCATTATTTGGATACAAAGACTACTTGCATGACTTCTAGAGGTCTTTTTGTATTCTCTGACTGAAACAAAAAATGCCACTATCACTTCTCACATTTTTCAGTAAGGGAGTAAACACAAAGGTGTAAGCCAACAAAATTATTATCCTAGCAGTAGATGCTAGAACCCTACAGGGAGTTTCAGGTTAATTACTGATGACTCACTGGGACAGCTGTGGCTCATTACACTCAACATTGAATATAAAGGAATAATAGGAATAATATTCTCCTAGAAGCCCCAGTGGTCTGGGGATAGGTACCGAGGGAATGAATTGCACAAGCTAGTACTGAAACCAAGGGAAAAGGCTTAGGTTAAAAGTCTTGGCTGGCAATATTTTGCTCTAGTTTGTTTTGCTGCTTGCCAGAGCCAAGAACAGTGATAATGAGCATAGCTTTTGTTCAGGGATGAGAAGGAACCCTGCTTTTCTGTAAGCAACAGCAAGGAGTATGTGAAAGTATGTAACTATAAGCCAACAATGGTGAGGAATGCTGGCTCTACCTAGGTTGTATGGTTGAACCTGGCTTCATCACAGCATAGATTTTGGCGCAGCCCAACCTGTTATTGTTGGTTCTGTGGTCAGTTGCAGGTTTTAGCTGGAAAGCAACACATCTCAAACTCATTTGTTGGCRAAGTCAGCTGTGATTAGTATCTTCCTGTAGTCATGTGCTTTTCTGAGTTAATAAACCTGCTTAGTTCTGGTAATAGTCTCTGTTAAATTGCTTGATTTTAAAAACTGGCAACCAAAACACTACAGCTTACCTTAAACCATTTATAGAGCAAAGTAGGATCATTCATTTAGTCATGTAGTAGTCTCAGGTACTAGTTGGTGATTGCTGTTGTCTCACAGTCCAGATGAAAACTTTTTATTTCTAATTTTTTAATCTATTTGATATAAATCTTTCTTCTACTGTGTACATACTTTCTCTAAATATAAATAGATATGTACATACACACACATACATTTGCATATGTTACACATGGACTCATCTGTGTTATGAACAACTCAGCAAGAAGACTGCATGTGCAAGTCTTCATCTACAACCTTCTGAACCATTTTCCAAGTCTGGATTTTCCAAGTCTCTACCAAAATAAAAAGATGAAAGCTTGGTCTCACATTTCACGGATATAGGAAAAGAAAAAGCATTGGAGCATTGGCTTGGAGATCACTGATCCAGGCTGGTCAGAGGCTTGAACAGCAAAACATTTTGTCCTTAGAAATCTGGATTATCTCATAGCCCTGAGATGGAGAAACCTAAAGGCATAAGGACAAAAAGGAATGAAGTGGCTGCACAATCATTTTTCATCTTCAAACTCATAGTTCCTGTCTATCTCACAACAGAGGTGTAGAAATTGGCTTTCTTTTTATGGTAGTTGCTTTAAGTTGGAGCTCAAAAAATTTATAACACAAAGTACACGACAAAGTTGTCTGTGAGAGAATGGGACTGCTGAGTGGGAGGTCTCTTACAGTCCTTAGAGTCTCTATTTTATGAAAAAAATAAATCTCAAAGATAATAATTTTTTAAAAAAGGTGTTTATCTCTACAGCATTTTTTGTTGTAGTAGTTTCCCTCAGTAAAGCTATGCAACATGAAATAAATGCTTCCTACATCTTTTAAGAATGTTTTTATTCCAACGTGATTTGACTTGTGGATTATATCAAAAATAAAATCTGGTCATGTTAGAGTAAGCTTCATTGTCTGATCAGAAATTTACAAAAACCTGAGCTTTTCAAATATATTCTGAACTGGTCATCCTTAACAAATAGATCTGGAAGACATACTATGAAAAAAAAATAATCCTAGAAATAGTTTAGAATGTAGATCTGGTTTCTTTTCCTCTTCTTTTTTCCTTACACACAACATTCCATTGTGCTACATGAGAAGAACATTTTTTTGAAGTTAGAATAGAATAGAATAATTCCAGTAGGAAGGGACAGACCTACAACAATCATCTAGTCCAACCAAAAGTTAAAGCATGTTGTTAAGGGCATTGTCCAAATGCCTCTTAAACACTGACAGGCTTGGGGCATCGACCACCTCTCTAGAATGCCTGTTCCGGTGTTTGACTACCCGTTCAGTAAAGAAACGCTTCCTAATGTCCAGTCTGAACCTCCCCTGGTGCAGCTTTGAACCATTCCCACGCATCCTATCACTGGATCCCAGGGAGAAGAGATCAGCACCTACCTCTCCACTTGCCCTCCTCAGGAAGCTGTAGAGAGCAATGAGATCCCCCCTCAGCCTTCTTCTCTCCTAAGAATAGACATTAGGGAATGATCCAACAAAGCAAAGAATCAGGTGATCTACTCGATCTTACATGTAATAGTACTTTTTAATAGTATATTTGGTTAGGGCAGTTACAAAAGGAAAGCTATTATCTTTATGTTAGTTTTTGTTCTGAAGTTTTCATTTTCAGTGCTCTAAACAAATTGGGAAAAAAACCCTAGGAATTATTTTTTACAGATGTCTCCATTTGATATTAGTATTTTGCATGATATTTTACTATAAGACAGGAAATCACCATGCAGTGATATAAATATTTCTCCTGCAGCATGTCCTGCTGTTTTATTTTTGTACCCCTGCAAGGCTAATAAGCTACATGATATATTATCATCACAAGGTGATGGTAACACTCACAAGAGACGTAAGTATTTTGCCATTTATTATACTTGAAGTCAAATAATTTTCTTTATCATTAGCATAATCAACTATTGACTACAAAATCTTTACAGAACAAGGATAAAAAAGCCCATAGGATTTCCAAACCTACACAACTACCAAACGTAACTAGAAATTAAAAAAACATTGGTTTTCCAGAGAATAAATATATATTATAAATTAATTTGGTTTCCCCTTCATTTGTTCACATAATATTAAAATAAAGGAAAACAATAAAAATAAATACTTAAAAAGTTAACTCCAAAAATTATGTCATTGATCAAACAAATAATCCACATCAGTAGTGAAATAATGTAAGAGAGGAAAAAAAGAAAGAATTGGAAAGTCTTAAGACCTCAACAGTATACATACACAAGCAAGCTAAGATTATAGAAAAATATACTGTAGGTTATTATTGCCTGCAACATCAAGGAGGAATAATCTGTTTCATACATAGAATTCAATTCTGGAAAAACAAATTATTTAAATCAGGTTTGACTAAAACAAAATTTTCTGATATTTTTTCAGGAAAAAAACCCAACCAAACAAAAAAACCCACTTTTAGAATGGTGACATCTCCTAAGATTTCAGGTTTCTTTGCAATGGAACTATTTTTTTTCTTTTTTTCCTTTTTTTTTTWAAATTTTTTTTTACTACCTCTACTGAAGGATTAAAAAATACCACCTTGAATACAGGAAAATCTTGTAAGCTAGTATTTTTAAGAAATAAAAATGTAGAAGAGCAAATGACCTTTCATCTATACGAAAACAGTTTTAATTCTTTCACTGCTGTGAAAGAGGGCTGTGATCCTATAAGCTCTCCATAAATAACTAAATAATGATAGAGGGATTCATGGTAAAGATGCACTAGGAAGGGAAGTGTGTATGTTCTTCTGGATTCAGAGCCCTATCTACCACTCAGGGAAACAGACAATTCGAATTAAACAAAATAGAGGGAATAGAAGAACACTGCAGTGTACACCAAAGGATCTATGTGCTTGAAATCATTAAAATCAATTTTCTTTTAAAAACTGCATAATGAAGCATTTTATGCAAATTTTTTCTTCTTTAGATTATGATTATTCTTAGCTAGCTGAACTTAACCTTTACTGAATGTATCATAAATAATTTAAAATGCTAGATATATGACACTTTAAAATGTAGAAAAAAACATTAAGTATAAACCTAGTATAAATATAGAATCATAGAATCACAAAATAGTTTGGGTTGGAAGGGACCTTTAAAGGTCATCTAGTCCAACCGCCCTGCCACGGACAGGGACATCTTCAACTAGATCAGGTTGCTCAGAGCCCCATCCAGCCTGACCTTGAATGTTTCCAGGGATGAGGCATCTACCATCTCCCTGGGCAACCTGTGCCAGTGTTTCACCACCCTCATTATAAAAAATTTCTTCCTTATATCCAGTCTGAATCTACCCTCTTTGAGTTTAAAACCATTCCCCTTTGACCTGTCGCAACAGGCCCTGCTAAAAAGTTTGCCGCCATCTTTCTCATAGGCCCCCTTTAAGTACTGATAGGCCGCAATAAAGTGTCCCTGGAGCCTTCTCTTTTCCAGGCTGAATAACCCCAACTCTCTCAGCCTTTCTTCACGGGAGAGGTGTTCCAGCCCCCTGATCATTTTCATGGCCCTCCTCTGGACCCGCTCCAACAGATCCATGTCTTTCTTGTGCTGAGGACTCCAGAGCTGGACGCAGTACTGCAGGTGGGGTCTCACCAGAGCAGAGCAGAGGGGCAGAATCACCTCCCTCAACCTTCTGGCCACGCTGCTTTTGATGCAGCCCAGAATACAGTTGGYCTTCTGGGCTGCAAGTGCTCGTTGTTGGCTCATGTCCAGCTTTTCGTCCACCAGTACCCCCAAGTCATTCTTGGCAGGCTGCTCTCAACCCCTTCATCCCCCAGCCTGTATTGATACTGGGGGTTGCCCCGACCCAGGTGCAGGACCTTGCACTTGGCCTTGTGGAACCTCATGAGGTTCACATGGGCCCACTTCTTGAGCTTGTCCAGGTCCCTCTGGATGGCATCCCGTCCCTCAGGCATGTTGACCRCACCACTCAACTTGGTGTCATCTGCAAACTTGCTGAGGGTGCACGCAAACCCACTGTCTATGTCATTGATGAAGTTATTAAACAGTACTGGTCCCGATACAGACCCCTGCAGGACACCACTTGTCACCGATCTCCATCTGGACATTAAGCTGCTGATCACTACCCTCTGGATGCATCCATCCAGCCAATTCCTCACCCACCGGACAGTCCACCCATCAAATCCATACCTCTCCAGTTTAGAGAGAAGGATGTTGTGGGGGATTGTGTCAAAGGCCTTACAGAGGTCCAAATAGATGACATCGGTAGCCCTTGTCATGTCCACTGATGTAATCACTCCATTATAGAAGGCCACTAGGTTGGTCAGGCAGGACTTGCCCTTGGTGAAGCCATGCTGGCTGTCTCGAATCACCTCCCTGYCCTCCATGTGCCTTAGCAYAGCTTCCASGAGGATCTGTTCCATGATCTTCCCAGGCACAGAGGTGAGACTGACTGGCCTGTAGTTCCCCAGGTCTTCCTTTTCTCCCTTTTTAAAAATGGGTGTTATGTTTCCCCTTTTCCAGTCAGCATGAACTTCACCAGACTGCCATGACTTCTCAAATACGATGGATAGTGGTTTAGCAACTTCAACCACCAGTTCCTTCAGGACCCAGGGATGGATGTCATCCGGTCCCATGGACTTGTGCACCTTCAGGTTACTTAGATCGTCTCAAACCTGATCTTCTCCTACAGTGGGTGGCTCTTCATTCTCCCAGTCCATGCCTTTGCCTTCTGTGGCTTGGTGAGGCTAGAGCACTTGCCAGTGAAGACAGGCAAAAAAGTCATTGACTACCTCCGCCTTCTCTGTATCCTGGGTAACAAGGTCTCCCATTTTGTTCCGGAAAGGGCCCACATTTTCCCTAGTCTTCCTGTTATCACCAACGTACCTATAGAAGGTTTTCTTGTTGCCCTTGACGTCCCTGGCCAGATTGTATTCTACCAGGGCTTTGACTTTCCTAACCTGATCCCTGGCTGCTCAGACAATTTCTCTGTATTCCTCCCAGGCTACCTGTCCTTGCTTCCACCCTCTGTAGGCTTCCTTTTTGTGTTTGAGTTTCTCCAGGAGCTCCTTGTTCATCCATGGAAGACTCCTGGTGTTTTTGTCTGATTTCCTCTTTGTTGGGATGCATCGCTCCTGGACTCAGAGGAGGTGATCCCTGAATAYTAACCAGCTTCTTGGGGCCCTCTTCCTTCCGGGGCTTTGTCCCATGGCACTCTACCAAGCAGATTCCTGAAGAGGCCAAAGCATGCTCTCCTGAAGTCAAGTGTAGTGAGCTTGCTGTGCGCCCTCCTTGGTGCCTTAAGGATCTTGAACTCCGCCATTTCGTGGTCACTGCAACCAAGGCTGCCTTTGAGCTTCACATTCCCCACGAGCACCTCCTTGTTGGTGAGAACAAGGTCCAGCATAGCACCTCTCCTCATTGGCTCCTCTACCACTTGGAGAAGGAATTTATCATCGATGCATTCCAGGAACCTCTCGGATTGCTTATGCCCTGCCGTGTTGTCTCTCCAACAGATATCAGTGTGGTTGAAGTCCTCTGTGGAGATCAGGGCTTGTGAACGTGAGGCTGCTCTTATCTGTCTATAGAGGGCCTCACCCCCTCGGTCTTCCCAGTCAGGTGGCCTGTAGCAGATCCCCACCGTAATGTCACCTGTCCCTGCCCTCCCTTTAATCCTGACGCATAAGCTCTTGGTCAGCTCTTCATCCATCCCCAGGTGGAGCTCCATGCACTCCAGCTGGTCATTGACATAGAGGACGACACCCCCTCCTCATTTCCCCTGCCCATCCTTCCTAAAGAGTCTGTGTCTCCCTATTCCAACACTCCAGTCACAGAGCCATCCCACCATCTCCATGATGCCAATAAGATTGTAGCACGTGCAGGCGTGCACATGTCTCTAACTCCTCTTGTTTATTCCCCGTATTATGTGCATTTGCATAGAGGCATTTAAGTTGGGCCACCGATGAAGCTGTCTTACTGGCTGGAGTTCCTTTGCGCYGCTCTTCAGGCGCTCATCTGCTGACCTGTGATCCTTCTCCAGGCTCTGGGCATCTGTTGCTGGCACTGGCATCAAACTGGTAGGAGTGAGATGGATTGAGGTTCCCCCTATAAAATGCCCTTTTCATTTTCTCCAGATAAAGAATCTCATTTATTATAATTAGTGTTGGAAAGTTACTTCTGTTGAAGTCATTTTCACATTAGTGGTTATACTATTGTCATATAATTATCTGCTGCAAGTTTCTTTATTTCTCATGACAATTACAAAAAATAAAAAGCTACACCTGTGTTGGATAATGTGTTTCTGAAAGGTATGCAGAAGAAATAGGATCTTTAAACTTATTAAAAACCCAAACTGAAACATAAATCTGCTTTTCTGAAGCACTAAGAGGCACCTTCACTAATACACGTCTTCACTAATGGCACTGCTTCTTGCTTTGAACTCCACCACTATCAGAGAATAGACTGTCACTTTTATCAGAAAGCTTAAAAAAATATTTTTAAAGCACCTACAAGTGATGATTTAACATTGTCTTAATTACAGTGTTAGCTATTTCTTCATGCGTAACAAAAGGGTAATTATTCCTTAAGCCTACTAAAACCTTCAGCAAAATAACCCACATTATATTACTACCAATAGTACTCCTATATATTACACTAAAAGCAAGTTATTGTTCAACAGATTATTTTTTCTAAGTACCTAAAGTACAAACACCTCTCCAAATTCTCCTGAAAACTACTGCATTGCATGTAAGTTCAGTGTTAAACTTAAGAAAGAAAAGGCTATTCAGGAATGCTGCTGGAGTAGTGGAAGCTTTGTAAACTTCTTCCCCCTGCCCCAGATACTAGATATACTTGTTAACAATAAAGAACCTCCTGGGGGGAAAAAAAAAACAGCAAGGCTTGGAAAGGGTCAGAGCAACTGCGTCTGAATTAAGCATTGCCAATTCACTTCTAAAATCAATAGGACATGCATGTATAGCTTAGCTTATTCAATACACTTTTCTCATCTCTGAGGGAAAATATTTATTTAGGAAAATGAATGTATTGAACCACTATAGCTCCTTTTTCATCAGTTTTAGCATTTTTTTCCTTTGTTGACAATTATGTGCTTGGAAAACACCATAAATATAGAGATTCTTTGGATGATGAGAATAGTCAGGGTAAAGGTTGAGCTTAATCAAACTAAAACTTGGAAGTAACATATCTGAAAGTTGCAATTATCAGCAGTGTTCCCTTTGAGAAGGTCACTGATCCTATGAAGAACTTCCTATTAATTTTATGAAATGCATTTTGCATCTGTTTCGTAATTAACAATTTTTTTCTTCGTCTCACAGTGACTGTGGCAGAGGTAAAAGCAGAACCCAGACTCTCCAGTTCCTGGTATCTATGCCCATTCATGCTGTGAAATGAACTCTTAAGGCAGACTCAAAGGTGGAAACAGCTTATTTTTTGCTGATGCAGCATGATGCAACTGTATCCCCTGCAAAGATATGAATTTGGCTACCTGAGTCGCTGATTAATCACTGATTAATGAWTTGCTTACCATTTGAACAAAGGTATCATTTTATTTACTTGTAAATAATTTTCCAACTTTTTATTTTTTAAAACCTATTATTTCAAAGAGAAGTCTTAAAAGCATTTCTGTTTTCATTCTCTCATTTCACCAAAGGAAGGGTCTTTGCAAGACAGTTCTACTAAGGTGATAAAAATATTTCTCTCTACTTAGCTGTAGTAGTAACTGCAAAGATTTCAAAGGCTGTCCAAGTTCAGATCTCAGAGATTAGAAAATACACTAAAACGTTCATAAAACTTACCTGCTAGAAGCTAAGGAAAACCAAAATAGTTCTCTCTGTGCTTTCCTTAAAAATAATTTTAGGAGTATCTTAACATTTCTCATTCTTTTCAGATTGTATCCCAGTGATCAGATGCTTAAAATGCACAGACATTGCATATTTTGCCAGATTTTCCATGACACAAAGCACCACAACTCTCACTAAGGCCAGCAGCATTTTATGTAATGCTAAAGGATAAAAAGTCACACTATTTCAGAACTGACTGTATCATAGCTAAGACTGATGGAATTAAAAAATGTAAGTGGTCTTTTGCAATAGACACATGACATTTTATAGGAAGAGAATTTCTAAATATAACTATCTTTGCTGATCAACTCAACGAACTACAGATTTTTCTCCTATGCTTCCCAGAGGAGTGTCTTGTGGCGCATACAGAAGTGACAGCTTGCAGAATTTTGTAATTTTCACTAAATTCTCATCTCTGGGAGTTATGACAAACACACAAAAATCTAGCCTTCAGGTTTTAGGAATGAAGCACAGAAATATGGAAAATAAATATGAAAATATATGAAGGTTAAATAAAAACTATCACAAATTTGTATATGTTTATGTTGTTTTGAGGTTCTTTTTTTCTTATGGGGGCTTTCCATGACTTCTGACATTAATATTCTATTATATATGTGAGCAGCTCAAGACTTGTAGGATTTAGACAAATTGTTCTAGCACACAGTTAGTATTTGTTCCAAAGTGTCTGTAATCAAATAAGCATAAAATATAACAGGTTTAGATATTTCCCACATTCTACATCCCTACTKATAGCATTAGTTACAATCTAGTCATCCACAATCCATAAATAATGGCTTGCCTGGTTGAATAGATTCTACTGCAGTGTTTTCACTATGTCTCAGTATAAAGCGTTAGTTAAGTGCAGAGTAGTTGCAAAATATAGGGTCTTGAGGATGGCACTATATTTAGCTGTTTCTAATGGTTGTAATTCCCTTCTTTACACAGTTGCTATAGTGGTGTGGATGAAGTTTTAATTTATCTCCTTATAGCTGAATCTCAGAAACACTGTATGCTTAAATACTTTATCCCTTGTGCAGACTACAGTTCCTGTGGAAAAAGAAATCACTATTGTAGCATTATGTTAAGGAAATTTTAGTCCTGTGTGAGATGTGGAAAGGTAAGAATAACTCAGATTTAGACTGTCTAAATGAGTTTATGGTTTAATTGTTGTAAATGAATAATCCCTTCAGGATTAGTAGTGAAAGAGATGATGCAGGCAAGTCCCAGAAAGCCTTCTCAATGCTCAAGACATTGGAGATTTTAAGACYAGATTATGAGGCATAACACAGGGATTCTCTGGTCTCCAAGAATATGTCAGTGAACACAGCAAAAACATTTAAAAAGGCACTTTTAATGGGGTTTCTTCATGTTTGATTGTTCTCTCCAGACCTATTTGGAAACTACATTGTGTACATTTACATGCATATATATGTGTGTATTTATATAATTGGACAAAGATGGGATTATTTATCAAAGACATGGTCAAGGCACTGGGAAAATCACAGCACAAGACGGTTTCAAGAGATGTTTGTGAGAGAAAATACTGAACCAATATGGTAAAATTTAGGAAGAAAAGTTCCTTTCTACAGGAGAGCAGAATTGGTTGAAAATCTTGAGACCAGGAAAAAAAAAATTGTTTATTCCATTCTGTTTTCCACCCTTTCTTGGCAGAGAACAACTGAATTTATTTTCTGTTAATAGAATGCAAGCACTCCTGAGTTCCACTACTATAAAGTACTATTACTTTCCAGGAGGCAACAGTTAGCATTTTTTAATTGTGGTAGCATTACAAAATGTCTTTATATTGGGGTGATCTGAACTTGAAGGAGTCCCTTCACTTAAGAACTTTTAAAATTAGGTTAATACAAGTGCTAGGAAGTATAGGAACCAATTCTACTTTGAAGCTTATGCCCTGACTAGTCACCTTCACTACTATTCTGTTTAGTAAAACTATTTTAATCGGTTGTTGAAATTCAATCCCAGGTGGATTTTCTATTCCCACATAAACCTAGTACTGATGGGAAGTGTCAGGTTGTGAGTAGACAGAACACTGTGTCCATGATATAAAACCAGCCAAGACAGTAGCATTTGGCAACCATTGCCATTCAAAGACTAATGGACTTTGTATCAGATCATTTTTCCTTAGCTGTTCTTAGCTATCCTCCTTCCTTAGCTGACAGTCTCAACCAGGATGCTGGTTAATGTTTTGGGGGGCATATGAACCTCTCCAGTAGGTAGTATTCTCCAAGTGCTAACTCATTTTACACAAGCCACTTAACTGGCACCTTACGGTAATGATTTTCTGTCACCACTGACCTGGGCATGATTCAACTCTTTTACTATTTATCTTCACAGTAATAAACGAATTTGTCTTGTCAGTACGGTTTATTTACTCAGGCCTTTCTGAAAAAATACCTTCTAAAAGTCAGTTACATGTGGCAGGAAAAATAATGGTACCAGATAGAGAAGAACTGTGTTAGAGAAAATATTTTAGTTTTATAACTTCCTTAAGTTCCTCAGTTAACATAACATTTACCAAAAATCTTCAGGATAAGGTCTTTATATTTTGGAAAAGTTTTTCCACTTAAAATTCATACCATGAGCAATAACATCTGGGACTTTACCTGGTAAAAGCTAAAGGCAATTGTTTCCTTTTGGAGAGAAAAGCAAGAGAAAAATATTCACTTATCTGAACCTTCGGGGGCATCTTGAGTTTTTCTGTATTGTCCCATTACTATTTGCGAGATTAGATCTGACTGTGTCTCAAGTTTCCATATCTATGCTCCTGGCAAGTGAGCTATGCCTCCAAGGAATGTCCTTTGTTAGGAACGGTGCACTGTGGCAGTATAGAGCCTGTCCTCTGTATTGCCATTTATAAAATCTAGTATGTATTCCTCCTTGACTCTCAGACTGCTTTGTTTCATCAGGGTCTGCCATGAGCCAGCTTCTTATGCCATTGTTATTTCCCACAGTTTAATTCTGCAGATATGGCCATTTCCAATATAGGTGGAAACAAAGGGTGGGAAAAATCAATTCTAGTCATGCCCTTTGCACACTGTTGTTGAGTCCCTCAGATCAAAAAGGACACAAAGACATTGTGGTACAGACTGAAATCTGATTTTTTTTCCCATCATCACCCTTTCCACTCCACCTTTGGTGTCATCCAGGTAGAGAACTATGGGCAGAATAGATTATTTTACACTCACTTCTAAAAAAATAGGATAACATATGGTGTCAAAATTATTAAATCCTGTTTTCCTTTCAGGTTTCCTCAGGCCTATGCTAATTGATAAAATCTGAGAGTGCTAGCCAGAGCATGCTAAGAGTAGAACCAAAGCCCATGCTGTTTCTTGCCTCTGCCAGTTCATTGTACTTCTGTACACCAACATGTTGGAAACAGGATCTCAGGAAGGAATTGAGTCATATGTGCAGGTTCCGTATGACTTGTGAGTTATACCGTGCAGATTCCTTGCATATTGTCAAATAGATCAATCACCATTTTTTCAGTGCTCCAGGACAGCTTAAAAATTTTCGTAGACGCTTTACATGTCATTATGAAATTTCTATCATCATGCTATTACAAACTTTCTGTAAGCATAAAAACTTTTGGTACATATTTTTAAGCAGAAGGTTTCATTTTAACTATCTTTGTCCACTTTTTTTCCAAAAAAAACATTTTAACTGAATAATGAAACTGCATTAAATATGGTATCTTAATCAYGTTGTGGGGCATTGAATCAGACATCCTCAAACACAACTAAAATATTTAGATTGCTTGCATTTTAAAAATCAGCATATGTAATCATGTCACTCATGGTTACTCCTCTTTCACCCACTTAAACCCCCGCTCCCGAAAATCATTAGAAACCTAGAAAACAACTGAAGTTAACTATTTTATTACTCTCTCATGCACTTGAACTGTGGCTGTGTATGAGACAGCAGAAACAAACATGTTTCCATAGCTGCCAAACCTACTGGCATATCACAATAATCCATGTATTATTATTGCAATGCATGGCAGAATATGAAAAGAATGCTAGCACAAATTATGTAATTCAGTAGCAGGGAATGATGGCCACTGCTAATGGAATTAAACATTGAAAGATATTAATAAAATAACATACAATACATACTTAAGTTTATTTCTCAAATATTCTGTTAAAGAAAACAAAATGGTTTCTATTCTCCACTTAGAGAATAGAAGTTTCTGTTGTTAGCTAACACCAGTGGAAGGCGAAATTACATCATATCTCTTCGCCTTCTCTTCATAATAAAAGCTTGCAATGTCAAATTCCACTGATAAATGTTACTTTAACACCTCGTGATAATGTAAATGTCATTGCACTAACCCAAAAAGGGACACGGATTCTCTTCTTCATAGACAACATGAATTAATTGTGAGCAAAATAACCCTATATAAGAAAACAATTTACAGTTCAGCTGAAACAGTTTAAAGATAGTAGGACGGCAGGACACAAGTACCACACACTTTTTGGTTTCCTGAGATTTAATTTAAAAAGTCTTTCCCTGAGATTTCCTCTATGGACACTACTGGTCTTTACAGCATTGTTACAATCTCAGAAAATGACAGAAAAATCCTTGGATCAAGAAAACAAATCTGCCGTAAAACCATAGAAAAAAACCCACTTTGGTACAAGCTTGTTTACATGCTTGTACCTATGGCTTTTTTACATGCAATTTCAGATATGATAAACTTTGATTTTATTTCCCTTGTTGATGAAATAATGCAGACTGCTTAGCAAAAGAACAAGTACCCCTGCAGGGCTCTTTAGGGTTGATTTGTTCCTTAGATACAGCAAAAAACAGGTTAAGACAGGCAAGTTGGGAAAGCTGGTATGGGCACTTTTGTTTGGTTGCAAAAGAGCAAGCAGCCATCAAAATAAATTAACTAACTCCATCACTACTGTTCTTCCTTCACTGTCTTTACATTTTACTTCTATCATCCAAACAAAAATTTACACTCATGTCTTAATTTCAATTATTTTGTATGGTAGAAAGAAGCACAGATTTGAATCATGTATCAAAAAAATATATTTTTTTACTATTATTTACTGAGAGATGTGTTTGCCCTTTCCATAATTCTTAAAAGCAGTATGAGAATGGACAGCTCTTTTAAACACAAATGGATCAATCATTAATGCAAATTTATTTCTAATAGCATGTTCCAAGTTAACTGTGATATAAGATTTGAAATTAGTATTATTAGAATTTAATACTAAAGTAACTAAAGTAAAAAAGTAACTAAAGTAACTAAAGTAAAAAAAAAAAAAAAATACCCTTATAAAAGAGAGATTATTAAAATACATTTTCTCATATAATAAATGTTGACTTTACTTTTGCTTTTATCTGTGCATAAAAATTATGTTAGAGCTTAAAATCCTTTTTTGTTGTTGTTGGTGGAGGTTTTGTTGTTATTGTTCCTTGCCCAGAATGAGTCAACCTCCTCTGGAATTTTATTTTAAATTACCATATCAATAAATTGGTATAATTTGTTAAAAATCCTAATATTCATCTTTTTCTAGCATGTGTCATGATTATTTTTCTAGATATTCAACCATTTGACATTCTCATTGAACACTGTGTTGCTGCTGAGGCAAAAAAGCAGATATAGGTGATACTATAGTATTACTCAGAAACACTTAAATGTCTGAATTTATATTATGCTGGCCTTAGACTCCTCTGGTCGTTAAAGAAATTGCTACTTTCTTCTGAAAAGCAATTACCTCCTATAAAATAGAACTTTCAGAACTCCAGATGTCACATATTATACTGGGGCTTCTAATCCCTTTAAATACCATTCTGTAGACTTTGGCATACTAACCTGACATTAATATTTGCTAAAATACATAAGAAATACACACAGTTCCTTTCATCTTTGTTTTTCAGACCTTATTTATTTCTGTTTTCCTTTATAAATTACTTGCTGTTCTCAGGAAATGAAATAATAACAGAAAAAATACTTCCAGAGACAACAGCAAAGATCATTATGGGTACAAAGCAAAATATTCTCATTAGAAAATTCATATCTACTGGTCCCTACCAGGCTAGCAAGTTTATTTTTCCTTTGTCCAATCCAAGACTAATGAGACACACAATCACTTAAAAACCCTTGTTAGGAAAAAGAGATATTAATAGTTGCATGCACTTTTAATGGAAACTGGACAAATTTGTGTATATAAATCCATAAAGGTTATTAAATTCACTGTATGTGGCTCAGGGAATCTGAGTCACAAACTGTTGATATATAGAAGAATACTTGAAAGATGAATCAATTTATCTGCCCTGCTATATTCTTCCCTGAGCACCCTATTTTGGCCACCAGATGATCTTTGGTCTGACCCTATACATTGGTTGAGTTTCCCATATACGGGATTCATTAATAGTTCTGTGGAAGGCTGGCACATAGGAATACTGCCAGGACAGTGAACCTTTCCAGATTATGATTAGACTTGCAGAATTAAGTTATGTTGCAACTAGATAGAGTTGCTGTTCTAACTCTGAAGTCACACATTAGCAGGTAAAAAAAAAAAAAATGTTGCCTTCAGGAACATTTTTTGAGTTGCTTAGATAAGCTACAGGCTGAAAAAAATGTAAAATTGCAGTTTTGGATGTAAAAAGAAATGCATCTTTAAGTCTTTTTATCTTTTTTAAATGTTCTTCTATGTTTGTCTTGGTGACCTTTACATTTCACAAATCTTTATCACAAATTACATTATTTTAAAAAGAAACAAACAGACCACTGTAAGAAGTGACTTGACTTATATGTGAAAATGCAACAACTTATGAAACTAGTGTATATATCAATAGCTGGGGGTAATACCTATCTGCTCTGTATACTTGCACTCCACTTTCACTCGAAGTCTTAATATAACAAGGGTAGTTAACATTTAAAGTTTTGTTTATGACACAGATGGGCACATGCCAGTTTAATACACTTGAGATTTGAACTTGCTTGCAGATTTTTAAAAACAGATCTTTGTGACTGTTATGATTCCTTTAGCTTCAACTGTGTGGTCAGTTAGACATGCCTTTGTCCCTTCAGTCCAAGTACACCATTTTGAAAATGCAATCAGATTTTTGTTCTGAATTAATAATTCATACTTGATATTTTTAAAAATGGACTCAAGGAAAAGATACAGTTTCTTCTCTTAATTTCATCAGTCATTTTTTGCATATAGGAAAAACTACCCCAGCTTTTAAAACATCAAACTTGTATGAGAAAGACAAAARTAGTAAGATTATGTATTCCATAAAGGTAGTATATAATAAAATAATGACATTTGCTGCAATGACTATTAAAAAAATAAATAAATGGAGCAGTAGTTGGGAACCAGCAGTAGAGAACAAAATGTATTTTTTACTGAAATGGAGAAGAAATACCCCTATAAAGAACTTCTTTTGGATCTTCATCATACTTGAAGATTAGAAGGGACAGAAAGATCTAATATTGTCCAGGAAACTGAAGAAACTGTCATTAAATACAAATAGAGAACTTGGAAAATACAGCATGCTGAAAGGGCTCCTCTGAACTGAGGAAAAATAAATTTCCATTGCCTATCTGCATTAGATTTTTTTCCAGGAAAGAGGCTGCCGTGGATGCAGAGGTTGCTAAATATTCCATTCATAAACCAGATGTCTTTTCTTCCTTGAGTCTGTAAATTTTGGAATGCATTTTGTCCCCTGTCTACATTCAGGACTCTGAGAGTATCGAAGGGAGTTCTGGAGTCTGCATCAGTGGGAGGCAGCCTAAGCTAGCAGCTGGCATGGAGGACTTGGAAAAAAGCCTAACTCCTCTAAGTCAATAGCAAAACCCTCATCAACTTGATTGCAAACTGGAGGTTGGCGTCCAAATTATTACTTTTTGAGGGGTGGGCAGTGTTTGGATCAATTACCAGATGAAAGATCAATTCATAGCATGACATTGGACATATCGCTTCACTTTCTGATGATTTAGTTCTCCACTTCGTGGTTTAGTATGTTCTTTCATATCCACCTCAGTGAAATGATTTGAAATCCATAGATGAGGCAGGTTATGTAACTGCAACTGTCTAGATCTCATGAGTATTTGCAGTAAGAACTGACTCACCAAGATGTGTACATGTGTGCACACCCACGTGCACATATAAACCCTTCCCTCATTGCTTCATCCTGACAGATATAACTGCAGGAATGGTTCTTTAAGAACTCAAAGTCCTTCTCCATTTTCAAATTATTGATTAAAAACTGATGGAATGTAAATATGGACTTCCTTTTTTAAAGGTAATAAAAGAAAGCTAAGTTTTAGTAAATGGCAGTTCAAGTTGTCTGATATCAGTATGTGGCTTTTAAGAGTGGTGAACAGTTATTGCTGTATGTATTTCCTTTTTAAGAGCAGGATACTGAAAWCAGGAGTGGAGGAAGCAACCTCATAATATAGCTTAAAAAAAAAAAAAAAACAGCCATAAGCTGTGAAACACAAAAGGAACTAGAGCAAATAAAATGGGAAAGCAACAGACAGAGAACAGCAAGAGAAATAACAATGCTATTCAGAAAACCAGAAAAACGCTGAATAATTTGTTAGCTTTGCTATCAATGTGTAGGGGTGGATTTCCAAAACAGAAATATGCATTCCTTCTTTGATTCCAGCAGATCTAAGCATACATTCTCTCAGCAGCCAAAATCCTGATCAAGCTGAAAACAATTCACAGCGATACTCAGGTATACTTCATGAATAGATAGCATATAGAAGTTGTTGGTATTTCTCTGGACAGTCATGGAAAAGAAAAAGGTAAGGAGAGAGGACATAAACAATATACTATTCTGGCGGCTTCAGCGAGAGTTATTTCTGCTCCCAGTTAGCCTGTGTTTGGTCCTTTACTTTGTGTTATGCATTTGAAGTATAATGTACACACAGAATAGTAGATAAGATACAACAAGCCTTAGTGCAACAACGTGTAACGCATAACCTAAAAGAATTGCTCATCTTTCTTAGTATGTTATTAACCTGATAAAGTAAAAATATATATAAAAATATATATCAGCACTAGGAATTTGTAACACAATCAAAATACACTTCCCTCATTTCTATTGTAAGTATACATATATAACACTTCAAAATGCAAATAGAAAAAGATGCAAAATGCAAAACTTAAAGAAAAAATACCATATAGTTTTGAAACTTAAAGTATTATTGCGCATATAAGTTAGTAAACCACATAATCCTCTGCTGAAGAAACTCACAGACATATGGAGTACGGTCATCTAAAGGAACATGGTAAAAGATTAAAAAGGAAAAAAATTCAAGGAGGAAAACAGCCAATGTTCTTCCCAGCCAGGTTCATTGCCTTACATAAAACTATACTAGTATAACAGGGATCCCTGCACAGTCTGTCTTAGGAACTCGTTTTTGTTTTTCCTCTTATAAAATGTCTTTTTACAGATATTATCAGAATACTCCATTCTCAAAACAAACTGTTCGAAACATAATCCATCACTGAATATGTATGTGTTCCAAAACATTACCCATATATGTTGCTAGGTTTACAGAATCCAGAATTCATTGTGTGCCTAATTATAGGTTAGGATTTATCAGAAACAAGGATAAGAATTCTTATGTATATGTATTATGTAATAATTTGTGTGGCATTTTCTGGTATTTTGGGTTCATGCATGCAGGGTAACATTTAAGAAAAAGTGGATGTAGCAGCATTGAAAGAAGGAACAAACCAAAAAAGGAACTATTAGCATGTAATCACTACATTGAAAACCTTTCCTGATTCAACCTCTCAGATGGACTACTTACATTAACATTTTCAGGACACAGTTTTAAAAACAAAATTATTCACATGCAATTTCAGGACCTGAATTCAAGAGAACAGAACATCTGAAAATAATGGGAACTGCAAAAGTACAGTAATTCTATGGAATAAGTCAATGAATGTCTGGTTTGCAATGTTTACAACAAGGACATTTAAGTCTTCAAGAACATTAACCTGTGTTATTTGCACTGCAAAAAGCTAAAGGGAAATGGATTCTGTAAACGTGGATTCTGTAAACTAATGGATTCTTTTTTTCATTTTATTAACACTTTGGCCCAGAGAACAGATTAATATTCCATCTTGCAAATAAAAGTGAGAGAATGCGCTTACAGATAAAATAAATTACATTTATTAATTGTCAAAATTCCTTTCACTTTTTCAAGTCATCTTCTCACATATGATGCACCCCTTCTCTATATTGACAGTGGAACTTTGACATGGTCTAAATCTGAAATTGTCATTGAGAACACTGCATATTATCAGACTATATGAACGGAGATAATGCACTTCTCTTCCTTGCCTTTTAGTTCTTTATGTGTCAGCCAGAGTGTAATTTATCTACTGATTTCTTTGTAGGAGTCAAGTAACTGAATCACAAAAATTCTGAGCTCCTTTTCAAGCTGTGCTCTTTACTTCCTCTGTGACTTCAGACATGTCACTTAATCTTTCTTTACCCCATCTCCTCCTGTAACAATGGAAGCTGTAAACCATTCCCTTATTTTCCTTCTTTCACAGAGATGACTGCTGTTCTCCAACCCTTACCTATTTGATACTGAAACATGGGCTAACTTAAAATACTGTGCTGAGACCAAAGATATGTTCACGTAGAAATACCTGAGCTAGCTTTAACACAGGTATCTCAGGTGTGGCAAACAGTCTAATTATGACTGCATGGAAACAAATCTCCAGGGAAGAACACATGAGCCAAAATCTACAGTGCTGCAGTTTCACTGCTATAGGTACTGTAGCTAAATTAAACAAAAAATAAACCTGATTAGGCCACTACATGCATAAGTAAATAGTAAGTATACAGAAATCTGGGGGGAAAAAAAGGAATATAATGAAATATTTCTAAGAAGGCTGCAAGAAACATGAGAGAGACCTGACAGAACGAGGTGAACGGACATGAAACAGAGCAATGAAAAGTTCTGTTTAGAGTTCGTATGTGTAATTAATAACATAGGAATTAATATGAAAAGGCTGTATTGTCCATTCCTAAAATGATGAGAATACATCTTCAGCTATCCCTATCTACATTAGAAGAAATAGAAGTTAATGGAAAGAAAAAAGTAACAGGTATATGATGATCAAAGACTGAAAAACCTAGGAATATACATAGTTCAGAGGAAAGATAAATTATAAGAAAACATAATAATCCACAGTATTTAAAAATCGAAATGGAATACTTCCATGCTCTTTCTCATAATGATAAAAAGGAACAGTCACTGAAACTGCTAAATAAGAGAAAAAAAAAACCCAACAAATAAAAATGAAACAATTTTGATAGCCTTCAGAGGAATTTCCTCTTGAAAGATATCCTTCAGGCCAGTAACTTGAAGAGGGTTAATGACTTGTGATAAATTAAGTTCTTTATTATTATTATTATTATTATTTAGAAAATCACAATTTAAAGCGCATGCTGACTATTAACTGTTAGAGTCAGGAGGATAAGTAATCCTGGAAGTATCTGCCACAGGGTTTTTGTTTTAACTTCCCTCTGAGATATGTGGTATTAGGCATTGTTAACAACAGAAGCCTATGACTAAAGACCAGGAAACTCATTTACCATGGTAATGTCTTTACCCTTGATATATAAATGCGAATGTAATAAAAATGTTCTTGAGAAAATTATTGTGCAATTTACTTTAAGACAGTGCCATTCTAACAGCAAAATTAGAGAAGAAGGCTGCACATATGAGCAGAATTTCCTTGTAAGGAAAGCTCCAAGGGCAGGGGATAAATTAACTCAGAAGTTACTTCTGGTTCTGCAGATTTTACTAATTAACAAGATCTCTGCATACTGAATTTTCACAGCCAATCTGCTAACATTTCTTTTTCTCTTCCTTTTTTTTTTTTTTTTTTGTCCTGCATCTGACACCACAGCTAATCATCAGAACAAAACTTCAATCTACATCTGACAGTCATGTAGGCTGGCATGTAATGTACAGCATATTCTAAGAAAACCAATCCCCTTACCTTTTCTTTTTCTTTCCAGCATTTTATACTCGCCTGAGAAAATAGAAAGAGGCCTCTTACCATCAAACAGAAAGCTGAATTTCCTATTTACTCTGACTGGGAACTCAACCTTCTTATATTGGCCTTAACTATAAAAATTATTTGTTTTCCTTAGTCATCTTAGCTTGCAAAAAAAAGTATCAAATGTATCAGAGGGTTTAGTGTACTGTGCTGAAAATTATCATTTCAAACTTTAAAATGAAAGGAAATCCAAAGCAATTAGTTATAACTGCATTGTTTCACACCAACTGAAATTAAATGGTAAATATTTGAAGCAATAACAATTAATAACTAAGATAGCTTCCAAAGTGCTGTTTCCATGGAAAATCTGCATGAAAATCCAGTATAAATTCTGATTAAAACCTAACCAACCTAAACACTGCAGATTACCTAGATTCCAATTAAATGTGACAAATGAACACTTGACAGATTTCAATTCCAATTCTATTTCTGTCAGAATGATCCATTAATATTGAAGATTACATTATCAGAATTTGACCAATACATTTGTGCTTAAAATAGTTAAAATACAAGTGGACTTAAGAAGCAGAGCACAGAAAACTCTCACTCAAATTTCAGATACTACATATATGAAGGAAGAAAAGTACATTCCATTCTGTTGTCATTATTTAAGATTAATGTTAACAAATATTTCTGGAGGCAGATGACATGCTACTGTTGAAATCTTGTTTTTAAAATGTGACAGCAAAATCCAAAAGTCTGTAGAGTATAATTTTCATCACAATGTTACCCACCTTTCAAAGGTCTCAGTTCAAGGTTTTATAAAGGAGAAGGAATTCCTGATTACTATATGCAACTCCTGCCATGCAGATTTTTTTTTCATGGTAATTTTGTTTTCGTTCACTTATTCATGGAATAATATATTTATCTAACTCTATGTTTCTATCTATTCTATCCATACAATACTATTTTAAAAACTGAATCCAACAAATTCATCCTACCAAATATAAAATATCATCTTTCAAAAAAATCAAAGTAGTATCTAAAATACTTTAATTATTAGAATGCAATGCCAGTTTTCACATCAACACAAAAACTTAAATAAACTGGTTTGGTTTAATTTTTGATACCACTCAAGCACTGTTCATTTTCAATTACACTTCAGTAAGTGTGATGATTTTCATTGGCTAACAAATATATCAAAAATTATATTCAGTTGTGGCTCTACAGTTTTCCCAGATGGTTCAGGCATATTCCATGTTAGTATACTTTCTGAACTCAGAATTTAATGTTTAGCAATCTACTACACTGCTATATGTCCAGGGGAATTAACAAATTGTTTAGTTTCATTATCTTAACCAAAAAAATCTCACTACAAAACAGACAATAAAATAATCATCCCAATTTAGGTACAAGGTCTAGAAACTTTCTTCTGACATTTTTCTAGTAATACCAGTATCACTTTCTCCCCTACCACACACCCAGAAAAATGAAATGTAAAGATATATATTCATATAAACAACTGAGGAGAATATATAGACACACACTTATACACATACATAACCTAATATATCTTATTTTTAGATGGATAATACCATCTTCCTTTTTGGTCAATTAGTCATTTGCTGTTGGGATATACATTATAAGCATATGTAGGCTGGTGTAGCCATTCTTCAGTCATACACACTAGATTTGGGAATATCTTACCATGGAGAATAATATACTTTTATTGGGTCAACATGTCTATCTYAGGAAAGACAAAAACCCAAGAACAATTATCCAGTGCTGTAATCTCTGAAAAACTAAAACATGCACTTAGCCAAACTAATTCATTCATTCTATAACAGAAAATACAACACCCTTCTTGCATATACCCACCAATTCCAATTGGATTAGCAAACCCATTATTTCATTGGTTATCAAAAATCTGTACCCTTTTACATACAATAATTTATTTTATTATTTATGGGYAAATGAAAAGTCAATGAAGTCAGTGTCTGACTTCACAAAATTTTAAATGAAGGCCAATAAGTGGGTAACAGTAAAACATTCAGGTTTTATGAAATACATTTCAAATTGAAAAGATTTTTTTTAAATTCTAAATAGTTTTAGATAGAAAGCAAAACAAAACCTGAGATTTAAATTACCTTTATTTTTTAATAGCTGGAGAAATACTATAGAATAAATAAGGATTCAGCATTTTCCCCTTCTACRTAAATAGACCCTGAATTTAAATGAGATGTTCTAAAGGTACTGTACAAAAGTGTGAAAAAAAGGAAAGTAATGTTCTTCTTTTCTAAATAATGAAGAATGGGCTTGACAGTGTTATGCTGAAAATGGTCTATATAACGTTTTTGGGGAAAAGGGAATTCTCTAGGGTGGGTTTTTTTTAATCCTACTTTCTTTTGCTGATGTTGTACATATTACATTCTGGGAAATTTCCTAAGTAGTTGCTGAACCAAAAATGGAAGGAAAAGAGAATACATGTCATTTATGGTCTTTTATCTAATATGAAAAGTATGGAATTTAATTCCCAGCCCTCTACTGGTATTTTTTTCAGTGTTTTAACTGCTTCTGCAGTATAGCTTTTAAATCATGTAAAGAAAAGAAAGTGCTGGTTTTATTAGTAATGTTATGTTCCATTATTTTGTATATCTGCATTTTAAAAAACTTTAAAATAAAATAATTATAATTTTAACTATTTAATATATTTATTTATTTTTTGGACTGACCTTTCAAAAGTCTACTTAGTATCACTTGCTAGTGAGATTATGTGTGTGAATGTCATGTTTGCCCCTACCATTTTCCATATGCTCTGCCTCACCAACACTGCCATCCGGCGTAGTCCTTTCGTAGTTGTCCTCTGGGAGTGGAAGGGCACCCAGTCTTGGCCCTGATGAACTCTTACTGCTTGGTGTTTCTGACTCCTCCAGACCGCTGTCATAGCAACTCTGCAATGACCCTTGATGCGGGTCCTGAGGCTGACTCACAACAGAAAACGTCACTCTACGAAATGGCTGCAAGAGAAAAGATTCTGAATGTCACTGAAAAGTTCAGTCTTTGAACAACTGATTCTCAAAACATGATTTAAGCAAACTAATATTTTAACATTTATCAGTTAAACAATTTCGTCTAAATTAAAGCAAACAGCAAGTACAGTTCTTAAAAGGCCACTGGACAGAGTATCTGTGGATTTTTACTGTGATATACTGTCCAGAACCTTCACACAGTTTTGCATAGCCTCCTTTCAAATGGCTGCATGAACTAAGAAATCTGGTTTATAATTATTTATAAATTGTGTACAGTTTCTCTTTTACTCAATAGTAATAATCTGAATGGAGTTTATATCAGACTGCATAAAGGTACTTGACAGTGTGCGTGTGTGTATGTGTAAGACTGTGTGGGTGGGTATAAATGCTCACCTGTAAACTATATTGTGGGTATTAACAACATAGCAGCACACTCATAAGCCTTTTATAAAATCACTTCCTGTGGTTTTGAAAGCTAGTTGACATGAGAAAGGAGAAAGAAAAAAAAGAAGGGGGAAAAAAAGAAAGGGTTCAGTCTCTTAGCTCCTTTGCCATAAAATTCAGTGCCTGGAGACAGGGTGTGTTGCCAGCTGACTTAATAAAGCCTTTAAAGTACTGTGAGCACAGCTGACACCACATGTTTCCACTGGGACTGTACAAACATAGATTGTTAGAGATTTGTATTCATTCAAAATGACAGATATTACTGTTGCTCTAGAAGCCTACATGCTGAACCCTGACACCAGTGAGCATCCCAGGAAGTTGGAGAGTCGATCCTTCACATTTCAGAGGACACTAAGGGATTTTCAGTAAGAAGCTAGGGGATTCTCCTACGATTTGAACTACACGTAATCAGTAATGATACATTTCAAATAATTTAATGATACATTTGAAATAACTTACTGTTCGCAAGGCTAGAAAAACACAGAGAAATATCTGATGTTCTAGAAAGCACCTTCTAAAACAAACGYAAATAGATCCATTTTATAAGACACTATGCAGACTTTCCCATGTTTAAAATGTGAGGTCTGAGAGGGTTGCCCACCTTTGGATCCAGATGTGTTTAAAGCCCTATGTTAGAATGAGACACAGGTACACATCACCCCCACTGGCACCTCTGGCCACTATAGGGTGGAAACGTGTATGCAAGCCAGAAGGGAGGAAACAGCTACTACAATCACTTACACATGCCCTGAAGAACAGAAGTCCACATTAGGTTTACAAGTAGAAGGGTGAGTGGAGTTTCAGTTAGAATTTTTACAATTTTTTTTGAGGATACAAAGTTTTGAAGATATAAAGATATTCAGTGATGATAAATAGGTTGGACTACAAATATAACACTAAGTCTTCCTAGCGCAAGTAGATCAAAAGTTTATAAATGCGAGTGTTGCTAGAAATATGAGAAAATTCTAAGGGAAGAGTTATAGTATTCTCATGATGAGTTTTTGACCTTTTAAAGTTTCCTTCTATTCTTCAGCTGTAAAGTGCTTTTATATCAATTTAATTTAGAGCTTTATATCATATCAGATGCAAGGAGAATAGAGAAGCAAAACAAAAGAATGGAGAGCACAAATAATGCACATTAAAATAGTTGTTGCTCCTTTCACCAGTATGGAAATACTAGAAAGCATAGAGAAGGATTAGAACTGCTATTTTAAGACCCTGTRTCTACAATATACAATTTGAGTATCTTTTCCTCATAGATGCTCAGTAAGGTCTTTCCCTTCCAGGAGTATTCAGAAGGAATTCCTTTGTTGAACTGCAGAGGAATTCTAAAAGCTTTCCTACTGGTTCTGAATCATGCAGAAAGGATAAAACCCTTTTGCAGTAGTCTGTCCTGCAAAATGTCTGCATTATCTGTGTTGTATTTTCATATTCCAATAATAGCTTGTATGTTATGTTATTGGTCATTTACACACACGTTAAATCTCTCGGAGAAATAACTAAATATATGTAAAGAAAGGTAAAGTGTCTTTATCTAAGCTATGGTTTTAGATGTGAGCAACCAATTTTCTTTTGTCTTTTTTTTTTTTTAACTTATGGAAGTAGTGATTTCCCTTCATGTGCTTTCCACAGATGGATTTCTAAGTATATAAAAAGATGTCAAACAAAGACAATATTTCACATCTTGTCAACAGGCTCTGTTGTTTCTTTCCAGTATGACTATTCTCAGATCACTTAAGAATATTTGCAAGTAGAAGTTAAGTTTCACTATTCCAGTAAAGTTTCTTATTCTCATTACACTAACCAAACTCACAGGTTCTTTTCACTGTCTTGATATTGAAGTTACATTTATTTCTTCATATTATTACCATGTCAGGTGACCAGCTGCCATTCCTGCTTACATTAGAAATGAGATATTTTTGTTTGGAAAATATGGATTCACAATTTACTAAGTATGCCAAAGTTGCCAGTACAATATAAGTTGTACTTCTACTATTATTCGGGAAACAGTTCAAGGAACTGCCTAAGGACACAAGAAACGAATTTCTCTTCGCTCACACTTACCTCATTGGTTCAATGCCCAGATGGATCCTAAGATCAAGTTTTGCCTCCTATAAGTAGTACCGTTGACAGAACTTTCTATCGTGCCCACCTGTCTTTCCTGAAGAGCTTGTACTCTAGATTCATGAGTTGTCCCACCACAGCTCAGTAATTTGAACAATGGCGTATTTCTGAGGGCACACACAGAGCTACAGTTCTTCCTGCGTATTTCCCAGGCTGCGTACATGTCTGGAAATCCTTGAGATGGACCCTCTTGCACTTTTTTATTATTCTGGAGGTCTCTTTTGTACCCACCACCTTGCAACCTTTGCTGTCCACCCCTGCCTACCACCTCCCTACTTGACTGTGGGTTGTAATTTCCCTCCATGGCCATTCCTAGTTTAAAGTTCTCCTCACCAGGATGTCCAGCCTGGTGGCAAAGATGGTGTTGCCAGCTTTGTCCGGTGGATCCTGTCTCTCCCCAGATGTCCTCAATCCTCCAAAAGGGGGTCCATTTGTCTAAAAGCAAAATCCTTGTCCCTCAGGACCTACCTCCTCCTTCCCAAGCCTTTCACTGTCAGGACTGAGGAGATACCATGAAGTCCCATGTGCCCCTCACCCTCTCTCCTTAGAGCAGTCAAAATCTGCACAATGCCACTGGTGCCCATGTGGATGAGGAGCAGCAGATAATAGTCCAATGAGTGAATAAGCCTCAGGAGTCTCTACAAGGCATCCTGCATCTGAGCACCTGGCACACTGAAAACTCCCTAAACAGCAGGTCAAGTCAGCAGATGGGGCCTCCACCCCATTTAGAAGAGGGTCTCACTCTGATGCTTCCTCAGGCAGAGTTTCCACCCTACTGTCTGCTACCAGGGCACTGACCTTATTCTGCAGTTGCAAATCTGCAGGTGAAAGAGCTGCCTGCCCTGTGTTGCAAGACATCAAAAGCTTACAGTCTTCCCTATTTTAGGAGTCTCTCCAGTGAGCACACCCTCTGGTTGTTCCTCTTTCTGTCCAATCAAGGGGTTCAGGATGCATGGGTGGTATATGGGTATATATGCATGGGTAAATGTATGGGTATATATACTATACTAGTATGCTAAATAATATATAGTGAAAATAAATATAAAGGATTGGAATAGAAGAAATCTGCTTTCAATTAAAATAGTTGGGTATGTAAGGAATATCCATATACTAGTTCTTGATAAGAAACTGTATTTTGCTTTAAAGTAAGATCTAGTGTAAATCATACAGCTTCTCTTTGAAAAGAAATGGTAAAATTTATTGTGGAAACACACAGACAAGCAGAGTGATTTGTACATTCTCTCTAATATTAAATATTTAAGCATACTAGTGAGTGCACTTAGTGAGCACTAGTAAGTACATACATAAGATATACTTTTTAGGGAAAAAATGGAACAATTTCCTCATGGTATAAACAGATGCAAGACCATCAATTTCCATGGAGTTTAGTGAAGTTCCATTTTAAAAGTTACCTGTGAACTGTTTGATGGACCAAAACTTCATGCAATGAGATCCTGTAATCTGTAACTATACGTCAATTACTACTAAGATCTGGACCAATGGTGCAAACTTTGTGAATCTCCCAGAATATGGATTTACTTAGACCCTGCCCCACAGGCTATTCCTGAATATCATAGTATCTCTCAAGGAAGGAATTAGCTGCTATAGATACTGTGACAAGTTGAGAAAACATGCAAATTAAGGAAGCAATTCCCATAATTTCCCACAGACTGCTATGTTTRCCTATCAAACCTTCCAGAGGAAACATTAAAATCTATATTTGAAAGGCCCTGTTGACCTGATAGCCATGTGATAACTCTCAGACTCCCAAGGAACCACAGGCCACAGTTTAGCAACCACTTTTTAAAAGATGCTGAGGACCTTCGGATACAGATTGCCTGTGAAGTAGTAAAAGTAATGCCCTGTAACTCAGAGCTAAACTCAATGGAACCTACCCTTAAAATATGAAGACTTTACCCCTTATTCAGGTTTCTCCTTGGAAAAACACACCTGCAGCTCTGACCATGGATAACTGGAGAGTATGACACTTAGAGACACCCAGAGACCCCGCAGAATTCAAGGGTGGGATGCAATGCTTATAGTTCATGGTTAACACATCCCTACATGTTGGTCCTACTTACAAAGTATTCTAAAGACCACTTTGGGATAATCTCTTTTAAAACTCTCGTTAGAGATTTAATCTGAAGAGACAAATATTACCAACCCATCCCTGGGATTCTGCTTAAAGGTTTTTTAAGGTTTTATTCAGTGATTGTGATGAATCAATTCCGCCTRCTTTTCCAGATATAATCACCTGCCTGGGGTCACTTTGTGGCAAAGACGTACTTCACCATAAACACTTTGCATCATCTATAGTTATTACAAGACAAGATGAAACTTAAAATGGGAATTAAAAGGAATTATAAAGTATTTAAAACTTTCTGTTCCCTTTCCCATTGATTTTTTGGAAATCAGTCCCAAATAGATCACAAGCATAGAACACCTGGTTTTCACATCTGCAGTTACCACAAGAATGGTAGTAATGTTATTTAAAATAAGTTTTGGAAAGAACTATCAAAGATTTAGGACCATCCTGTTCCTCTTCCCATATTCTTCTAAGGATATAGGATTTACCTAGATGGCATATAGAGAAGAACACCTGTGACAGWTGCAAAGTTGGGCTGTTTTATAGCTAAGGCTGAAAATCCCTAAGAATATAATTATTTATCCTTTAAACTAAAAGAAATTCAATGTGCCTTTACTAAGTTATTAATAATGAGTTTTTAAACAGATCCAGGTGTTCATCTTGCTTTTTTTCTTAAGTGCTGTACTGAGTAGGAATTATCTGACGCAAAACTAACACACATAGTATTCAGTTCAGTAGGGCCAATTCAGCCCATTCCACAGAATATCAATGAGTATGATATAATGCTGACAAAATCCTTTCTGAAAGGATGGTGCACGTTAGCTGTTATTCTGCAGCCTTTATTACACTTTTATTTCCAGTACAAACACCAAAATTCTGACCTCTGTATTGCATTAATTCTGAGAACCAGATCTTCTCAGGCAAATGCACTGCAAATTTTGAATGCCTCATGCCTCATGGAATAACATCATGGCTTGTGCTTTTCTGATAAAAAGAAGTAGACCTAGGTCATAATATATGTTTGTTACCTGCATAGTTAAGGAACACTGTATTCAATCAATTTAATGGATTTTAAGAACAGAAAAATTTGGATATCCACACTGTGGTTTACTGTCTCCTTTCCGACATGTCATCCTTTCTGATATGTAAAACACCATATACTTTAGACAGTATAATCTGGATAAATGTAGCAATAGCCATAACACAACTACCAGTCATAAAAGATACTGAGTTTTTACATACTTTGAAAATTGAGGCTAGACTAATTATGGCACCTATTTTTTTTACAACCAAAAACTGTGACATCTTAGAGAGAAAGTTGATGAAAATGCAAAAGTATGGGATTGCTATAAAATGCCTCTGAAAAAAAACTGTATATGTGTATGCATGTTATTGTTTATGTAGCTCATAGTAGTACTTTAATTGTTACTAACAAGAATATTTAAGTTAAATGAGATTTAATCCCTATCAAGAAAGTTATGAGCACTAGAATGTTGATACATAATAAATACTATTTATGCATCAGTTKCTATGAATGCAAAAAACCCTCCATAAACAAGAACCTTCTTCGTGTACTCTAATCTTCATTTAGATCCTAATCTGTAAAACATTTAGGGTTTCAAAGAAAACTGCATATTAATGAGACAAACAGGAGGGAAGGAGGATGAATACCAGGATTAATATTTCCAAAAAGTTATTGGTAAAATGCTGGTTATCTCATATGTTTATTGCAATGCCAAAAACAAGGATATAAGCTGCACTTTAACAAGGAGAAAGAGACTACATCCTTAATTTTGTGTTTCCGTTGATAAAATTACATCAGTAACATTTCACAGAAAAATGGACRTGAGAAATTTCCAGGTGCTGACAAAATAAGGCACATAGCCATGAGGGGACAGGAGAGGGTTATGTTTAGCTTTATTGATTTTCAGTGCACAACATTAATACAGCTCCATCTGCCAGCACTGTGAATCAACACAGTAGAGCTGCTTTTACCCAAATAAGCCCACTAGCTGTTCAATTTGTTCTTCCCAGCAAAACAGCAACCCTAAGCCTTTACTCATCCCTTAGTAGGGAGAGTCCTTACTAGATTTGCTTTTAGTAAGAATGCAATAGGTCTGATAATTTTCTCCCTCTGAAAACTAATATCATATTTTCTGATAACAGCATATGGAATTATTCCAAATTATATCTGATCATGCAGATGATCAGATCATAGAGGAAAGATACACCTTTGCATTATACCCCAAAGGTAAATCACCACTGCTTCCCTGTTTCAACTGTATTTCATAAACCAGATATTTTCTTTTCCCCACACCAGCAGAACAAAAATCACTGCAATGCCAAAGACATATACTTATTGCAGTCTGTACTAATAGGGGCCTATCAACTTATGCTATGGTACAATATTTATCTTAGCCTGTATTAATTAACTTTTCCCTATCCAAGCTGGAAAGTAAAATCATATTATACTTTCAACTCATGAAGAACCCTAATTTCAGAACTTGGCATTAGGGACAGACTGTGGATAGACTTGGTGAAAAGCGATATATCTATATAGCTGCATGAGGCTTAATCATGACGCTTTTTCGCCATTATGAGAAGGGTTTTCCTTCAATTTCCTAAAATTTCTAGTTTTGCACTGTATTTCCTGATACTTCACATTGTTTATGGATTATATTCTTTCATGGCTTCTGTATAGCAATTGCTATCAACTTTGTAAATACTATTGGTTCAAATCCTGGTGCATTTGGACTATAATGGTCGGGTGGAAGAGTGAATCCTTTCTATGTTTAATTGAGAGCTAGGGTTGGAACAATCAACCCTTTCTCAGCCAGTTGCCTCACAATTGATTCTGGATACAAAGTGGATGCACTAAAGTGTAAGGAAGGGTTGGCAATTTTCTCTGTAAAATGCAATCCAAGAAGAAAGTTAATATGTTGAGAAGCATAAAAAATTAGCCCAAACTGAGTACCAAGCTAAAGCAAGCTATTTTTTTTTAAAATATTTCTACTCATTCATCCAGCATTAGCTTGGGCATTACCCAAAACCCTGGAAGATCAGGAACTAAGGTTCTTATTATTCCCCCAACTCTCAAATCAGATGACTTCCCACTTCAACGATATGTGATATCTTGGGCTATTCACTAGGATTTAAGTTGGCCAAAGAGCCAATTCTGGAGATCACCTAGTCCAACCCTCCTGCTCGAAGTAGATCACCTAGAACACTTTGCCCAGGGCTGTAATCAGTCAGGTTTTTAATATCTTCAAGAATGGAGACTCCACAGCCTCGCTGAACAACCTGTTCTGCTGTTCTGCCACTCTCATAGTGAAGAAGCTTTTTTCTTATGTTTGAACGGAACTTCTGTATTTCAGTTTGTGCTAAAGCATAAAAAGCACTGGTGATGAGTCAAACCTAAATAATTTTATAATTCCTGTTAGCTTCAGAAAGTCAATCAATGTCAAGCTGCTTGTAAGACTTACACAGCAACTCTGARATATGTATAGGGTAGATCTGAAAAATAGGCAGAAGAGATACATCAACTCATCACATAAATTCAAAGTGTTTCTTTAGCACTTGAATTTTGATAAAACATGTCATTATCCTTTTCTTTCTATTCATTCTTAATTGCTGGAAGCTTGTTGGAAGACAAACAAAATATTAATGAACAATTGCTATTCTGCATTAATAGTTTCAACCCACACAACCCTTTCCCCCATTCAAATCACATATTTCTACTGTTCTAAATTTCTGTCATTGTGGTTAATATAAAATTGGTAGGAAATTAAATTAAACAGGCATTATTTTTCAATGAGAAGACTGAAACACCTGAGACAAGTATTACAACAGGAGGGGAAAAGAGGAGAAACACACTGATAAGAATAATCAAGTTTTTATTTTAAATTTAGCAAAAAGTAGTAACAATTGCAATTTTAAACAGGAGTTGAATAAAATAAAAAATATTCTGATATTACAGCTCTGTAGCAGGCACCGCCTCTGATGAACTGCGATTGGTGCAGTTATCAGGTAAGAATTCTACACACAAGAGAAAGATTCTCCATCATTATTGCCATTTATTTTGGTAGCATTTTTATTAATTTTAGTTGCAGTAGTGAGCTCCTGGTCATGAACCAGAAGCGTATTTTGTTTGTTCTGTATGAATATGAAATACAAGCCCACTAATATCTCTTTGCTTAAGCCCAAGGCTACATGTTAAGATTTGATATTCAGGAATAATATCTCATAATGCATTTTACATTATGGGCGTCTTTACTGTAACATTCAAACATACATTTTTCCTTTTAAGTTCAGTGCTTTTCTCAAATATCCTTTCTTGCCTGTTATCCAAATTTGCCTTTCTGAATCATAACAATGACTTCTGAGCAGCCCAAAATGCTTTTCATTCACCTAGCTATATTCGTTTAGTAGATTCCTAATAACTCTCACTTCTGTTACAAGTAAACAAACAAAAGGCATGCCTATTATTTCTACGAATATCGTCAGAGAAGACACCAATAATATGAAGAACATCCCTTTCTCAAAGATATAATACTCTTTTATGATAGAATCCTTATATCAAATATAACACACAAGTTCATTTAGAAAAATTAAAAAATATCTACAAGGTTTTTAAATGAAGCCAATATTAGCATTTCACAAGAGCTCCTCCTGGTAGCTATTGAAAGATGAGCATAAAGGAACCAAGAATAAATGTGAATTTGTAGCAGAGATGGTCAAAATAATTCTATTATACTCTTTTGCCTGTTCATAAAAATATACTTTTGTTACCATTTCAGTATCTCATTGTTTGAGAATTATAAAAGCCAAGCATCTACGACCCTGAAGTGCTCTCTTATTTTTCTATGACAAGAAAGAAATGGATGAAGTAGCACTTTGTCTTCCCAAGAACAATTATAATGTGAAATAAGATTTTTATCATATTTCTTTCTATTTTCTTAAAAAAAGCTTGTCCTAAATCTTTTGTGTAGATTGAACAACACTTCAGTGAATGTAGTATTTTTTTCCTGAACTCGTTGCAGTAGATTCMAGTATTCTACTCCAACTCTTTGTAATAATTTTCATTAAAATCCTCTGACTACTTTTTTGTTTGACCAAGATCTACTACTAAGGCACTGGAACAGTATTCATTTAGCTAAGTGTCTGTCATGATTCAACCCCAGCCGGCAACTAAGCACCGCTCAGCCATTCGCTCACTTCTCCCCAGTGGGATGGGGCAGAGAATCAGAAGAGTAAAAGTGAGAAAACTCGTGGGTTGAGATAAAGACAGTTTAATAGGTAAGGCAAAAGCTGTGCATGCAATCAAARCAAAACAAGGAATTCATTCACTACTTCCCATCGGCGGGCAGGTGTTCAGCCATCTCCAGGAAAGCAGGGCTTCATCACACATAACAGTTACCCAAGTAGCCCCTATCTTATGCTAATCACTACTTACACCTTCACAATGGCTAACGTTCCTCACTTTTAAACTTTTCTGTGATCAGATCTTTCTCTTTTCTCGAAATATTTGGAGAGTCTGCCTTTCCTGGAGAGGTTTGGGTTTCTTTTCCTTCTGTTTTTCAGCAGAGAATCTGCTGCCCAAAACTAGCCCAGGGATATTAGTTCATAGAGGCTGTTGTCTGTTAGCTCCTGCCTTTCAACATAGTATRAGAAATTTTTATCGTTGTGTATTTGCTACACTGTTTCATTAAAGTTTCTCATTGGCTCAAATATTATTCTCTGAAAACAAACAAACCAACCCTTCATTTCCATCCTACCAGCTCAATCACGTAGATATTTGGGTTGAGATCCTCAGCAGCTTCTCTTGAATCTGGAACACTTTTAAAATAATTTAATGTGTTGAAAGGAAAAAGAATTTAATCCTTTACCCTAGTTATCAGGCACTAAAAAACCCTAAAATGGGAGGTATATATTCGTAAGCCTATTTCCAAAGTAATGTGCACAAAACTGCCCTTAGCGAAAGGGTGAAACCGGAAAGACTGTCCACACGTATTTTTCATAGGATATAGAATGATGGTGCTTTAGTTGTCTGTAGTCCAGGTGGGTTAAAACATGATGTGATAGAAACAATCAGTCCAATTAAGCAATGCTCATATATGTATATATATCACTCGAGGTTCTGGCACACCATTCTATTTCATATATGTATATAAATTTATGTATATATATAAAAAAAGAAGATTATTTTAGAACTACAGAATAGTTCACAGTCGATATAAATAGTCATATTCTATACAGCATTTTGGGTGAATCTATATTAATAGTTCAGTTCACTTAAGGTATCAGCTACAGAAATTAATCTCCTTATCATCCCCAATTATTGTACTTTGCTATCCTTGGAAGAACTATCTTGAAGCAAATATATTGGACTCTTTTTGGATCCAATTCAMATTAAGGATGTGATCCAAAAGCATGCCTAGATAGCTTGAACTAACGGGAGCTCAGTTCACAGGATCAGACCAGAGCTAGTCCACAGTAAATCTCCACAAAATGCGTGTACTATGAAAATCAGCCTCAGCACCCACTGTTTCACCACACAGATCAATTCCTCTTGTGCCATTCTATTTGCTATGTAGACATAGCCAGTTATAAAAATTGCTTTCTCTATGTTTTTTTTCCCTGGACAAAGAAAGGCTTGTGTCTGCAAAGGGATCTTTGCCAGAATGCCATTGAAATCACACATCCAGATAGCTAAAGCATATATGAACCTTTCAAAACATCAAGCGTTAGTATTAACAAAGCACTGATGCACAAGAAGTAATGTCTTCTTATAAGTAATGAAAAATATTCCTGCTGCTAAGATTAGATGAAACATTTTGAATATATTGCTAATAGACCACAGTGTTCTGTATAGGACTCATTAGATAAACAGGGGAAAAATAACCATCAGTAAAGATTTGAATTATTAATATATATATTGCATCAAAGTGGAATTCTTTGGGTCTTAAGTCTCATCTTTTGATTGACTTATCTGCCATCATTGTTAAAAAGGTTAATTATTAATACTATTGAGAATATTTTCTTTTTAATAGCTGTTCACAAGAGAAGACTCTTGCCCAATATGAACAGGGAGAGTTACAGCATTAAATTTTAGGAAAGTTCAGCAATAACTCTTGGAAGAATAGGATCAAATTCTAAATGTATATGAATACATAAGCCAGGCACTTCAAGCCTAATAGGGCAGATATGCAACTATAGATATTCATGCATTTTGTGAGTGATTAGGAATAAGGATTTTTGTACTGGTCACCAAAAATGTATCGATGATGACATATTATTCAAAATCTGCATCTGAAATGWTTTCCAAAATTAGGTAATAGACTCAATATTTTATATTATCCTTATGCATCACGTAGTCCTCAATGTTTGTTTACTGTTCATTCATCTAAGTTGTCCAAATTATTCTCTAAAATTAAATGTCTTAAATTTAAAGGCATAGTGATTTTTAAAGGATTGACACATTTTGTATAAACTGGACAATAAAAACTCAGGCACAAAATTTCAGTCAACTACACTTCTCTACAAGAAGAGGAAGGACAGAACCATAGAAATGTATCCCATCTAGGAAGTTATTCAATAGAATGGAAGTATTCTTCACTAGTTATTGAGGAATTTAAATTAGCTACATAACTTTTAGATTACTCAAGTTATATGAAACAAATGCTACTCTTGGTGAACACTGTAGCTATGCAAGTTATAATAATAAACATGCCACAGACTCAAAATAGAAGGCCTTGAAAGGGAAAATCGTTCATTTTATTCAGAAATTAGATATTTGAAGAGGCACTATAGATTTGATGGGGAAAAAAGAGGCATGAATTAACATAAAAATACAATTTGTTCCATTATTTCATTTTAATCAGGGTTACATACACTTTCATTGTGACAAATAGATTGTTGAAAGAAATATATTTAAAAGAGGTAATTGAAGAGAAAACTGATAAAAACTTAGTAACAGACAAAATAACAGATGAGGTCCATGTCGAGAACTATACTCCGAGGTTAATTATCTATACAGCCACCTTGTATAATTAAAACTCATGCCAAAGATGTGGGGTTTTTTGTTCACTTACTTGTTTTTTCATATTTCATACTGAAAAACCTTTAAAACTGTAACACTACTGTAAAATTAGAATATATTTTTTCTTCCATTGTAGGAAAATATTTGAAGTGCAGTGGCCCACAAAACAATATAAAATTTGATGGGTATTTTAAAACACTAATTAAAAGGAGACATTTAGCTGATAGTAAACTAATTTTTGCAAAAATATCCCAAATACACAAACAAAAATATATTTTTTCAAAAAATTARTTACATAAATTAGAAACCTACTCATATGTAGATATCGGTGCTTATTTCCTATTATGGCTACCTGCAACATCATGCCTTTTTAGGTTAAAAGTTACTTTGTAATTGTCAGTGATGTCATTTGAAGCAAATTGCTTAAATGTAAGAGCTGTTGAAATGTGAAACTATTACTTTACACTTGATTCAAAATGTCAGTAATTATTTGAGTATGTAGTTAACACAGTAAAGGTGCTTTAAATGTGCTGCCTCATAAGAATTACTGGAATATTTATCTGTGGAATTGATTACAGCCATCAACTTGTTATGCAATTATTGCTGAATGAGAAAACAGTGTAATGTCACAGAAAAACATGTTTGTTTGTGGTTTGATTTTTTTTTTTCTTCAAAAGCCTAGTGGTGAAATTCTATGAAAACAAATTTTAACCTGTGTTTTCTAATAAAAATAATCCTGGCATATGTTTGTCAATATGTGCTCCAACCAATTAATATTAAAAGCATGACTTCTGAAGGAGGCAATGAGATGATTGCCTGGAAAACAACAGTGGGGACTCTACTAACTTCTTGGATGTGCCTACTTTTATTATCCTAGGACTTGATTTCCAYGTGTGCAGTTTCATTTTCATTTTTACATTCCAAATCAAGATCACTTTTATCTTTCACTTCAGATTTGGACCTGAAAATTAAAGACATCTATTAATCACTTAAAAGTTTTCATCATACACTTAAAAAAATCGTTAAAGAAGTTATGTATCTGAAGAAAAATCAAATTATTTTATGCATAAAATACTGTAAAATGTAAACAGAAAAGCATGGCTTATAAAAAAGTAGTTAAACAATTAAAGTTTTCATAATTAAAACTTTATAGATCTATTTTCATAAGCAGAAACTTACTGTAGATAGGTTTTAATAGTCAAGCTAGTTGAAGTATTCTGGAACTGGTTAGCATAAAAAAGAATGCCTCCTCACTTAAAAACATGGCTACACATGTAACACTTCATCACCAATTTAACAAAATTGAAGTGTACAACTTTAGGTGTGATAGCCATCAATATGCAACAATATGATAAATATGGAAAAATACTTTCTCCTGTTGATGAATGCAGCACGCATTTCAGTGATGAGAACTACAGACTGGTGCAAAGACTCCCTTTTAAAAGATTCAGGTCATTTGCTCCAGTCCCTTCGAAGATCTTTTCAGCACAGCTCAACTGTGRCAAATATTCATGGATATTTCTTCAGATTGTTTTTTTTTTGCTTGTGAGAAAGATGCATGAGTTTCTGTTATCAGGAACATGTTTTTGCTAGAGGTCATGTTCCTTTAGTCTCTTTAAAGCATTCTGAAAATAAGGTAGAAGAAAGAAAAATACTTTACGCTTAATAAATGGCTGGGTTTGATTGCATGTCTTACATAAATACAGCCGACAACAAAGGATTTATGATACATTTTGTTACGTGGCTGATGAAGGGTGAGTTCAAACTACAGTTCACTAAACCCTACATTTTTAGTAGTCACTGTGTAGTCATCTCCGTCAATCACATGTTTACAGATATTTTTTGATCGTAAAAACATTATCAACATTGTCCATGAATGCACTGTTTGAGACTCAAGAAAGTTCTAAAAAGAGTTCACAAACTGGAGTTCCTATTCTTTTATTCCACAGCTATAGACCAGATGGGTAACTTTCAAGGTCATGAGGAGAAAACAGCCTGATGGATTTCCTGGAAGATATCACAGGCCCACAGAAGTGTACTGTGATTGAAAGATGATTAAAAGTAGTCTGCATCATCTTTTCAGACAGCCAAATTCATTCTTATTATCCACTTTCTCTAATATTCATCTAAGAATGTGTTTAATGCTGTGATTGTAATTCAAGACATTAATTCTGATGCTTGTTATCAGTTCCAAAGAAATTTTAAATATTAAGATGTTATTAAAAAAAAGTGCCAAGGTGAAATAAATCTTCATCTTTTCTACTGTTAAGAGGTGTCACATAGACAAGTAAAGTTTTTGCCTAACCACCTCTCTCTCTCTCCAGTACCAAAGTATGGGAAGTACCAAAAGCAAAAAGTGCTTTGGACACTTAATGTAATTCTATTCTTTCATTGTACAGTGTCATGCAGAACATAAAATGTAGGTTTTGGGATAATTAGGTGTCACAGAAAAGGAGTAACTTGGTATTATTTAGTCAAAACATAATTAAAATAAAATCAGAATTTTTCATTCTAAACCCTAGTTTTTACAATATTGTCATTCAGAAAGAAATTAGGATCACATAAAGAAAATACCATGTCATTTAGAAAAGAATTACATATTGAAAATATCAAAATTCTCCACCAGAAATGCTCTCTAAATGGCATGACCATTTTCCACAGGGTCAGGCTGGCCTGCAGGTTCTGATGAACTGCACTGCTGGCCAGGACTGGGATTCTCACAGGAGACGGTCATTCTTATGATTCACCGGGGAAGTACAACTCTTAAACTTCCTCTCTGAGTAGAACAGAAATAGCCTTTCTGACACAGGAATCTGGGCTTAAGTCTCAACCTTGCTTTCCATCTACATCGCAAATTGTGTTGCCGTGTGAAGTCACCTGAGCCAACCCTAAATGAATGGCACAGGAAGGCTGTTTGTGAGCTTTTTAAGTGCTTTGCATCTCTGTTCATACACCACCATATAGATGAATGTGTGCAATTTTCACTTTGAACTTTGCAACTTTCAGGATTAATTTCACTATTTATTCTTCATTTACTTCGTGTGAATGAATAAGATTACAGAGGTCAAATCCTCAGCTGATATAAATCAATGTACACTTGTTGAATGACTTTAGGCGTCTGTTCTTTCCCTAGTTATACCAAGATGTTTTGCTTTTTCCAAACAAAACAACATAATGGGCAACAATATTGTCATGGCTGCAGACAGTCTTGGATCTTGATTGGATGAGGCAGCATGCACTTCATAAAGCCAGCTGGCATTAGCAAGAACACTTTCTGGTCAATGCCTTCTAAAAATAAAAAAATATCAATCTCACCAACAGCAGACCTGTAATGCAAAGTCCAGAATTAAGTGTAGCTCCCACATTTGGCTGCTTTTATTGCTGCCACTATGCCATCTGGCCAATAAAATTATTTAGCACTGTATCAGCTTTATGTCTGTTCCTTTCAAAGCACAAATATTTACATTGGAGGTTTGTCCAAAAATTCTCCTAGATAAGTGGTAGAAAAAGATGTTTCTCTTTCCAGTTCAGGACAAACAAAGCTGAAAGTCTGGTCAGATGTAGGGGAAAGAAACTTTGAGCAGAACTTCCTTCCATAAAAATTAATTCAAGAACTTTAAGTGAAAAAGGAATTCAATACTTGCACTACTTTAAGGTAGATTTAAATAAACTGATTATAATTGATTTTATGCTGATATCTTCATCTTAAGTGGCATTGCTTTCTCAGATTGCTCCCTATGATTATAGGTTATTGGATCAAAATAGATGTAAAGCCACAGCCTGTGTATAATCGAATATACAGCTCTTATTCAGAACTGTGAATGGAACAAAGTTTAGAGGTAGTTAGATCAATTGACTAATCTATTTTTTTATTTCATGCCTTCAAAGATGAAGTTGTACCTTTTTTAAGTGTTATGTAAAAGGTAACAGAAAATGCACAATTTTCTAATTGTAAAATAATTAAGTGGTGTTCATGTAATTACATTTATCATAGCACTTTGCAGATAGAAGGAAGGAAGCTGAAAGGAAAGGAAAAGGATATTGGAAAGACTGCATTTAATTCCTGGCTCAGCACAAATGTAATGTTTTGCTTTGGCAATGTCTTTCACCTGTCTGTAGATTCAAAATAAGGATTACTGTTCGCCTTCCTATGATGGTYACCCTGACCTTGTAAGTACACTTTGTAAGTTTATGGTAGAGACTGTTGCGAGCACAGATGGGAAAAAACTACATAAGCTAATATAATACTATTTCAAATAACTGAAGTTATTCTTCGGGGCCACAACAACCCTAAGAATCCAGGACACAGAGAACACTGTTGATTTCCATACTTATCATTTGCTATGTATCTTCTTGGAAATTAGAACAAAAACGTATGAAAATTTCTGGCCAGCAACACGACTATAAATATACAAACATATCACTGACATAATCTTTCCAATACTGCATATCAGTATGCAAATTATCTTTCAAAGAATAAGCCTCTGCAAATAAATAGGGCAAAAATAACTGAGGGTGAGGGGCACATCAGTAGGACATCACAAACTTTGACTGTGTCCAACCTTTAAGAATTTATTCTGAGGCTACTCTGTCTCAGTGGAATTTGTAATGGATATGTGTGCTCTCAAAAAAGCTCAACTTCACTGAACTATGAAAATAGTTAAAACTAGAGTTTCTGTAGCTGCACAATTATGCTAATATTTCAAATTCTAATTTTAAGATCAAGTCTGAGTTCATAGATATTCTTTGGCACTGTCCTTTAACTTCATCATCTAAATTTGGCCCGATAAGCATCTAACAACATGGCACAAGTAGACATTTTACGACACATATACAAAAATATCTGGTAAGCCACAGCAAAAGAAAACAAAGTTTAAAGTGTTGAAAGACTATCCTTCTTTTTAAATTTGTTAAAGCCCAAGAAAACTGTGTAAGAGATTTTCTTTATGTTCACTTACTTTTCTATCCCATTTTAAGGCATACAAGGAGAAATTCTCTTTTTAGGTATGCAAATATCTGAAATCTTTCCTATATAGATAAAAATGCTTGTGGTTTTCCAGTAAATATGTATTTTCCTGAAACATTTTGAAGTATGTTTGTTTTTAAGAACGTATTTTTCAATAACACTGAAACATTTAAATACATGAAAGCTGAGCTGCTAGTGGTTTCCTCTGCAAGTGGTTTGACACCAAAAGTGTCATTTCAGGGCAAAGAGATTTCAGGGCAAACTTAATTCAGGTTTTTGTGAAAAAATAAGGAAGGGATTTTGAAAGAATTTAAAACATTAACTTAATTTTAAAAAAAAACCTCTTTTTATTTTTTCTTTTAGAATTTAGCTGGATTTCAAGCTGAATTGAGTGATACATGTTTTTAATACATGTTTATAAAAGGTAAGTGCTTTCCAAAACTGTTTTGTTAATTCTATTTTTCCTCCCACAAATTTTCATTTTGATAAGAAAAAAGTATTTTTTCACATAAATCCAATGTTTTTTCTTTTCTGTATTTTTCTTCTTCCTACTCATCATAAGTGGGAAAACCCTATAGGTTTTATAAGGTATCTTAACTATTATATTTCAGTGATCCCTGCACACAACCCACACACAACAGGTCTAATGCACTGAGATTTTTGGGATAGAAAAGCCCTCTCTACTGAATCCTACAGAGACAATCATTCACACAACTTTATTTAAAATATACACATATAACCTTTATGAAATTTCATAAATCTGCACACACCTCCTGGGCATGAGTGTATTTACACAAAGAATCATTTGTGCAATCCCTTTTCTCACATTCACTGTTCTCGTGCCTCCCCTTTTATTTCTTTTATATGAAACCTTGTGTGTATGTCTGACATGGTGATTTTTGGATCAGCTGATAGGACAGTGCTAGAGCTTACAAAAGCCATAATCCAGCTGGTGCCCGGCTTCCTATTGACAGATACATATATCTGTCAGAGAGAATCTAAGATTAGTTTGTAGATTAATATCAAGGACAAAAATATGAGAAGGATGAGTTCCTTTAGCTTTTATGTGCTTTTGCTAGCTCAGGTCTGTGTTGTAAGAAATCATAGAATCACAGAATGGTTGTGGTTGGAAAGGACCTCTGGAAGTCATCTTGTCCAATCCTCTTGCTCAGGCAGGGTCACCTACAGCCAGTTTTCCAGGACCATGTCCAGACAGTTTTTTAATACCTCCAAGGATGGAGACTCCACAGTCCCTCTGGGCAACCTGTGCCAGTGCACAATCACCCTCACAGTAAGAGTGTTTCCTGCTGTTCAGAAAGAACTCCACTGTGTTGTGTTTGTGTTCCACTTTGTGTCCATTGCCTTTTGTCCTGTCAAGTATCTTACTATCCTGGAACGCAATAGGAGGAGTGGTGCCAGCAGGTCAAGGGAGGTGATCCTTCCCCTCCACTCGGCACTGGTGAGGCCACACGTGGAGTCCTGGGTCCAGTTCTGGGCTCTCCAGTACAAGTAATATGAAAGACAAAAGTGTAAAAAGAAAAGGACAGCAGGAAAAGAGTAAATCAGATGTCTGACTACCCAAATATATATTTCTTGCCAAATAGTGTTTTGTTGATAAAACAACTTATGGACTACGTGTATTTTGGACTGAAGTAAATCTCTTATGAGATTTATCAGAAAATACTAAGCAAAACTAAACATGCAAGTATACTGACATAAAAAGTGCTTAATATGAACAGCTCAGATATTTCCTAGGAATAATGCAAAGATACGGTATGTTTTTATTTGAGAAGCTCAGAGTACTTCGGAAATACAAATTATTTTAACTATATAGCATTATTTATAAATAAATCATTACAGATTACTTCACCAAGGAATAAACACAGGCTGAGAAAATTAAAATAATTACCCCAACTATAGGGTTCACATTTTTCTCTCCGGAAAATCTGGGTACATTTGACCTATTGCGTATAGGTGGTGTGCATAGGTCACTGAGGTATGCTAAGTCTCATATTTAATGGACATATGGAACTTTTCCATGTGTGACGAATGACCTACCATGTAATAATTCACACCAGTACAGAATAATTCAATTCACTATATATGTGATATGCAATGTTTAATGTTGATCTGTCCAGTAAGTTAAGATGCTACGTAAATAGGTTAAAGCCATTGCTGATCAAATGGACGAATTATTCTCTTTTCATGCTCATTTCACACTTAAGATGATCAAATAAGAAGTCAATAACAGTGGAGAGAACTTTCAGGAATGCTAAAGCCCTTGCTGTGACTACTGTTATTACGATATTTGTTTATAAGGTCACATAATATCTGAATATAATTCACATAATGAAAATTATACTGGACTCTATTAAAATTACACTCCTCCAACTTTATCTTCTTTACCCTGCACACAACTAAAAAACAGATTCAGAGGGATAGCCAGTCATGTTACCCATTGGTAAGGGAATTACAACACCAAATGGGTACCAAAAGCTCAGGTTCAGCTCAAACTGTCAAGAACATACTCCAGAATTACCAGCTGATTGCTAAGAACATGACTCCCATGGCATCTATGAATTTATCTCTGGGAAATAATAACGAAGCTGGCATTGCTGATTCCGAAGTTCATGACAGTACTGCAGGAAAAATATTTCTAGTATAATGTTTAGGGTTCACAGTTCATAATGAAAAACCTGGAATTAACCTATATCCCCTGCAAACTACAAAGAACATATATAATCCAAAATACAAAGATGAGAAACCACATTCTGCAACTAAACACAAGAAGCGACATTCTATACCAGTTGGTGCCCAAGGGAGGGCTCTCATGGCTAGCCCAGTACCATTCATTTCAATAGTTTAGATAAGATGTAATGAACAAATGGAAACAAACTCTGAAGAGCTCTAATCTGAAGGAGCACTAATGAAAAATCAAGTTTTAATGATAATTAAGGAGCTTTTTGCCACTATTGCTTCCTATGGATTTTAGACAGAAAGAAATGTAGCAAGTTCCTAAGACAGCTAACTAGTTAAACAGATTTATCTGAGTCTGCATGGATGTAAGATTCCTCTGATGGGATAGTTAGAATGGAATGTAACTTGTAAAATTAAAAATCTGCCTGAAGCCTCTAGGAATGTTCATGCAGAGTACTACGCAAAGACCTATGTGTTAATGTTTTTTTTAGACTTACCACATTATTTGGCTTGCTAATGAATCTTTAATACATATATCAAATTCAAGATATTTATACAGTTTTGCCAATGACATGACAAATGGAGATATTTCAGTAAGCAAGTAGTTGATCCTGCATAGAGCAGTTATGCAATGCATTTTGTAATACTTACGATTTCTTTTGTATACATATATTTCCAAGTCACCTTAGCAGAACGGGAGAAACATGCAGCTCAGAAAATTATTCTAAATACGAATTGTTAACTAAGACTAATGAACTCTATAGCTATTTTATTGGTTTATACTAATCTCCATTTTGGATGCTCCTAAACTGAAATTTCACAATCAAACGCAGATTTTAGACTTCTTTCTACTTAAGAGGAACTACACTTGACAAGGAAGCAGCAGATTCAATCACTTTCAGACTTGAAAAAAGGGTAAGAAAGTACTGTGGTGACAGAAGATTGGTATTATGGGCATATACGTTAACAACACAGATGGCCATGTTTGCTGTCGACATTCTGAAAAACGCTACAATGACATCCAATCAGAGCAGAAAGATTTGTAGGAACTAAGATCATTCCAATGCTTTTCATAGTCCTGGAATATAGGCTTATAAATCACTTGTATGCTTCCAGACACTTTGTCAACTGTTTGAAGTTGTTACCTGTTTACTCAGCAATAGCAGAATCATGGATAGTTTCCTCTTAAAGTTTATGATGTCCAACATTTTTACTGTCCAGTGTTTCAGCATAAAGACAACTCTTGGACATAGCTCTTTTGCAGTAAACAAGTACCTGCACTTCAAAGATATCAAGATATTTGTCAATACTTCACTTTTCTGAACGACAAGTTATAATTTTAGACTAGGCTATGACCCTGTAATTTACAAGTAATTCAGAATATGAATGAGTACCACGAGTAAGCTCTGTTTGTTATTTGTAAGTAACCACATCAAGTAAGCAAAAGCACAAGATGTAGGAAGCTTCAGAGCAGCAGAGGATGTTTTAATTCTCTTTAATTCATATGCCGTAACAAGAGTATCACAGTGCATTGCACYCTCCGGGTCAGTTGATAAATAGTCAACCTTTATCTCTGACTGTGGTCTTTCACAGATGGTCGATAACATCTCTTTTCCTATTCAGTTAGTGGCATCACTAGTTAAGATAAATATCAAAAATTATCCCTTTGCGATCCTAGTTTAAGATCATTGACAGAAATGGGACACAGAGGCAGTTTCAGAAAGGGATTCTGGTATTCAGCGCAATTTAAATCAGAAGGTGACTTCACAGAAGTTATGATGGTGTTACAAGGGCATGAGTGAGGTCAAAATCAGTCTTCTAAATTGCAAAGAATCTCTACTTTATTTGACCTCCCATATCTACCTAATATGTCCTGTTACGTGTAAATATGGAAATGCTAGACTGAAAGGGTAGTTGCAAGAATTCTTTTTTCTTTAAGCAGCCCTCAGAAGTGCCATGGAGTGTTAGGAGCTGTACAACTAGTTCTTCCCAAGGGTGTCAGAGAACAATCTAGAGTGCAGAAAAGATGGATCATCTTCCGTACATATTCTCAGGTAAGGAGTAATGGCTAAAGGGGGCTGATTTCCCCTGCAGGCTATAAATGAGAAGCACATTGTAACCAACAGTGAATTAGACTCACACCTCACAAGAGATTAAATACAAGCATATTTCTGGGAGCTACAAAGACTTTTAACAACCATGGAGGACTATTAGAATTGAGATGTCTTAGTACAGGTCATACTCAGCTTAATAACTAATAATTAATCATTAAATAAAATAATTAATAATTAATAATACAATCTTTACCTTCTTGTTTATACAGAAATATGTTAGGATCAAAAAGAAACTTGTTCTGTCTGCCAACCTACATGTGTTCAAACCTCTCTAGCTGTTTTTCAAGTAGATGGATTTATTGGGGTTTGATATATATACCATTAGCTCTGCCTCTCAATATAACTACAACTGTAAATGATGTTTAAAAAAAGGGAGGAAAAAAACCAAATGAGCAACTGAATTTTAAATTCCTGAAATATATTTGCAATAGCAAGCTGGTACATTACTTGCTCTTTCCAGATTGCTCTCTCTCCAAGCCATTGTAAATTGGAAGGAAACCCTTGGCAGCAATATGCCTTGAATCTGCACTAACCTATTCTCCAACATTTGAGACAGAAATAGGAACACTTAAATTTGAAGTGAGCAAGCACAGTAACAGGTGTCTCCTGGGGATGATGGGTCTCTAGTAAGCGAGCAAGTGAGTGCCTCCTAGGGGTTTAAGGGGCATGGTTAATTATTAACCTCAGCTACTCCAATTCTCTGCTATTCAAAATGGATGTTTTAAAATTCAGGAGGTCAGAAAACATCTGTATGTAGGTGGGTGTCTGAGTGGGCTCTCAAGGGGGGGGAAAGACAAACAGTGCTGAGAAATACACGCATTTACTAAGGTACTCAGTGCTAGTCCTTAAGAAAAACCACTTTACCTTCAGAGATAAGTAGTACTGGAGGAGATGCATTTAAAAATATTTAATGGAAAGAGTAGTCAATCGTTTTTCTCCAGAAATTATATTTTTTTGTTGTTGTTTTTGAGAAAAGTGAGTAAGAACAACACTAAGTTATTTGTTTCTATCATCTGCTGCAATTTTACAGGTTTTTTCTGCGGGTTTTTTCATACTCAGTTCTATTTCCTTCTTCATGCACATTCTATGGTAACATTGATTTCTTGTACTATTCTGTGGAGAAATTAGCATGCACATTCTTTCCCAGAGCTGCAATAGGATATTTGTGGGTAAAGCAGCATCAAAAATATAACTGAAAGAGTAGCAAGCAAGGCTGCACACGGGATGCAACAAGAAGAGCAAGAGACCGTCCTGGCATCCTTAGAGCTATTGGTCCCGAACCAGCCCAGAAGGCCTACAAAACACCTAAAAATCTTTTATAAGGTTGAATTATGGAAGTAATTAGGTTTTTTATGGTCTTCATTAGAAACATTAAAAGGACAAATTACAAATCCAGAAGAAGTTACAATAAATATTTTGCAAATTGTTACAAGTGTCTGGCACTGAAGTATTGCTTCTAGTCTCACTGTCTTATTTCAATGTAATAAGACAAGATCTCTGTAACATGTATATTGACCCAATCCTAACTATAGCAGAGATTTGCATTGATTTGCATACCATGTTTTCCTTTCAGAATAAATTTTCCATGGAAAACTCTGTCATGTTTTGTTTCAGATCAATTAAAGCATGGTGTTTGAATAAATCAACTGGCTTGGATGCTTCTTATTTTATTCATAATATTAAAATGAAAAAAATTATTTCAATGGTAGCAATAATAATAAATATTTTGTTTCCCTGAAAAAAAAATGTAAATATTAGCACACTTCAAACTATCTTAAACGTGACAAATGACATTTCTAATAGAAAAGTGTTCCATGTGGAAACTTCTGGAAACACTCCACTTGACATAATTTCTTTTTCATGCTACAGATATGCTACCTGGACACTGAAAGTAATTTTATTTTATTTATTATTACAAAAGAATCCATCAGAGCCACCCATAGACCTTGTACTTCCACACAGTCTTACAGGAAAACACAAATAGTGGGCAGGTGAGAACAGGAACACGGTCCATAGCCATCTCTGTCTAAAGACCTCTATTACTTGCTCAAAGACCACAGCAGCTGAGGATTCTTAACAGGATTAATAATGTGATTCATATTGACAGCATGTGCTATCATAGAAACAATTGTTAACTGTAAAGTAAATTATTCTGTATTTTAAATGCATGTCAGATCAAGTATTTGTCTGAGTTGAACACTGTAGGTGAGCAGAAATGCATACCCATTTGGGATGGTAATGATGAACTGAGGATTCTTCAGGCAAACAGAAGCTGTAATACATTCTCCTGTGCATGGTATTGAACCCAGAAACTGAGTCTATTTGTTAAGGGCTACTGAATTATATTGGCAGATTTCTGACATAGGCAGTAGTGGTCATCTGAACTCTGGTGAAGCAAACCAAATGTGTAGGAGATATTTAACAGCTAGCTGATAACCCAGAAATGTGCATTACATGATCAATGTTGTCATTCTTTGATTTGAAATAGTTAGACAATCTTGTATACCAAACTTTAGAAAGAAGAAGACGGTGCAAAATCTTAATGGCTAAGTCCTCTGCATAAAATAAAGCACAGACATGGACTTTTGTGATTCATTTTCTTTTTTCTAGTGTCATGTGGAGGTTTAGCAAAAAAATAAAGAATAAAAAAGGACAAGTAAATTGATTTTTTCAAATGGAATTATGAAACCATGTTATGGATAAAATCTAGTTTCAGCATCATGCTGTCCTGGCAAAATATCATGTAAGCAAAATTTCATCTTGAATGCCTCGAGCGCCCTTATTTTTTAGTTGAAGTCATTTAAAAATGTGGAGAAGAATGGAATGTTTTGAGAAAGAACAAAATGCTGTTTCATGCATCCTGGGAAAACTGTTTATCAAAAGTAGGTGGTCTGACCAGCACGTAAAACTGGACTAGCAATTTAAGAAATATCAATACCATCACAATGAGAATAAACAGTATAAAATCGCACAGACAGGTGACAAGCTGGAACTGCTGTGTGATAAACTTCAATTGAACTAATGAGATATTGACCTATTTGAAATGCAGGATGAAATAAAACATTTAAGTATCAAGGCCTATGCAGACTGCTTAGATTTCAGTAGAAATCAGGAACCTCTTCCACTTGAAAAATATTTGTTCTGGTAGAGCTATTCCTGGTTCATAAGAGAATCCAAGAAATTACATTCTCTGTTCCGAGTGTTTCAGTACTCATGCAGTCAGGTACTATCATGAGTCTTAATGGCTGCAAGCAGGATCAGTTCACGAACAAATGTCAGAAGTTGGTCTTTGAGACAAATTTCATTATGCTCACAAAGACTATGTTTTTCCTTTCTTTAAACCTTGATTATTACATCAAAACCAGAAGAAACAATAAGAAAAGAGTACACGATCTTATTCTCCTGTGGGGATAAAACATCCAGACTGATTTCATGCCTCCCTAGAATAAAGAATTTGAAATCCAGAGTTACTCCTGAAAAACAGGCAAACAAACAAAATCCTTAATTTCCATGACTGAGATTATCATTTGTGGTTGGATACACTGCTTGCTACAGACATTTCTAGAGTGCTATTGATTCCTCGGGGCGGGGGGGGGAAGACTATCAGTATTATCTCACTCCAGTGACATCAGTTCTAGAAACTGTAGGTTGCATTTTAGTAGGGAATGCAATTTTTCACTGCACTGCAGTAGCACACAATAATAGTATTTTTTTTGGTTGACATTACTATTGTTACCATTGGTTATGGGCCTCAAGTTCTATGTCAATGATCTAAATACTAATGAGGAAGCTTGGTCTTCCTCTGCTTAACACAGAGAATAAAAATATGAAGAGGCTAAATATGGTAAGTATCCTCTAGGATCAATAGGGATAAAGTGACATGTTGAATGCATACCACTGTAATTCTGGCTAGTCAGCTATTGTGATTTATACTTATGCTGACTCAGTGCTTCAGAGTGAAATATTGCAATCCCTCCCACTCCTCTAGTGCTTGCCAAATCCCGTTAGGAAATGTATAGTAATTAAGGTTAAATAACACCATGCTATCCAACTCTGCCCAGAGGTACTCTGGAAAGTCTCTGAAGTCGACTAGAAAGGAACCCTCTCAGTCCAATGCCAGAAAAGATGCTTAATATCTGGGAGGAGCAAGAGCTGGTCTGATCCTCACAGGAAAGTGAGCCAGGAGCCCAGGGTGGCTATGACACAGGCCAGGCAATGACTGCACCAAGAGGGAGCAGCCCCACTGCACCTCAGCCAGGCAAGCAGAGTGGGGTGGTGACAACAGCAGGACCTATCAACAGCCTAGTGAGCATCAGGCTAAAGCCAGGTAATAAGCCAGGTTCAAGGTCAACCCAAGAAATCCAAACAACAATTCAGGAACAGCCAGGTCTGAACTGAAATGGAGCTCCTGGGCCCATGTTTTGTTTCAGATCAATTAAAGCATCCTGTTCTAGTGCCTAGGATTTAGTGTTACTGATGACTTTCCCCCTCTCATTGCATAAAACCTTTTTTTTCACAGATCCGATGTGAAACAACAATCCCCCATGCAAATTTTGAAACAGATGTCCTTTAAACTTTAATGTCTGCAGAAAAAACAACTTTCAAGCTATATATTAGGAGATGCATCTTTCCCAAATATAAAGGCTTTAGCTACCGAGGCATGTTCTTTCAATGAAAAAAAAAAAMCACAAAACACTGTTATGTCTGCTACAATATTTCACCTGAATAGCCAGCAATAAAAGAATGACTGCACAGGCAGAACACAAGAGGTCTTCTGCTGTCTTGAAGTACAATGAAAGGTAGCAGACTGGGCACCCTTTAGCTTTACTCTGACTGGCATGGGCAGCAATGGGTAACAGAGAAAGGGTGATGTCATTGGTACCCTCAAAAAGTAGCCTGAAGACTTGCAAGCATTATGCACAGCCCCAGTAAATACCAATATTTAAAAAAATCACCATCTACCACATGAGTTGAATGTTTGCTTATAATATGTTCTGCACAGACATACTTAAAGGAGAGCAAGGTTTGCGGGTGCTTTGCTTTTCTTAACTACTTATGGAACAATCTCAGTTACAGTCTCCTCAGTGTCTTGGCAGCTGTATATGCAACTGCCTAGCAGGGTGTCTGAAAACATTTGGCTTTACCCTGTGACTCATCGTGCACTTTAGGTGCCTGTTTATTAATCAACAATCACACACCCTGCTGCGTGTTATCATTTTCAAGGAAGCAACAGAACCATTAGCGTTCACTGTTTCTTGTTTTGTATCTCACATCCAAGTCAGAATTAACCAACACACCTGAGATTTAATTATGCTAAGCATCAACCTATTTCACCCTTTCATGCAGTTCAGCATTTCCCTGCAGTTCTAGGTGCTCAGGGACAGGTCTGAAAGAATTTCTGCAAGTACTTCGGCAATATTGCCTGTATGTTCATATTCACATTTTTAAGTTTGAGTAGCAAATTACCGATTTTCTTCTGGAAAGATCTCTGTGATTAAAGTAAATATTGGAGAAAAATAATTGCAAAAAGGCATTAATTCCAGATACATTTCTAAATTACACACACACACTCACTTTTCACTGTTATTGTGGAATGTAAATAGCATTAAGACATGATCAAAGCCCGATATCAGAAGTAATTAATATTTCCTTTTTTTTTTTAAAGGCTTTCTTTTTAAATAATTAAACTTTGTGAATACAATGTGGACTTTACCCAGTCAGTTAGAACAGTTTCTCTTACTTTAATGGAAACAAAAATTATGAAAGCCCCAACAGGTATACTTGTCATCAATTTGCCTGATTTACAGACATAGATAATTGCTGGAACTAAAGAAATATTCTCTTTTTAAAGAAAAATCTTCTTATCAAGTAGCATTTCATACTAAAATAAATGTTTGATGACAACCATTCTGAAATCAAGTTGTTCAGTTGTTCTCGTTTTGCTCATTTGCTCCCACTCCACTGTTAGTTATAGTCTGGTGATCTCATACCATTTGATATTGTCCCTCTGCACTTTAAGACAGCCTTAACTTCAAATAACTCCCAATAAAACAGCCAGTTAAAGCAGTCCAAAATGGTAATGAGAAAAAAGAATAGAAAAGGAGTTATGATGAGGGAGTTTAGTGATGTTTCAAGATCATCARTATTATAGCTCTTGGGAATCTACCTGTATCTTGATGATTCATAAAATACCAGTAATTACAACAATCAGTGATACACTCATGCTATTTAGTATGTCTATATGTATGTAACTACTGCTATAGTAGTATCAATGTGATGGACATGACTGAGAATAATCATTAGAAATATTAAATTCTAACTTGATTTTTTTTTAATAATCATAGTTAGTATGAACAAATAAAAGAATCAGTTTTTCAAAACAGGAACTAAAGGGAAGAATAAATATATTTTAAAAAAACCCACAAACACCCATATTAAGTTTTACGTTTACACTGAGGCAAAATTACTTGTCATTGCTTTCAGATGCTGATTACCTGATTCATGTCTCTAACATTAATAATGCTGACATATTTTACTGATGACAATGGCTGTCTGACAGATCACAACTCAGTGTAGATTTAATCTCATATCTTCATACTTTTAAATGAAAGACTGAGAAGTTTCTTGTTTCTGACCTGTTAAGRGCAAATAATAAATTACTTTCCCATTTTTTTAAGTAGAAAAAGAGTAGGATTAGGCTTTAAAGAACTCCTATCTTTGCAGCTCACTTTGACACATAACAAAGTTTACCAATATAATCCAAAGACTGTGAAGCTAAACCTCATCTTATTTAAAGAATTAAAAGCAATTAAAAGTGTATTACTATGTAGTCCCATTTGGTTTCTTCATAAAGGTGCGTTAACTGCAATTCACAGTTGAACMAACCTCCTGGAAGGGTTTATTCCGCAGGTAATTAAGGCAATTGCAGAATTAAAGTTTTCATTCTTCAGGAGGAAGGTGCTAGCTGTGCATATCAGAAGCATCCTACAAGTTAAGGTCAAAAAGTTTTAGTCAAATTCCTCTTTGCACTCACACGAGAAATGGGAACAAGAGAAACTGTAAAAGGAATCAGTGTAAACAATGGTTTACATAGGAAAAGAAATCAATTTGAAGGACCAAGACATTTCAAAAACCTTTAGAAAGCACTATCAATTACAATATATTTTGATTTGTGTTGTATTTATGTTAAGATAGCTTGACTCAGTCAAAAGCTTGCATTATCCTACAATACTGCCACATAAGCACAGAGCGCAATCCAAATGCATTCTATCATCTAATCAGCATTTATTGAAAGGAAAAAATGGCTGAATGAATTGTGGTCACATGCCATTATTACGTGTTCTATCATAAACAGAGGTGTAAATTGCATTTTTTATACAAAGAAGCCTTCCGAATGTCAGCACACTTTAAAAAAAGTATACTACTTAAAGCAACTCTATATGAAAACATGTAATGTGAAAATTTGTATGGAATTGTTACTTAAATTTATAACACTTTTATCATTAAATATTAATTAAGTTAAAAATTCATGGATTATTTTAATTTATAGTTACTTTACCTTGATTAAGATTTTCTCTGAGGCAATACACTGAAAATACTAAGTTTACTATATAAATTTTGAATATATAATTTAAGRTGGTAAAACTGATACACTTCTCCAGAGACATGTAGGCCATAATCTAGTGAGATGTTGGTAATTAGTTCTTTCTTTTCAATGTTTTTTGATATAATTTTCCCATTCCAAGCTGGAATGAAAAACTGGTAATTCAGATTTTTCTTACAAAATAATAACAGGGGGAAAAAAAGTCGAAACAGGTCAATCAAAACCTTTTGTTTAGATATTCAAAGTGCGTCATTGTAATGTATGCTGTACCGCTATTACTAACACATTTCCAGAATGAATAGCAATTTTGAAATCAAGCATTTAACTTTCATTTTCTAAGCTGAAAAGCAGGATATTTCACTATTCTCAAATATACGTTAAAAAAAGAACAGAAGATTTTTGATGCAGACTGAGAAATGGTTCCAAACAAATCAGAATTTTCACATCAAAAACATAATAAGAATACTATTATTATAATGTTAGATAGAAAACATCTAGTTTATTTTGCCATAAAGATTTCTCTTTCTTTGGACTTTCCCTAGGGGTCTCGTTTTGGTTTAATATCTGTCACTCTTTGTAATTTGTACTGCTATACTAAAAATTTACATTCACTTCAGAGCTTTATATTGAAATATCTGGGTCTTTCCACAGAAAAAACTACATGGATCTCCAAACACCTTGAGACTTGCAAGTTATAAGGATATTTGGAGTCTTTACCGGGTATAATGTGTAGTTCTATTTTTGGTGACTGCAACAGAACCTGGGTACCACCACTGGTCAGAGTTTGCTTAGTAAAACCATACACCACTATCTGATTTTCTGTAAAATGGTAATAATCCACAGAAATTGAGGACATGAAAGATAACATTTTCTATCTTTGTATCTTTTTTGTATTTTGCATCTTTAGAAGAACTGGCTCCAAATGACCGAAATAATTCTTCCTCCAACAAATTTAAAAGAAATCCAACCTTTACCCTTGAAAAAAATCCTATCTCTAGAAAATCCTTTAGTTTACACTTATTTTAAAAGAAAATAATTTTAATAATCAAAACATAAGGAACATGGATGAGCTTAGCAAAAATGTGGTATATTCTTTCACCCTATGTGCTTTATAAATTTTTCTGGTCATGGTAATAATAATGGTATTTTACAAGCCTTACTTACTTGTTTTTATGAACAGTAGCTAAAAAAAAACTTGCCAAATATTCTTGGCTACAAGCAAAATCTTTGCTACTTTGAGCTTTTTTACATTCTCTCCAATGGCATTTATCTGGCTGATCACCTTCTGTTCTTTTGGTAGGATACTATTTCTGTATGTTCTGCATCTGTTGTACTCACAGAAAGTTTACTGTATTTCAAGTACACTCAGAGATATGTCAGAATTGGAGCTGATTAGACAGAACAGTGACACTGGAGAACATATTCTCCTCTAGCACAGTTCTGAGGCTGACTAATCCTTTGGAATCTCTCCCTACATCTGGAGCAACTACTTTCTCACATGTTTTATGTAAATTAATTCCATCCAAACATTTACCTTTTCAAGCACTCTTGAAAAACCTTGCATGCAGCTTTGCTGAAAAATGCAATGAACTAATACTTAGGATAAAGTATGATTTATTCGCAGTATCATCTGAAAAAACACACAAATTCTAGAAAAGCCAAAGTAAAAAGGCAAACTACTTATTATCTGTGGAGACAATATATTAATCATTGTTGTTGAAAAAAAAAAAAAGGCAGTTTTAATTACAAAGATAAGATAAATGTTAAATGAACACTTGATTTGGGGGTGGGTTTTTTTCTAATTAGTTCTCTAAACTAGAAATTTACTGTTTTGTGTTCAGTTCTGGCTTACTGCATTAAAGCACTTTTGTGTGAAGTGATTCACTGTCAGTGCCCTGAAAACCAAAATTCTGACTAAGGGATGCAATACACTTTTCAATGATAAATACTTAAATTGTATCCTTTTTGCCATATAATTTACATCACCTATAATTTCTGCAACTCTGCCTCCTATTATAATCAAGCACAAATGACTACTGTATTTACAACCCACATCAAAACTAACTAAAATCATTACATAGGTTTTATACATCAAATTAGTTCTACCTTTGTGTTTCATAGGGATACCAGAATGAGATTGGTCATATTTTAGCTATTCTGCAACAAACCTGGAACTTTGGACAGACTTCAAGTCACTTTATTTCATAGACTGATCCAGGCAGCTTACTCGCTAGTATTAGTTACTTTCTGACAGCGTTTAAAATCAATACAACTGAATACCTTAATTTGAAGCATCATCCTGGATGCTTTATGATTGGATCCCAAACTCCACAGGAGTTTGAAGATACAGGCATATCTAAGAACATACGTTTTGTTGTGCTTCTGAGCTAAGTAGAAAAATGCATAAAACCTGTCCGGCTTCCTAGATAAATTTGAAAAATTAGTCACGTGAGACCTTACCATAATACAGTATGGTATGAACCATAAACATCTCTTTTTCCCAGGGACTTCACTAAACTATTTGAGGGTAAAGAGATCCTTATACAAAATTTAACCTTAATTTCACTAGAAAGGTCTGAGATGTCTGTGGTAAATATATACATGTATATGTATCTCTGAAATAAAAGGTAAAATATCTGAATCTATTTTGACCTCAGATAAACTTTTGTTGATGGGCTTAGTGAGTTCTTAATGTACAGCTGCTTAAGGAGAAGCTGCTATTAATACCCTGTAAGGACAGACACTGTTCTGTGAAGTTCAATGGACTTGTTCACTTACCACCTACCTTATTAAGTTTTAATTTTATTTTTATATGTTGTACATAACCAGTGATAAGCTTGTTGCTGCTAAAGCATCTAAAAATCAATTCAAAAAATCTTTTAAAACAGTGTGGAGAGACAGAGGTGGRTTATAAATGGAACTGCTGACTGACCTTATCTCTAGTGTCTTGAAAGTCTCTAGTCATGTTTTAACATAGCTCTGAAAGGAAAACTAAAATTCCTATTTCAACTCTTCTAAGATCTGAAATAGAAAAAGAACGTTTGTATTCTGAGCACATTCAAAAAGATTCCTCTTTATTTTTAATAATTTTTTGTATGTTTTTCATTCTTTCTACATCAAAATGACAAAGGAAAAAACTGCATGCATGACCATGTTGCAAAGGAGGGTTAACCACCGACAGAACTTTGTTAAGTTTACACTTTTGAATTTTTCATGAAAAAAAAAATAAAATTGGAGAATAACTCTTTATAAAATTATCTGTAAAATCTCCACTGAATTTGCTGGTAGGCCATTTTTTTTTTTATGCTGCTTATTACTATACAGCTGAATTAAGAGAAGAATCATGCTGAGTCTGACATTTAGAAACTTCCTACAGAAACAAACTAACTCGCAGAGGTAAGCCAAATGGTTAAATCAGTGATACAGAATCTAACATGTCACTAGGTAGCCTATGAACATAAATAAACAATACTGATAAGGTATACTGACAAAACCAGCCTTGTCATAGAATATATAAATAATAGAATTTGAAAATTGAGCCACTAGCAAAAAATATTAAAAAATTAGCTCATTGAATATAGGTTTGCTCTGAATACAAGATATTTTTAATCAATTTTCTCTCAAGGTTCGAGTGAACTCTATCATATTAATTAAAGGCTGGAAATATAAGTTCTGAATAAGTGGACTATATAAATACATAACTGAATTATGGGTGCCATTAATATGAGCAGTTATACGAGTAGTTATACTAACAACTACAGAAGTCCAACTAACAAATTACCCACTCTTTTCAGGTGATCCATAAACACTATTAGTAACAATTGAATTCCTCCCCTGCATGGTATAACTACTAGTGAACATAGTAATGGGTTGATAAAACTTGGCAATGCTTCTGGATTAGCGTATCCATTTAATGCTAGATTTACACAACTGTTGATATTACTTTTGTCAACTAATTGTACTGGTTTTATTTTCAGTGGAGGTGCAGCATATGAAACTGATGTAACCAACTGAAAAATTAAGCCTTGCATAGATTGCAAATTATTTCCTCAGGCTAATGCCTAAATAGAGTATTAACAAGAGATTAGGCAGTTTGGTATTTTTCTGGTTTGTTTTTTGGTTTTGGTGGGGTTTTTGCTTGGGTCACAGAAATGGATTTTGCTTCCCCAATTCCTACAATTGTTAACCAGCATGAACCATTTCCTAAACCTGTGTGGTATCTGAGTAGGAAAGGTCCAGTGTTGTCTCTAAGAACTACTGAAGAAAGAATTTGTTTGAAACAAAGGGAACCTAAAGCGGTATCTGTGTTTGGTCTCATAAACTAAACAAGAAACATATAGGCCTTCAGGTGCTTAAGGATTATTTTATTATCCTATGCCTACCTATGGAAAGGCTGCAGAATAAGGAAAAATACATAATGTCTTTCCTCAATAGGAACACAAAAGTAAATCCTCATTTTTTTTACTATATTTATAGTTCTCCAGTAAGTTTGTGCTATAAAGAATATAAATATATTATTATTGTTATTATTATTCCCTTAATATATTATTAATCCCTTAATTGTTGATTAATAGCATTCAGAGCTATCCTGTAGTGGCACAAAAGACAAATAAGATGCTTATAAGTAAACCAAAATTTTAGTTACTCCTAAAGTTTCYGTAAATCAGTTAACACAAGGTATTGGTTGACAATTTCTCCTGTAGAAATCTTCTAGATATGTTTTTCTACTTCCTGAATTAACTTACTGTTAAATATGGAAATATATTTCTCTTTGTCAGAGCTCTGTAAGAGGAGAGGGCCATTTGTTCTGATTCTTACCTTTGTAAGGTCCACACTTCTCAAGGGAATGTATACTGACAACTAAATAATCAGGAATTGCATCAAGGAAGCCAGTTTTTAAACTACTAGTTGAATAATTGAAAGAATCTCGAGAATCTAATGCATTTAAACCAGAAAACCGATAATGATTGATGAAGGTGAAGATACCTCCTATTCTCAGTATTAAGCTGATAAAGAAACAACCTAAAGATTACTTCAGGATTTGAGACTGACACAATTTTGTCCATTACTCAGAACAGGATTCAAAGTTTTCAGAAGAGTTGGCACTACTGCAGAGACACAGCCAGTCAGCAGCAGTGCAGACTTGTGTAATAATGTACTTTAAGATCTGCAACTCTGCAAAGTAATTGGTTTGTACACAGTTTGTTTTTTCTTGTATTTGCACATTTCGGTGTAAAAGAAGGTGAAATTTGTATCTGTGGAGTCAAGGCAAGTATATAAAAGCTAAATTTCCTTATACTGATTGGGGTGGGGTGGGATTAATTTGGCTTAATTGGCTTAATTTTGCTTAATTTGGCTACTTACATTGGAAACTTCATTCTTAACATTTTTAAAATTGTAAAGTTGGAACCTGATACCGTGGTTTGCAAGTGCTACTCCACAGAGTCATGAAAGACATGAACACATTTGAAGAGATTACTCAAAGTATCTTTACTATAACTGATATTAACTGACTGTCTTCAGAAACACTAAACTTTAAAAATGTAAGGAAAATGGATTCTACCTCAAGTTGAATGTCTGGAGAACATTTTTTTTCTTTTCTTGGAATCCTAAACTTTGATCAAAATTGTTATTCAGATGAAAAGATATAATCTGTATTTTTTTAAGCCTTTCTAAATTATCTTTTCAAATAATGACTGGTTTTGACAAAACAGTCAAATAAAGATAAGCAAAAGAAAATCCAAGCAGGGAAAAAAAGGACTAAAATACTGAACAGTAAGGAAGAGGAACACAAATAAGACTACTCTGAATATTAATTTAATTCTTATAATTTCATTTACTGTATACAGATATAGTAATAGGAGCCCCAAAAGAATCACAGAGAGGAGGCATCCAAAAAGAGTTGATGTCAATAATTAGACGTTATCTCAACTAAAACTGCCTTTGCTTTCATCTTTAAGATCACATTAGCACACGGTGTTGAGTAAATAGTGACTGTTGATCGCAACTCACGGAAACATGTGGAACATATTTATCTACTCAATCAGGCTACAGTTTGGCTTCATAAGGGAAACAGAAGCCAGCTATCAACAACATCACAAATCTAGTACATGATAAATGGGATGCCAAATTTTGCGCAAACATGAATACAAGAAAGTGTGTTTTATGGACTTTTACACATACATAGCTGAGCACAAGCATACTTCACTTACTATCTTATCAAGAAGATAATTTGAGTAAATTAAGCAGGGGAAAGAATTCTATGTATGAGAAAGCAGAACAGAAGACCTCTTACTTGTGAAATAGAAGTCATATGATAAAAAAACCCTAAGGTCAGCTGCAACCTCAATGGCAATAATTTACCAAATTATTCTTAAAGCTTTTTGGAACAGTGTTTAAACAGACTTTTCCCGTTAGCATGCATTGTTTTCTTCTCTCATAATAAACAGTACCAACATACAYGCACACAAAATGGTAAAGATTTCTAAGAAGCTGATTCTTGTACAAGGGTCAATTTTTGTCTTAGTTAGCAACTTCAAAACTGTCTCTAGCCTCAAAGTGAAAAAAAAAATCTCAGAGTGGAAAATCTGGATATGTATTTTTAATTCAGTTCATCATTCTCAAGATACAGGTGAGTCAGTTGTGCCAAATTCACGTCTGTTTCATCTGAGCTACTACACCCTAAATCATTTCAGGAGAAATTGCTGACAATGGTGTAATTATTGTCAGGTGTTCCTGCTATAAACAACAGGAGCAAAGTTGCAATCATCTATCTCTACAACAGATAATGACTTGCAAACTGACAAAGAGTAGTTTTGGACCTTTAATGTTCACAGGCTGTAGCATATTTATTTTTTTATCGTTTTCCCTTAAATGAATGGCTAAATGCTATAGTCTTAGTTAATGCTAATTGCATAAAAGTTGTTCTTTCAGTATTTCTGCAGGCCATGAGCAGACAGACATTTTTCTTAAAGAGAAACAAGATACAGTATCTGTAAAACTTTGAATCAAGTAAAACAAAACAGAATCTTTAGATTAACCACGGTGTCTCCTGAATTCAGAGTCACGTTTCCTTAAACTTTATGAAATCAAATAATCTGGTTCCATTACCAGAGCAGGTAAAACTCACACTATTTTAATATCAGGCACAAAAAGTATACTGATAGATCATTAAAAAAAAAAATTTTATTGTAAATGTATGCCCCAGAGTCAGACAACTTATTTCATATATAAGCTGATAATACCTAAACTGTTAGTGATTGTTCTGTAAATACCAGGGAAAATAGGGAAAGAGAAAAGAATAAAAAAAAAAAAAAAAAAAAGCTATTTGCCCAAAAGACCTAAATGGTTGCAATCTAACCATGAAGAAAACTTAGAAATCAGAAAGGTTTATAAATCTTCAAATAAATTAGGTTATTTCCACTAAGAACTGTCAGGGAAGACAATTTTAAGACGGTATTTGATGACTTTGGTAAATGGGATTGTATGTTGGGCTTCAAAAAAGGGAATTAGATTTGATGACACAAGAAATTTTTTTCCAGTCCCATTTCTTATGTATGTGAACTGAATTGCCTGTTACARCTAGGAATTGTCATAACAAATTCCCCTACTCTTAAGTAAGCAGAAAACCTCTGTTTGAAAGCTCTGGTTTCCTTTTATTCTTTGCACCCTCTACAGACATCCTCAAGGACGTTCTTCTGTGTCAGGAAAGAAGCTAAAAGATACCATCACTCCAGAGATTCTTGTCATTCCAAATCAGGGACTGGAATGAAATGGTACCAGCATTTTTTCTGGTATCATCAGTTTCTGCAGAGTTTATTATTAATTTTTAATTAGGTTTTGAGAACTGAGATATTTCTTATGCTGAATTTCTTACGATATGACTTTTTTATGTAGACAGACTGAAATTATTACTACAAAAATAATGAGAATTGTACTTCTGCTTTTATGTTGGGTGAATCCTAATGTTTGACAATTTAATGATCAGCTTTTCATACTTAAGACTTGAACTTCATGAGCACTTTTGCATGCTCGGTGGCAAGCCATACATTTGTAAAACTGTCTGAGCTAATTAGTACAATGTATCCACTTATGTGCACAAAGGTCTGATAACAGTGTGGTAATGGCCTGCACAAAAGTAGCCTCCCAAAATGTGCATGGATCTCTGATAAYACGTAATAAAAATCTGAATGAGGGAATTAAAATAATTTAACTGTTGATTGTTTTGGTGCTTAAATTATTTCCAGAGTTTGTGATAAATTCTGAGCTTTAGCACAGAATAATAACATTTTAACTGTTCAGGTATTCCTTTGCCCAGACACATAGAGTGCACACATATCTCATTACATGTCAGTGACAATCACAAAAAAAAGCTTATTGCAGAAACATTTTTCCCTTATAGTTCTTGCTTCCTAGATTCACAGATTCCCCCTTACAGAGGAATACAGAAGCTAAAGACAAAGGATTCTTCTGTTAAACAACGTAGAAGTCAGAATGTGATTCACCATTCACCATTGATCTGAGTTTGGTACTAAAGTAAGGGCAATAAACAGAAGTTTCTATTGAGACCAAGGGGGGGGGGGGGTGCGAGGAAAGGCAAGCGTGCTAATTAATTTAATCGTGTGATGCTGAGAAATTCAGGGCCCTACTCTTTTCCAATTAAATCAATAGGTTATAAGTCAGGAGAGAATTTGGCCTGGAAATGTCAAAATAGAGTATCAATGAGATCTGAGTACCTAGTTCTTTTAAAAATTCCAGACTTCTTGGAGACAAAGCATTAAGAAGTTAGCATACCTGTTCATGGGTAAATCCCATCTTCTATAGTTGCAAGGCAGATGTGGAACAGCATTATAACGTTACAGCATGATGAGAACAGAGTATTTCTGCAGCCCTTAGATGAAACACTTTGAAGCAAAAAAGAAATCTAGCTAAATATGACCCACAAATTACATACGAGAGTAGAGCCTCACCTACACTAAATTAGTTAAGCTTCAATGACTTCAAATAAGCTATGCCAATTTATATCAAATGAAAATCTTATCCATAAACTTCATCTTTCCAGGGAGCTTGTGTCTGTGTTGTAGTGAACACTAACTGCCAATCACTGCCTTAGGTGGAATATTATGTGTATTGCACAGTAAATCATAGCACTATTTCGTAGGAAGGGCCTCTGGTTCATCCTCCTGCCCCAAACTGGGACAACTTAAAAGCAGGTGGTTCAAGGTCCTGCCCAGTCAAGTTTCCAGGAACGGAGGTTCCACAACCTCTCTGGGCAACCTATTGTACTGTTTGACCACCCTTGCAGTGAAATTTTTCTTCCCAATAGCTAATTAGAATTCCTCTTTTTGCAGCTTGTGAGCCTTGTCCCTTTTCTTCTTACTGTCCACCTTTGAGAAAAGTCCAGCACAACCACCCATTATACAGCCAAAAACAGGTTCCAGGAAGCCCATCTAGCCAGAAAACTCAATTCTTTCACCCTCTCCTTGGGTGTCACATGTACTAATCATTTTGGTGGACCTCTTCTGGATTCACTCCAGTATGTTAAATAAGATGCCTGACAAAAACCCAGACTTTGCTGCAAGGTATCAGATAGGCTGGTCCTTTGCTTGTCCAGCAGTAGGACAATTTGAATGACTTGCTTCTTTGATTTTGCCTCCAGCTAGGGGAATCTCGAACTGATCATACTAGTATAGACAGTGCAGTAAAGAATTCTGTGATTCAATATACARTTCCACCTTTCTTAAACACATACATACATTTTGTATTTTACCATTTAATGAGAAACTATTGGTAATTATTGTTTCTCAATGATGGCACTGTAAAGGACTGCAAATTAATTATTTTTTTGTGAAAACAGAAAATGTTGTTTTGCACTATATATGACCAACATTTGAAAGAATGCAGCAGCAAAATTATGGGCATTTTACTCCTTTGAACTCCAAATTTATATTTCTTAATTTAGTATGTGGGAGGCAGAAATACAACAGTTAAAACTTTAAAAAGAGTTAAAGTGCTTAAGCTTTTCAGCCAAACCTTTGGAAGGTATTGAAATTAACTGAGTCTCATATGCATGGACTAAGGAGATCATTTTTTGTGATGAAACTTTCAGCTCTTGTAATATTATTCTGCACTGTTTTATAAGTTGTTTTAATGACTATGGAAAACGTAAGCAAAATCAAAATATATATGTGCACACACAGGGATCTTGAGTATCTTTATCTTACAATCACACATAAAATGCATACAGACCCACACAATATACATATATTGGTCTTTGATGTCTTCCACAGAGCTTTACTATCAGAATGATAACTCTTAACATGCATGAGCCTAACATAAAATCCTACAAAGACTTGTGAACATGAAAAAATTTCCCTACTTWAGCACTACATTCAGTTCTAAGGGATTACTAGCAAAGCTTATATATATATATGTGAAGGATCATAGCCTTATTCTATCATATAGTTTTGCATTTAAATACAAATTAACAAATATTAGTAAATTGCAGAGTATGATTTAGGAGAATTTTATGATGAATACAAATTGCATTATGGGGAAAAATAATAGGAAACTAATCAATGGACACAATTATAATCTAGAAGAAAATGCAAATGACTAGAATAGTTTATTATTTTAGTCAATTAATTATTAATTTGTGCTTAACATTATCACACATGGAAATAATATTAAATAATACTAGGTAAAACTGAATGATCCATTAAATGTACTCAAAAGCAGCTGGTAGCAATCAAAGTGTAGGTACAGGAAGGTCATTATAAAAAATGAGACCATTTTTCTCAATATATAACAAACCAGTATCTTGAATCAATGATATAGTAGACAGGTTTTTTTGCAAAAATGCTGATGTGAGTTGTGGTCAGCACTTGTCTGTACAATTTACATTGCCATTGTTGACACCTGCAGATGCCCTCAAACTCAATTCCCCTCTTTATAAAAGACTGCAGAGCTGCTGGCAAAGCATTCTTTTGCAAAGGACCTTTCCTCTGGAATGCTTTTCCTTGCCAAGGTCTAAAATAGCCATAAACTGTTGACATTCTGGGTATGCTACAAAGTCCATCTGTGTGAGCTGACTGAGGCAGTAACGGGTGGGATATCTCGTGGGAAGGTGTGATGGAGGTGCACGGGTCTTATGACTAGAAATTAAATGGGGTGTTAGAGAGTGGGAGGACAGAAGAGTGCTGCTTTTTTTGGAAGTTTTATTTATTGCAGTCTCTACATTATGTTTTAAAATACATGCCAAGGTTGCTCAAAGTCTTAGGTGTCCTCTGGAGTGCTTGTTTTGGATGAAAATCTAAATGAATGATAATTCTATTCCTAGTGTTAATGATTCATTTTGTTTTCCAAATTTCTCAGAGAYTTTTCATAACTTAAAATCTGAGCAGCAGACTCTTATTTTTCAGAATCCTTCCACAATGAAATTGGTATCACTTTTTAAAGAGTAAGATACTATGCATAGTGAATAAGAATGCAAGAATCAGCCCAAATTATTTTGASAGTTAGAGCATGATGCTTTACAGCAACTTTTTTTGTTAAAACCCCCATATTAAGCAAAATGTATTACAGTGATAGCACTGGTTGTTTGTCAAGGGGAAAAAAAAAGACAAGTAATGACTCTGGTTAAAAGTGCAAATACATAAATAGAGAAATAAATAAAACAGCACTGATTTATTAAATTAAAACATCTGTAAGGATATTTTGACAACGGTATGTCCTCTAAGGCAAGGAAAATACAAAAGAAATATATTTGAGTAATTGTTGATTTCAATTTCAACAATATTCAAATATTCCCGTATTGAATAGCAAGAATAAAACGCAAAACACGTGTCATTTTAATCACTGATCTTCATTTTAAGAACACTATACATATATATATTCTAATCTAATCTTTGTTTACAACTGTCACCAAAGTCCCATAGCTCAGCTCAATTCAGCAGAGCTCAGATAGTGAAAAAGAGTTGCAGATAACCAATACATGAAAAATATCAGTTGCTTACTGCATCTTTATAAGAATAACCTTGTATTTATAAGAATAGATCCTCTATTCATAATTACTTGAGAGATTCCATGCAAAAACTTTCTCTTTCAACTGAAATGATCCCCTGAAATTCAAATTTTAGCACTGATCCATACTAGGAATAAAAGATTACTCACAGTTTATGTACTCTTTTCTACACTTAATACATGGTTAGGCATTGGTTTCACCAGTGGCACTAGGAACAATAAGGCGGAGAAGGTGACATTCCCAAAGTCTTTCAATTTTTCTCAGTACTTAGTCACCCAGAAAAATCCAACAGCTGGGATAATCATGAAAGATCATCTGCAGTTATTCTTTTAGACGTCCTGGGTCCTCTTTGGTTCCATTAGAGTGTAGTATTTCCAGATTAAAATTCAGTACCATAAAATAATAAGTTTGATCACACACTTGTTGTGTTTTTTTAGAGGAATGGGAAAAAAATAAATTAACAGCTCACTATAAACAAAACCATGTCTTTTTGTGGTAGATCTGTTTTGAGGACTATGTCAATTTTTCACTATACAAAGTTCGTGAAGAGACAAAAGATTTGCCTGTCACAAATACTGTGATTTGTTGTAAATACACCTAAAAAGTTCTACATAGATATTGTCAGCTGATGCATGTTAATGAAGCTACTTAGATATCAAGGACAAGATCTATATTTTTTCCTTCAGAAGTCAGATGATGTCGTCAAGACATGAGATGAAAGTATGTGAGTTTTTTACTTTTTCTTTCTTTTTTATGTTTTGATGAATTTCTCTGTTCTGCAATTCTTTTTTGATGAGGAAATAAATAAAATTCAGTTTTGTCAACTTTTAAATGTCCTTAATTTCTGCTACTTATTGGGTGTAATTCATTGAAAGTTTGTTTAAAAAAATTTCATAATTTTTTAAATAAATTAAACTAGAAATAACTAGAAAATGGTTCAAGCTTAAGGAAACATTAGTTGATGGATCAAGCAAAGAGAAATTTTTAGATAGATGTTAAATTTATATTTTATTTTCACTTATCTTATTCAGCTATTCACTGTAAAGAACAATTGCTAATTTCAGATAATACTGATACACCAATAATATCTTGGTGTATCAGGCCACATGTTCACAGTCACATAAACAAAAAAAGATATTTGGAAATAGATTCTAAAAAAAATAGAACAGTTGAAGGTTTCGAATTTAAAAATTATCTCAAAAGAAACTGTAAGGCTTCTTAATAAAAGAAACATTTTCAAACAAAAAAATCTTCTTTTTTTTAATTCCCTTAAAATTATCTGTACCCATAATTGCTGCTGGCTTTTCTCAGCATATTTAAGTATTCTGTCTTTTTAAATATTAAATGCATATTCTTTCAAAACTTAAAAAAAAAAAMCAGAGCACGTAGATGTGGAACAAAAAAACCACAAGTTAACATATATTTTAAAAGTTATACAGTTATTCATCCTATTAAATACATTGATCATCAGTCTTAAAAAAAATTTGCTTGGTAATGAACAAGCTCACTTTAATTACCCTCCCCTTCTCCACATGCCTGTCTCTTCTTGATACTGTCTAATGTCAAACCAGACAGCCCCACAATGACTCTCGTGCCCTTGTAGGAAGCTACAAGAGCATAACTTTTCATTTCAGGCAGCTACCAGTAACAATAGCACTTCAATTACATCTAAGATCACCTAATCAAGATGAATGTAAAGTCTCCTCTGGGATTTTTTTTCCCCTTTTATATCTTTTTTTTCTGCTCATCTTTCTTTACCACAAAATCGACCATTCTACTTGAAGAATGTTATAGACTCACACTGAAAATTTCCAAAACATTTAAAAGCAACAGAAGGCTTTCCTCTCTGATTGCCTGTCCCTGCAATATAAATTGCATTGTATTCTAGTTTCTACTCCTTAAAGATTTTACATCTCAGTCAAATAGCTGAGAACATTCCAGTGTGCTGAGGCAGATGAATGCAGTGTGCCTAAAGTATGTCAGATACGATTAGCTGCAAGAAGCACTGAAGTAAAACACCGAGACCTTTTGAAGCTTATTCAAAAACAGAGCCATAAAAAAGGACACATTAAACAGGCTGGCATTATTATCAGTGGTGTAAGTAGACAGACAATATAATCCCATGACAACACATGAGTGCCACAACAAAACAATTTACCCCTCACTCTTGCCACCTGCAGAAACAAGGCATAATTCTCACAGGAGATTGAGAATTTGAACCCTTCCAATAATAACTACTGAATTTATGCTTGAGTTCTAATTCATATAGCGGAAAGACAACTACCTCTGTTGTCTATGAATTAAGCAAGGCTTCACTGCAAAAAAGTACACACTTTCACTGCGGTATGTTCAATTCCATATGCCCATCATTCACACTATCGGTACACAAGCAAGAGCTACAGGTACACAATAATAGTATATTCCAACTGAGGTAACACTGAGATAACAAAATGCTGTCTGGCATCGAGTTCAAGGTCAGTCTTTTAAAATCACTATTTTGGAATGACAGTTTTTTCATTAGGCTTATGGATCAGCTGAACAACTGTACATCTATGCAAATGTACTAAAACAACCCTGTCCCTCCCAGCAAATTAAACAAATCCAAGGATAATAGTACAGACGAATAACTGAAATAACAGCCACTTTTAAAAATCAACAGAATTTACAGAACAGCCTTTACTGAGGAGAGAGACAACAGAAAATGYAAAGCTGATTGCAGAAATGACAAATCATCTTTCGTATGACAGTCTGTATTTTATATTGCTTGGTTTTAATGTTTTGCCTTTGATATGCTAGAAAAAGAAATAAGAGCTATTAAAAGGACTCCTTCATGTGTTAAGAGTGACTTCAAAACACAGCGAAAAACATACTAATAAACTGTCTTTCTTGCTTTGCTTACTCCTATGTTAGAGCTCTTTGAACTAGGGCCAATACTGGCAGTCATAGATACACGGTAGCTACCAAGCAGGTACCTTGCTGCTGAACACCCTGCAAAAGACAAGCTAATTATGCTCTGCTCTTTCTTCTATGAATAACTCAGCATTACTAGCACTCCCTTTCCTTTGCATTTTCTTTCACATAACAYGATGCTGAAAAGTGCTAGAAGATGTGGAATGTGTTTGTATACAAAAAAGTATTACAAAAAACCTGGATTTCTAAATACTTCTATGCTTGTTCTTTGGTACTTAGAAATTAATTAAAACTGCAAATGGGAATGAATAAGGTTTTTGTTTGTTTAAGTAACATAAAGCAAATGGCATACTTTAAATTCTAATGCATGTAAGTATGCAGATTATGCACACATACATACTGCTGTAATATTTTTCATTTTACAAATGCATTCACTGAAGAGAGAATTTCAATTTTTTAGGTCTAGAAATATTCATCATTTCAGAACAATAGCATCTATCTTCAACATTGTAACAATAAAGCTGCTTCTTGTTATAAGGTTTGGACCTTATATCATGTACAATAATAACCCAAATATTTAGGATTAAAATAATTTACAAACAATACCTCTTTTCCAAAATTCATTATTTTCTGGGTTAGATTTCAGTCATTAGAACATACCTCACTTATCTTCTTATTTAATGAAAGATATAGCTTAGCGGAAAAGAACCTGTGAAAAGTGAGAAATTCTGAATAGAATTTCCACACACACAAAGTAGGAAACTAAAGGAAATACTTTCAAAAGCAGGCATTCTCTTTTGAACCTATAGACAATGTACAAACTGTATGCACATCTGGAATGCAGTAATATCTGATTTGCAGTTGTGAGCTACTTAAAATTCTAAAGCTTCAAATGGAAATTATGCAGAAAAATGCAAGGTGTGAAAGAGACTGTTCATCTGTTATGTAAATGATGCAATATTTAGGGTAATGTACAGAAGTATCTTCTGATTAGACCTTATTGTAAGTTTTCTAAAAATATGAAGACAGTCACAATTTCTGCTTCTCACTTCTGGGGCAGAAAGACATATTTTGTGTGCTGTAAGGTCAATACAGCTGAATACAAAAAGAAACTCATGGACCGATAAGTTGAACCTCCATAGCATTCAGTAAATTTAAATGGAAAATGGAAAATGTCTTTTAATATTGCTAATTCTAAACATGGCAGTAGAAGCCCATCACCTGAAAAATTTGCCTGTAACTGCTGACTTTTGTGTGCACCTTTGGTTAAGGATGCATTTGTACATGAAAATTTTGTGTAGTTGAATGTAACTACTGCTGAGGATAGTACAAGAATATTAAAACAACTAAGTAGACTAGAAAGCAAAGTAGTTTCTCTTGAGTAGGAGTAGTTTGATACAATTCTAATTATATTTATTCATATGTAACAGATACTTGAGATAAAACTCTTATTTAAATCAACAGCAGTTTCTTTACATTTTTAGTTTTGGGAAAATTATTTCAATACCTAAAATTTTACTGGATTTGTCCCTCCTTATTCCTAAATTTTACCTTCCTGATCCTGGACTTTTTTCTTCCATTTAGTACTATATGTACAATTTAAACCAAAAAAGGCAGAACCTTCTACCCATCATCACAACACTTTCTGATTGGTTAGACATACAAAAACTATCTATTAGCCTCTGTATGTGTATAGGATAAATAACATCATCAGTGGAACAACTGTCACATCACAAAGTATGTGACATATAGGCCGTAATGAAGTACACATTCATACAATCATATTTTTGCAGTTTTTGTTGTGTTTTGAAGAAAAAACAGGAGAACTCATAAATAATAAATAACGATATATGTTTAAATGTGCATATTTAAGTGGCAATGATAACACTTTCTAGGAAGTCTTTTACCACTTTCGTTTTTGTTATCAGGGCTAGAGAGTTTTAGCAAACGACTGAATGAAGCAGAAGAGCTATTGTCACTTAATAATTACCTTTGAGAATACCCTATACATCTTTCCTTCTCCAGGAAGCCTGTGCTTTAGGAATCTGAGAAGACTATATGTAAGACTAATGTACCTGTGAATGGTAACATAAACTTGGAGCTAAAAATTTAATTTCTAGTAAAGACAAGACTTGTCAACCATTTCTGATTCAGGTGAATCTATTCTACCACAGGAACAAGGAAATACACTGTGTACTGGCAACTTGACAGAAATAACTGGGGCACTTACATAGCTCTGTTTGAGTTCCCTGACTTGGACAGTCATCTGTGTTTGAGTCACAAAATGCTGGACCCATATGCTTACATATTCCCTATGTGTAAGTTGGCTACAACCACTATTCCTTGTTCCAGCCTCACCGGCCTTTTTGTTGGTATAGATTTTGTCCTTGCTTTCACTTCAGCGAAGGAAGAACTTGAAGCTCAACTGATTTGGGCCCTTAGGACCAGTGTTGGTTCCCAGAATATTTCAATAATGTATTTCTCTCTAGTGGTTCAATATGGTGGACATATTTCACTGCTTTACCCAGCAAAAGAAATAATTTGAGACGTAATATATAATACATGCCCACTTTTTGTATTTACACCAGACTCCACTGAGGCATTCTTACTCCAGCTCTGGTCTATAGATAACTGGTAGTTCAGATATCAGCAAATGGTCTACAAAACAAGCGCAGCTAAAAGTAAATAAATAAATACACCCTTACACATATATTCCCGCACACTTGGAAGACATGCGTTGGTAGCTGCCAGAAAGCATAATGGGAAAGCAGCTCCCAACTTCTGTCAGTGCCTGCCTGTAGGCAGAGTTAGTTCCATTACCATGCATGTTCACATCAATTCACAAATTAAGGACTAGCACATGCAGACCCTAGATGTACAGGATTATTTGGTGAAAAGGGTATGAAATCCTAGCTCATACTCAAAGGCTTTCCAAGTATATCACACACAGTGTTTGCATATACAATCTGTGAGTTTAACAGCATTTTTGCATGGACTTCAGTGGTGATAGATTCTAGTTCTTGTGCTATGCCACAGGTGCAAGACCTTACAGACTGCATACCAATATGCCCATACAGTCAAGAGCCGCATGATACATATTCAGTAGTTAAGGAGGAACTCTGGATATATTTCACAGGTAGGAGGTAACAACGGTTCCTCAGAGGCTTTCTCACAGGGGCTCCTGTGCAGAATGGAAAGGTGGTCCCAGAGTAGTTGTTAATGTTGATTTAATGAGCAACTGCTGATCAGCTTTCTCTGACTGATTCAGATTACCCTGCTCGAGTACAGGTCTCCTAACATTGACATGAGTCCTGTGAGGAAGCCACATTTGAGCTAGTTTAAGCTGTATATGGCACAGCTGCAGTTCAAGTAGTCTTGCTGTCAACCTTAATTTCACAACCCAATCATGTTAGCCATGACTAACTTGATTTCAGCCTAATTTCAGCACAATTTAAATGTGAATATAGGATGCAGGGTATGACTTTGAAAAATATTCTGTTCTCAGAAGAATAGAAAAGACAACGTGAAGTTTAAGTCTTTTTTTTTTAATTGTAAGTGTAATATAAAGAGATTAATAGATCTGTGGTTTCAACAAGAAACAAATCAAGTTTCAGGAAAAATTAGGGAAATAAGTCTTGGTAACCCCCTGAAATCAGAAGCACAGCCTCAAGAAAAATACAGTGATTCATGAGACAATCTTCGTACGCTAAGGGGGCTGGCAGAAAACACATGCATTTAATTATCTTTTATAATTCAGCAAATCTCTGAAATAGCACTTCTTTTATTTTTAGATATAAAAATACTGTGGTGAAAATGTCTTCAAACATTTTCATATCCTATGAAGACCTATTCAAACTGGTCCCTTTCTCTGCTTCAGACACTTCATACATAAGCTGCAATGTGGTAGTAAGACAGGTGTTCTCCAAAATGGATATTAATTTTGAAACGATGTATTACACAATATATTTCTTTGTAGACGATCATCCCATGTAAATGAAGCATATGACTTTTATGAAGCAGGCACGCAAATTTTAATGTGACAGTAATCTATCTTTCCTTGTGGTGCATGCAGGTTCATGTGTAAAACATGAAAAAAACAGCTGGATGCTAAAGAAAGGCAGCCCTCAAGGCTAAAAATGTAAAGCATTTTACAAAATACAGGTTAGGAATGTACTGATATGTTTACATGGTGAATTCTTCATGGCAGGGAGTTTTCCTTATTATATCTATAAAAAGTGCCATTCTTCAGAAATAGTTGGACTGAGTCTGATCAGAGTTACAATGGTTTAGGTTAGTGTGAGATGGAGATAAAGCAAAGCAACACGCTCAGAAAACCAAAAAGTGTCAGAATCACAAAATGGGTCCTTAGACTTTCACAGATAAAGAGGACTTCACTGTGCCATGTAAGTAGAGCCCTGCCTATATGGGAGTGTAGTGAGGACGGAGGCTTTAAGTGCAAGCAGTATTTTACTTATGGAACAAAATTTTTAGAAGCAAAATACCCAAACAAAAAGCCCACTCGTGGGGAGCTTAGCCACCTTCTTTTATGTACACAGCAACAATTCCTACCAGCTCCAAAGAAGCTGCAGCAAGAGCATTACACCCACTGGGAGTAGCCCATACCAAAATCTTCTACAATGCTGGAGGTGGTATCTTGGTAAAAATAAAGGTAACTGTACAATGAGACTTTTGAGGTTCTATTGGAATAGGGTTTGAAAGGAAGACAAATATGTCCCAAAAGGAAAGAACACGTTTACATTCAAATCAGCAATGACAACTATGGTGTTTCCCTTTTCTCCAATGAAAAAACTTAACAATAGTCTGCACATAGGGATTTTTGACAACATATAAAGATCTTGCACTAGGGAATGATGAAGAATACTTCATTTGTCTTTTGTGTTAAAGGCAAAATTAAATATGAATAATTTCAAAACTTTTGTTTTCCATTACAACTCTTTTGCATCTTCTAAAGGTCTATGCTACTCTACACCTCATTAGCAGTCTTAATGAAGCAAAAAAGGTACTGGAATGCTTTACATTTTCCATTATTATGGTTATCACAACTATTACAGCATAGCTGATATTATCATTTTAATAAGTATCCACATTTTTCTTCAGTTCATCATCGGTTACTGAACTGAAAGGATTTTTCCCAATATTTCCTTTTATCAATACTCAGTGCAGCAAGCTAGTATCACATTTAAATGGGGAGCAATTTTATTGTAATCTCAGTGGTATCTGGCTGTCAGCAAAAGGGTGGCATAATGGATTGTAATAATTTTGCACAGAGTTAAGGACAGGTCTAGCAGAAAATATTTAATTCTAGGTGATAGCTCCTGCAGAGTCAGTAAAGGACACATGCTAATAAGGAAACTGCAGAAAGGCACTGGTGATGACATGCTCCCTGAAAACAGCAAGCTCAGCAGATACAGTGCAGCTAATAGAACCATTACTGCCTCATGTCAAGCTATGAAAAATACCAAAGGACAGAGTCATCAGAGTGAAGGGGAAAACAAAGCACTTGTATATTATGGTTGGAAAAGCCTTACAGGCAGAACAATGTTAGGATAACAGTGTTATCAAATGCATGAATAAAAATATGTCAAAAAGCTTGCTCAGTAGAAAGGGCAATTTCCCCTTTTTAACTCACTCTATATTCCACATGTTGTAGCCCTACCATTCATTGTATTAATTTTCAGTTTGAAACTCATTTCCCACCAAGGCATCTGTTGTCTTCTGCTGATGGCAGCAGGTTTGCTTTTGCTTTTCTTTTTTTAACTTCAGTTTATGATAGAGTCCACAAGTAAAGCATAAAGCACTGCAAATGAAGATGACTACAAGGGAGGAAAAGCATCCAGATACTTTTACAGAGAATTAATTTTCCAGACTCTAATTAAAGGTTTCTGTTAACACTGGTAAAGTGTTGGTCAGCTTCTCTCCTTCTAAAACTGGGAGTCTGTCCAGAAACACTGAAACTGAARTCTCCAGAAACACTGAGACTATGGAATCTTCATAACATTCTTGTGTTATGGCAAGTGGCACTCTAGCTGGTCATACCATACACAGATAAAAATCTGTCTCCATCTCACATAGCATTTCCATTTTAAAATCCTGCTCATCAAAATTTTACCACTAAATTTCAGACAGGAGAAAAAGACTGAATATATCCAATGAGGTATGCATAGGTATTTAGACAAACCACATAATCTAAAGAACCTACTGGAAAAGAAAATCTTAATGGACATTTTCCTACCATTGTTTTTCAAAGCAAAGTGCTACTCTTAATTTTCCACAAAAAYATAAACTATGTCCTGTTGTATCAGCCAGAATATTACCCTCGCATATTTGTTGGTTTCAAGGGAAAAAAAATATTCATTGCTTGTGGTCCCTCTCCCTCACTTAAGTTCTTGAATATAATGAGCTGGACTCTGAGCTGAGTCACTACTTAAGAAAAAAAAAGCAAGCTAACAAATGCCAGACACAAGAGTAAATATCTAACTTTACACTCTTTGAAATTGCAATGCTGCTAATGGGATCTTTGTTTTACTACCAAAGGGTTTAATTAGCCAGGATTGTTAGTGAAACAAGTGTCTAACGAAAAGCTTATGGAGTCTTTCTATTGGTTTCCATTGATGCTGACTTTCAGATCAACAGTGTTAATTTGATGATTTAGATCCATAACACCAAGTTTTAGAAATCAAGATTTACAGTGTGTTTCTGAGGTTTTGATTTTATATTTTATATTCTTAAAACTTACCAAAAAGTTGACAGCTTTATCATTAGCTGAAGAAATGCTTCAAAGCAAATTTTTGTGTAATTTGCCATTATACCGTTCTCTTAATTTACTACTTAAGATAAGCTGAACATCAGCAGACAGCTCAGAAACCTCAGAAACCTCATAAATAGTCCTCTAGAATATGCAGTTTATGATGCCCATTCCTCCTGCTCTTTTTACACCATTCAGCAAGTATTTCCATGGGATATCCCTGGATACTGTAACTTTGTGCACTTTCTGCCCCTCTTCAACCTGTCAGAATCACAGAACCACTACAAGAAGTCAATTACAAATTATTCTCTGCACATTAATGTGCGTCATTTGTCATGAAGATTAATTGTATTAGGAAACAATAATTACACCTGAATCTCATTTATAAGGAAGAGGAGGGAAAGCGCATTTTCAAAGAGCTCGGTCACTCATGTCCATTGGCATTCTTTACCATTTACACATTTTTGTCCTAAGTAAGCCTCAAGTAATTAATTTCAACCTGGCTCAGATTACCAAATCGTTGAAATCAAAGGCTTATGTAGTAAGAAACAACATATAATTCCCTTACTTAGTGATGTGCACTGCTATAACAGTTTTTCTTAGAACCTGGGAGCAACCCTGCAAACCATGGTCACATAAGAAATCTTTTTTGGCATGAATAGACCCATTAAGTCAATGGTACTACTCATGTGAACAGAGACTGATGTCAGAAAACACTGATGCTGAGAATGCACTCTTTTGTATGTTCTTTCATTTCTATGGATAAGCAAGGGAGTGCACATAAGGAGCATTATGTGGAATACTATGCTTTTATTTCAGTATGCTAACCATATTTCACATTATTTCCCATAAGAAACTCTATGGTATGCCATCCTCTCACTCACTCTTTATCTTTAAATCTGTTAAGTGATACTACAACAGCAGATGCTTTTCACTCCAGACACAATTGTAATACCACAGTAATTAATAGACACTATCCATGTATCTTTCTTTGAAGTTTCCTATTGAAGATTTTTCATTGCAATAAAGCTTTATTAAACTCTCGTTAATCAATATTGTTGTTTCATTAATTCTCACATGTCTACAGGGACTGATCTACTCATGTTTTGTTGAATGAGGTTCTGACCCAGCAGTGCTGAGAAAAAGAAGGTGCATTAAATAGTTGGGGGGTTTTTTTCTAGGGTTTGGTTTTTTTTTTAGAGAAAATACAGATACCAGAGAACATTAGAAAGATACTGCACTCTCCATCATTACCGCATCAAATATTCTCCTAACTGGATATATTTCCATTATAACTCTGTCATATATACAGGTTAAACACTGTTGCTGTCATCTGCCAAAATGTGTGGCATTAAGATAGCATGCTTGTGGTACTCCAGCTTGTGGCTGCATGAAAAAAGTAGAAGTTGCCATCTGCTTCTTTTTGTCCTTCTCTGCATGTAGATTACATAGCAATACTATGGAGGACATCTTGCCTCCTCTGGAAAATATTGTCAGATTATAAAAATGGCTCTGACAATTTACTGCCACTTTTGCAATACCAGCAGTTGTGTACAGGGAACGAGCTTCACCACTCTGTAAAAACTCAAAGTCCTTCAGTGAGATTTAACTGGCACTTGAGTATGATACTGACTTCCTGTCATGGTTTAACCCCAGCCAGCAACTAAGCACCACACAGACGCTTGCTCACTCCCCCTGGGTGGGATGGGGGAGAGAATCAGAAGGGTAAAAGTGAGAAAACTCGTGGATTGAGATAAAGGCAGTTTCATAGGTAAAGCAAAAGCCGCTCACACAAGCAAAGCAAAACAAGGAATTCATTCACCACTTCCCATCAGCAGGCAGGTGTTCAGCCATGCCCAGGAAAGCAGGGCTCCATCACACATAACGGTTACTTGGGAAGACAAACACCATAACTCCAAATGTCCCCCACTTCCTTCTTCTTCCCCCAGCCTTATATGCTGAGCATGACGTCATATGGTATGGAATATCCTTTGGTCAGTTGGGGTCAGCTGTCCCAGCTGTGTCCCCTCCCAACTCCTTGTGCACCCCCAGCCTCCTCGCTGGTGGGGTGGGGTGAGAAGCAGAAAAAGCCTTGGCTCTGTGTAAGCACTGCTCAGCAATAATTAAAACATCCCTGTGTTATCAACACTGTTTCCAGCACAAATCCAAACCAGAGCCCCATACTAGCTGCTATGAAGAAAATTAACTCTGTCCCAGCCAAAACCAGCAGAACACATATGCTTTATCTAAAGACAGGTAAATGTGAAAAGATGTCCATGTGCTGTTCTACTAATACACTTGTGCTGCTATGCTGTCCAGGCCAGAGGACTATTTAGGAGACAGGCTGTAAAGCTATCTAGGTTGCTTAGGAGCAATGAGAAAATTTTAAAAGAAATTTTCTCAACTATATTAATGCATGCATCTTCACAACAGAAATTCTATCTTCCTTGTTTTCTTAATAGATTTTGAAAAAAAAGAAAAAAGGAAGTGTTTTTTAATTAAAATAAGAGCTATCATATTATTCATTTCTAAATAAAATGAATCAGGGTGAAGTAATTTTGTCATCATTTCAAGCTAGTCTCTGAGAAACTATGTTCAGGGCTCCATTTTGGTTTAGCCTTTAAATCTGGCTAGAAGGGGGTGAAAAAGTATATAGCATTAGTTTTTGTTTCTGAGGTGCACCTTCATGGAATGAGCTCTTCTGACAGAGAGGTGCTATGACACAGTTATGGATGAAGATTATCCTTCCTGAAAAAAGACTCTTGTTTTGTTTACACACAAAGCTTGATCCCTTTAATAATACCTGTATACTTAAAGCCATGCTTAGCTTAAGTGTAGATGTAGATATACCAGTATTAGAAACCAGACCAATACAGCTGAAAGGAAAGGGAGAATATCTTTCGATGTGAGTCACCAAAGCTATTGCAAGCTGATATAACTGCAGGCATATTAATGCTATACAATTCCATTGGGAAAAATATCATGCTCCTATATAAAATAATTTAACTGATACAAAATCTGTATAAAAATCAGTCAATATCCAGCCTCCATGAAAATCTGAAGCATGGATAAGGCCTCCACAGCCTTATCTTCATTTTCCAGCTTTGCGGCCATAGAGAAGGCTGAGCACAGTAAAGCCTGTTGTTAAGACTTTACGGTTGTCATATTGTATTGTGTTATTATAACATTGAATGGTTACTACAATGAGACAGATGAGAGAAAACAGAAATAGTCCCTCAAGACAGTTAAAATGTACAAACTTCACTGTTCATCTCACGGGAAGAGAACCTCTCCTGTTTTCCTGTAAAATAATGTTTCAATCACAGTTGCTGAAAAGTCGCAAACAACTGCTTACCTCAGTATGTACATGAAAGAACAAAAGTACTTCAGAGTAAGGGCCACAAGAATAAATGTCATGAGGGAAATATTCTCTCTCACCATTACAAAACAGCTTTGAAAGTAGATAGGTCTTAACTGAATTAGTTGAAAATAGTTGCCATCCCTGTCTCATTATATAATAAAAATAACAATAAACTCTCTAATCTGTCAGAATATTTATCGTTCCAGTTCTTGGAACTTCTAGCAGAAAAAAGACTAAGTAGTTTAGATAAACACATTTTTATTATATCCCTGCTGTTCTGTCCTCACTGTTTTCATGATGATTCATTCAAAGTTAGCTTATTCAAAATGGCTTAAAAGTCCTGATTGCCTTTAATAATACAGGCATAATATCCTTCAAAACCAAAACCATATGACTGTGTATTCGTGCAAAACTGGTCATGTTATCATCATGCTTTGTAGGGAGGTATGGAAAAGAGGGAATGATAGGGATAACTGAATAACCATCAAAGGTGGAGTTGAGGTACGAAAAAAAGTGTGGATCTGCAATCTATGAAAGCAAAATGAAGATGTGATATTTAAGGCATAAGAAGGCATAAGAACTCAATCTTCAGCCAAGTGACCTTGGGAATTAATAAAAGTATAAGGCAGATACAGGCATGCCTAGCTTCCCACTTCTGTGCAAATATGTCTTTATATGTCCTTGTCACCATATTGCCTATGAATACTTCTTTTTTACTTTAACGGTGATGAATGAAGGAGGAGGTAACTAACATCACAAGATTGCTGACTAACTTGTAATCTTCTTTAAAACTGGATAGTGGAATACTACACCAGTGTGGAGAACTCCAGCACGTTGCTCTACAGCTCTAAGGAGTGTATATCAGGCGGCCTTCTAGCTGCACAACCCACTGTTGGTGCTGGTATCTCACAGGGAACGTGCACATGAAGAATCATACAGTGACCAAAGCTAGCCAGGAAAACTCTCTGATGTACTGAAGGACAGTGATGAGTGAAGCTCAAATGAAAATTATCAGGGTTCAGGTAAAGAATTTTACAAAAAAAAGTAAGAAATATTTCACAAAGTGCAATTTTGAATTTGGTCATCATGTAACTTAACAGGGGAAATGTTCTTAAATTTTAACAATTTGCCTTTGAAGAAAAAGACTTTGTAACCCACATCAAACTTATTTATTCATAGAACGTAACTTTTCCCTTCACTTACTTTGGGGACATGCAATTTGCAGGTGAATTATTTAATTTGTCCTTGTTAAAAAAGGCATAGAATTCTACTTTTACTTTAACTTTTACTTTAACTATTTAAATTACATCTTATCAATGTGAAAATCTCATATAACCACCAAACATAAGCATTTAATTCCTCATACACTCCATCCCCATATCATCACTAGGCCAAGACAATTCCAAATACATACCATTGAATCAACATCCTGACAAATGAACTTGATGTGTCACTCCATGGAAATCAGTAACAGCTATGGCAAAATGTTAATCTAATCAGTATATATTGCTGATGGAAATTACACTTACCCATGAAGGGTTCTTTACAGACAAGATTTTAAGGCCAAAGTTTGCTCTGCCAAGCTAAGTTGTAGGATTTGGCTACACAGAATTTGAATACGTGGCCTTGTTTTGTTTACAGCGAAAGTCAATGGTTTTTGAAGACTGGTGTACGAACTGGTGTATAGTCAATATATAGTTTAAATTTACAAATTCCATTTTAGAATGCCAATTATAAAAATGTTTATTTTTACAATACAATATAAGACCCTCCCTGATCCCACACTTGATTTCTTTATGTGGAATTTTTAGGGATAAGGCACTCCAAAAGCACAGGAAATTCAAATATTTCTTTTTTAGCAAAGTTAATTGTGAGGGTGAAATTTACCAGTATTATGCAAAAAAAAAAAAAAAAATATGCAGAGAAACAAATATTAAAATGTGAAAGACTTTTGCTTTTCTAATCATTGTCAAGTTTTAATGACAACTTTATTAGTAAAATCGTTATCTTATGTTCCTCATTTCTCAGTATGAAATGCCTTCTTTACCCACAAGACACTTGTTTTTAACGTGCCTAGAAKAATAGGTCCCAGTCTATGAGTGAATACTTCTGAATCAAGAAAAATAGTCAAAATGAGCTCATTGAATTTTACAATGAATGCAAAAATTAGCCTGGATAAGGAAGTGACAGGGATTTAAACACAGGTCTTTAAAATGTGTTCTAAATGTGTATATGAGTATATAAACTGACAGCTTGTCCTGTTATAATTTATATACTCTATGTTTCTGTAGAAAATAAACTAATGTGCCCTTAGAATAGCATCCTTTATAAAACTCTCTCCAGCTGCGTGCAGGTGTTCTTCATKCAGCTGTAAACAAAAGATCTTTATTGTTTCAACTATTTTGGCCATGTCTACTACTGTGCAGACAGAGTACTAAAATTTAGATGTGATTTATTAACATTGAAAAAGGCTAAGAATTATATGATTTAAATCTCATATTAAATTCTGTCATAATTCTATTTGCACAATTGAGTAGTGTATCATTACTCAGGATTCATGTTTGCTTGTCTGTTTTCTTAGAAGAATCCTGTCAGCTAGAAAACTGCATATTAACTAATGAATGTCATCTCACCCACTTAAAAGGATGAAAATTAAACCTATGTAGCTATTTATTTTAAATAAGTCCCTCATCCCCAAAACACTCTTTGTCTTCACATGTGAGTCAATTTTGCTGAAATTCTATGAAAAGATGTCAAAAGAGCTCGGTGAAACTTTTCCTTGAATGGCAAATAAATTTGCATTACATGCAAAGAAGAATTAAAAAATATAAAACACAAGATAAGGAGAATGAATAAAAAAAATAATTGGGAAGAAGGTGTAAAGTAACTAAAAAATAGCTGTTGAGTATGTTCTTAATTTTTATTTATTCTTAGTGATTCTTACCTCTAGTTATTATATAGGTACGTAGTTCTATAAATATATTCTGAAATTATTTTCATTCATTCAAACTATATGTAAAGTTTTTTAKTTTCATTTTTCATACTTTAAAAGTAATTTATTTTGAGTTTTTTAAATCATCTCCGGAAAGAAACCAACAAAATTCCTAAGAAAATAGGAACCCGTGATTAAAAAAGTTTTGTAAGTTTACTGACATTTTTGTATTATATATTCCACAGATGCTCTTCATAACCAGTATACATTGAAATAAGGAAAAATGCTATATTATTAGTATACCAATGTATTTTTAAAACAACTTTTACATACTGAAAATATCTATGCCTCACTTTCACAGTCAAAAAAAAAAGAAGCCATTTCTAGTATGATAAACAGAATCAACTGCAAGGTGCCTGACTTCAAATAAAAGCCCAATAATGGAAAAGAGAAAATCTTAGCTGAGCAAAGGATAGTGTAGAAGAAAAAAATGGAGTATCATTGTTATTATCAGAGAAGAAGGGACAGACTAGATGAAACTTCAACTGCATTTCAAACATAAAAAGTGTAGTGAAGGATAAAATGAATTAAAAGACATTTAATGAGCAGGAAGCAGGAACTGGTACAGTAAGAAGATTTTTTTTCTCAGGTTGCAGAGGAAGCGAAAGCTGCAAAAAGATTAATGCAGACTCAATAAAGCATGTTCTCAGCATATGTAAAATAGAATTGATTTTGTCTTTGTTGAATCCTGTGTGACATTTCAGTGACTCATGATTTCCTTGAAAACAAGATGTGCCTTAGTACTTCATTAAGCATCATAGTTTATGCCTATTACTATAGGACTAAACATTTCAAGCTAGTATTGAAATGTCCATAGTTACTGTACCAGGTCAGTCTGCAGGTTATGTTCTTCACTTAAGACAGATATGGCAAGATTTTAAATCTGTCATTTGATGAAAAAAATCAATTGCTTTTTAGACTAAGCAGTATTTTATATAAGCTCACATTTTAATATCGTCCCCAGGAAAAAAAAAAAAAGAAAGAATTCCTCATCCAACATTTACTTAATGCTTAAAATGCAAAATTATTTACAATATAAAAGCCTTATAATATTATATACAATACTTATTATATAAAACTTCACTAAAAATTATTAAAGAGCATATTAATGCTGCATTCAATAATACTAAATAAAATATGAAATACTTTATTAAAACATTATATAATAATTAAAAGCATCATAAGAGTAGTTTGTCATACAAAACAAATAACACTTCACACAGTCTCTTTGTATTCTGAAAATCCCACAACGCACTGAAAAATGACAACTTCGATATTGATGGTGTAGAGCACACAAACTACACCTGACAATAAGATCTACATGCTCAACAAATGGTCAGGCAGTAACAGACTTTGGAATGGAATTGGGAAAAAAATTCAGAATGTCAGAATTACTCACAAACTTTTTTAACTTTCAAAATAACAGTATGATTTCTGTAGCCTCTGAAAAAGCAGCATAAGCCAACTGCATTTACGTAACCTGTCGCAGAAAGGATTACCTCGGTTGTAAGGGAGCAACACACCTGAAGTACTGAACAGTGTCTGTTATTCAGCAGCAGAACAAATCTTGATTTGAGGCAAGAGCTTTCAACCTTCCTAACAACAGGGAATAATGTCACCAGTTGAAAGATGCACAATAGGGTGATCTCTGCAGTTCACAGTACGTTGTTTCATAGTGCAGATTGCATGAAAAACTTCAAATGTCTTATGACAGGGATACCCTCATCTCCATTCTATGTAAAAGGAGACGTGTAGTACATCATTTGAACCGAAGTAAGTATGAGCAAGGAGAAGGAGAAAGTCTCTGCTATACAGTGAAGCAACACTAATTTTATAGAAAACAGGTCCTACAGGGAACCTGACAAGTTTGCTGCAAATGYCTGTCAAGAAACTACCAAAAAAGTATTTATGACGCTTTCACGATGGTCATTTATGCACAGCTAAAATTGTACTAGCTGAATACAACTGAAATTACAAGTTGGATCCATCTTAAATGTTGTTACTCCTGTTCTTCTTTCCACGCAATCTTGCTGTAGGTAAAGTTATGACTTCATTCTAAATCCATATGTGCTATCTTATTTTTGCTTTTGGCCCTTTAGAAGTGTCAAACATAAGTAAAAGGCCCAGTGAAGATCTTCCCCATACCTAGAGCATACACACTCAGTTTGTGTTTCAGCTCAGTCGCTCTAGCTCTATTTGAAACAGTCCTCTCAAAGCCTTCCCCACTGACTCACTTTCATAAAAGTGCTGTGAGCACATACACCGTAATTTGGTAATCCCATATTCTTGTTAGGCTGAAACAGCAGCCTTGGCTCAAGTGCTCCTGTGATTTATTTAGTGCCCTAAAGTGCTCTCAAACTCTATGCCTTTATCTCTTCTTCTGTTGTAATATTGACTGCTGAAAGGTAAGTTTGAAAAGAAATGAACAAAGGTAAAAGTGCATGTAGCAGTGCTGCCACAGTGGGGGCACTCCTGCCAAAAGATGATACTTTCTGTATCATGCAAACTCCCTCTATATCCATGCAGAACAGAAACATAGATAGTTTTGTAAGTATTTGATATACACTTTAATAAGACCAGCCATCCTAGAATACAGAGATGGAGTCAAACCAATGGMAATCCAATTTGTACCACATGGACTTCCTGCACCATTAAAAATATATGTATTAGTATAGCAAAGTGGACAGAAGTACGTACAATGTACCATACACCCATAACAGCATTACAGAAAGCAAATGTGTGTAAATAAAGACCAATGAAAAAAAAAAAAAAAAGAAAAAATAGTCTTTTTATAATTAAGTTTGGAAAGGCAATTAAGGCTTGATCAGAAGGAGAAATGCAAGTAGGCTGTTTCACAGAACTGTGCAGAAGAACATATTTTCACACCAGCAGGCACGACTCTGTAGGAAGGATAGGGCAGGTGTTAGAGGAACTGGATGAGAAGCAAAGCAAATGAAGATAGATGAATGCTTTTAAAATTATTGGAATTTGAATGGGAGTCAGCGGAAAAGTACGAGCATCAGGCTGCCATTGCCATAGTGGTATTTAATGAATTTTAGTGGTAATTACTGGTGTTTGTGAAATGCAGGAAGCAACATTTGACAAAGGCTGGACTCAGAAATCAATTTCTTAAGACGGTACGGTCCAGGAAAGATGCAAAAAGGCCTCAGTCCTAAGGGTATATATAAGAAATAGAACAACAGCTCTGGTGAAAATTTGGCTACGAAGACAGAAGAAATATGTGAAGAGTAATTAAGCTCAGGGTCAGTGTGAACACTGATATTCTGGTATCATACAAGCACAAATGTTGAATCAGAAAGGATGCAGAGCTGTTAGACCCTCTTGCCAAACAGGAACAATTTTTCTTTGCTCTGTTTATTTGAAGACGACTGAGACAATGCAAAAATCTAAAGCAGGTTGCTAGAGAAGGATGTATATATTAAAATTCATCAAGTATTGACCTGTGAGAGACTTAATGATGAAAAGAGGAAAAAAAACCCAACATATATCCATTACTGTGGGAGTAGAAGGTTTTAAGCCTAATATGAATAAATATACAGCTGTCCAGTTCATAAACATACAGAATGCACTTTTTATTATTATCTGTCTTAATTTTGAAAACGAGAAAATTAACTTCCACAGTTATATATGTCATGATGAAGAGGAAAAAGATTAATTCTATCTTCCATGTTTAATTGCCTGATGAACTTACCCAGGTGTGAGATGAATACTTTCTTATTTTAATGTGTTGTTTTCAAGGGGCCAGAACTAGTCTAAATAGCAATGATTATGTTCTTATTAGTTAGATGTTTTGAACAAGAATAGCAACTGATGAATACCACATGAAAGGCCTCCCTTCACTAGTATAAATTTCATTTAGACTGTATTCATGAAAGTTTCAAACTTACAAGACAAAAATGTCACTTTGAACATTAATTTTAAGTATTTGAGGTGCAAAATAAAAATTGAATATTTTAGTTCCACCGTTTTCCATTAGTAAAAAAACCCAAGAACACTTCTCATGTAGTCCAAGTGACAGTCTTTTTTTATGAGTTCTACCAATAATATTCCACAGTGGGTCTGGTAAATGCAGACATGTATCTTTAGAAAAGCTTGCAAAGCCTTCCTTCTTGTTATTGCAGGTGAATGGCCCTTCAGTTCTAGCAGGGATTTCAGTAAACCTATTGATTTTATGTGGAAGATGATCCAATACATGGTAGTATTGAAGGGCGGCAATATAAAAAGTAAAGTAGGTAGAAAGACTGATAGGGAACCATGTAACAGAGAAAGATGTATTTATCTACAAAGTTAATTGTAATACTTCAAACCAATCTCACACCTCCAACTGGGTAAAATAAAATGATGGTTAAATACAATAAAACAACTGAAATTATACCATGCTGCTTACAGCATTCTCTGCTTAAAGCAATATAAAACTACCTCTTTTCCAGTGAAGCAACAGAGATAATATACCTTAGACTTCTCTAAGCATAATGGAGATGCATTGTAGCACACTAGTACATCACAAGGACTCCTAATCCTCTGTTTCATTTTGGTTTTGGCCAAATGAGCAGTCCTTTACACATCAGTTATGTGGATATGTGTATAATTCTTGGTTGGGGAGAAGTGTTGGGCATCCTAGGAACACCAGGAAGACATACAAAACAGTCTACTTCCCTTCAACCCATTCAGGTATTACTATTCTGCCCTACTATTTTAACTAGTAGTAGAAAGTCGATTACCAGAGAGAAAGGGTTTGGAACTCTGAACAAACCTAATTTATGTATAAACTAATTTCAAATTTTCTCGATGAAAATAACAGAGGACATAGGCCAAATAGCTTGCTTCAACAATTTTCCCTTAGATTAGATGATTGTTAAATTCAAGGAAAGAATTCAGGGGTCCTAACTGGAATGCACTGACAGAATTTTAAGGTTTTACATGCTATTACAAGAAAGACGAAACTTTCMGTGAGATGTTCTCAACTTTTATTTCTGATAAACCCACTGAAGTTCAGTAAAGCTAGAATCTTAACTCACTACTGTATATGACTTTCAAAGCTTTGTACTCAAGTATCTTGGTGAAAGTCTTTTCATTACTCTACCAATAAAATTGACAGCTAAAATCAGAATTTTTACAGACTTATGTCATTGAGACTGTATGCAAACATAGGCTTCCTATCACATACATCTTTTTTTCTGCTGATTAATGAGCGTATAATATGATTGGGTAGACTATGATGCAGCAATGCTTTCCCTTGGGGATGGAAAACAGCAGAAATTGAGCACATAAATTCTTCCTCTGGTGGTTCAAAATTAAATTATACAAGCTGCAAATAGTACCTACAGCCTGTCAGAGATTCAGAAAATTGTCTCCTCCACAGTCCTACTCTTTTGCACTTGACCATTAAGCAATTTCCCACCCTCTGCACACCCACAAGGGATATTCTACACTATGCCTTTAAAATACTGAATGATATTAACACAGCCACAAGACACATACATGCTATTCACTCTGTAGTAGTGATGTTTTTTCAGCTCTGACAGGAGGAAAGTGTAAGCACAAGAGATATAAACATTCTGATCCCAACCAGCTATTGCTGTTGGAGTGAGTTCTCAGTGAGACACAAGAATTCCTCTCCTTTCCCCACCCCTTTCTCTCTCACTTCGGTGCTCATTTACCTTTTCTAATACTCAAATTAGTCCTAGGGCTCTAGCTGGGACTGGCAGAGCTCAGCTTCAGATGGCTATTTCTGTGTGCTGGCCACCCCACCACTGCAGCTTCGACATCTGTGCAAATCTGACCGTGGGTAGCTGAAGTTTATAACGCAATGTTTTAAAGCCAACTGTGCCTTAAATAGTTCCTCAGAGTTCTTCTGAAGCACTAGAATGGCAAATAGGAAATTCACTTTTAAAAAGGCTAATCTGGTATAACTGTGAAAAATACACACTCAAAGCTCGTATCACGCTTAGGTGAGAAATAAATGGCAAACCTAGGACAGGTCAAAAGCACAGTTAGTGAACACAATCTCATCTGACTGATGTCACCTTACTATCCACACAGGGATTTGGTGGATAAGGGAAGACAAACCCAGGTACATATACTGAATATGARCATACACTGCCCAACTTCTTTTCCTATGAATTTCAGAAGCCATACTATGCTGACTAGTCCACAACAGCTGTGCATACTTCTCTCTCCAAAAATGGGTTAACTCTGCAAAGATCAGCATTAACTCCCACACACATTTCTGCTGGAAATCTATCAGGTTGCTAGGGTAGCATGCTGTGCATAAAGGCTGCTCCCTGGCTGTGTACCCTCCCTGCAGGCACACGAAGCCCTAATTATGAAGTATATATACAGAAGAGTTTCTGTGGGCTCAGGAGAAGCATCAACAAATACACTACTTCTTTTGCTCCATGAGTTACAGACCCTTTGAAGCATTTTTCTGCTCCTTTGCTTATGCTTGTATCACCGTATGGGAGACTGTTTCAAACTTCACATTTATCATTCTGACCAAAAATAATACCTAATTTCTTTCTCTTACTCTTTAATTTCATTTTAAAATTCAAAGTAAACAAATCCTGAATAGMAAACAATAAACTAAAAACTGAAAGGGGATGATACTGTGATGTGACAACGGGACTGCACTTGCCCCATTTCCTTATCAATTTAGATCTTAATGAGACTTTCTTTCTTTTGCAAAGTCATTTAAACACTATAAGGAATCAGAAAACACCTCTTCACTTTTGGTCACATACTTGCATTATAAAACTTTACTTATTTATTTATTGATTGATTGATTKATTTATTGGTGCCTTTTTTTTTTTTGTCTTCGTCGCCTGTTGGCGAGTGGAGGGTAKTTTCTTTCTTCCCTTCAAATTCTACTTCACTTTGTTCTTGCTGTACCTATTTTAAGACTTCTTTGCCTCCTAATTCCCAAAAAACTCCTAATTTCTTGAAGTCCAGCATTAAGCTATTAATGACTTAAGTGTCCTTACAGGCTAACAACTGCATCTGCAGTTCAATGCAAGGAAAGGGTGGCTGAGGAAYCGTCTACTGCTGGCTGCCAAGCACTTCTATACTATTTCCATAGCTTTCCCTGATGCTCCAGAAGGAAAATGATGAGACTAAGATTCTTCTGTATCACTACACGAGCACATAAATCTAATTGCCAAACACTTCAAGAGTCTATATATGCCAACATGGACAATATTCTGCATTTCTTAAATATTCAACTATTCAGCCATGCAGCTTTCTAGAATATAAGAGCTGAGAAACAGAATAGAACAATCCTGGCACTGAAAAAAAGTCATAGGTGAATTTCTTGATCAGCAGAGAGGCACAGAGGAATTACTCTTTGATATACAGTATAAATCCTTTCCAAATCCACATAGGTTAAAAATGCTAGTTGTCATATTTGTTTTATAGCTTAGCATCTTTGTTTTCTTTATGCTTAAGATGCCCTCAACGTATATCCTCACAAGCATAGCTAAATTGGAATAAGAAGGTTGGAAAGATTTATAATGTTGCCAGAGCTGTCATATAAGCTATGAATGGGGAATGTTTCAACATAAGAACTAAGAAAGTATTCTGCTTACCATTTCTTTTAAAATAGATCTCTTTTTTTTTTAACTAAACTACAAATATCAGTGCTTTTGAAATTAAAAAGGTAAATTATTCATAACAATTAGAACAGCTGCTTTGTCTCTGTCTTGTGGGTAGAAATCACAGACAAACATAACAAACATTGATAGAATTTAAAATATTTGCAGAATTTGTATCCATGAGTTTTCCTTTTCCTACACCTAGCTTATGCAAACTGAGCCCTCCTTAGTTCCCTTCGGCTGTTTTCCTATACTCTAAGTTCATAATGAAAGGACTTCATCTCTTTATGCTTCATACATCTTATTGTGTGTAATAGGGGAAGATTTTTTTTAGGTTTGCCAGGCTGGAATTTATCCACCAAAAGATATGAAAGACAATAAGATCTAAGCAAAACTTTAAGTCATGTTCCACTACGTTTACTTGCCTGACAAACACAGAAACTATAACATTAATAAGTGTTTATTAAGCATGTACATTGACCACTGCATGTCTCTTATTTTAGCCAAATGCCTACCCCATAACAATTACGATGTTGTAAGTATTTGGTTAAGTTTTGAAGTTCTTTCACGAAGAGTTTCAGCAGGCAATCTTCACCAAAAAAAACCAACACTAAACCAGCAACTTTGGGACACAACCCAAAATACGTAGTTGTTCTCTGAACACCTGAAAGTGTGCCAGTCCTTTCAGGGAAACAAAAAAAAAGGCAATCATTCTGAGGTTATTTATACAAAAAACCCAATCGTTCTGCTGATGGGGGAACTCCTCAGAGAAGAGGGATACTACTCATATTTATAGGATGAAGCCCCTATATGGATAAGGGAGCAGGGGTAGTTCAGGATTGAAAATATGAACAGACTAAAGATTGCCTGACTTGGAAATACTGAGAAGAGAATAGTATTTCTAGCCTCAGCCAAGTGAGGACACTAAGTACTTGGAAAGAGACCATTAGGCAGGTCGCAAGTCCCCCCGAGCAGCTCCCCAAAACACCAACTTGCTTAAAACTTCTGTTTCTATGTCAGAATAAGTGAATTATACCAAAATGTAACAATCTCCTAATCATTCTACTCAAGTTTTGTTATTTCTTAACAGCACTGTAAGAGTACAACCAAACTGCCCTCCTGCAATGTACAGCATCAACAGCGATCAATAGCAGTCAATGAATTCTAGTTTTGTGCTCACTTCAGGACATCTATTATCTTATATTTTTAATTTAACACATATTAAAAGTAATGCTATGTAAAAATGAAGCAGTGCCAAGTTTCTAGGGTAAAATGTAAAACTCACTTTCTAAACTTGATCTTTTGTGCTTATTTTTTAAGTTTTCATTTTGTTGTGATTGGTTTTTTTCCAGAAGAAATGGTCTTTCCAACTTCCCCTCTCAGGCATGGATGTAAGTGGAATATTTATGTGAAGGATTTAATCTTTTATCAGCTAAGTTTCTTTCAGCATTGTCCACTTAAGAGGTACTATTATTTTGTGCTGGATTCAAGTTTGAGAATTGGAGCCTATTTACATAGAGAGAAAAATTTTCCCTTTTAGAGGACCATGTGTTGGGTTTTGTTCATTATTTGCATTTTTCTCCACCTATCTTCCTTTGGCATTACAGTGAGGAGTCCCGTTTCAAGATATCAACTGTCTCATCCATCTTCTTTTTATTCCTCCGTTGGAGTTCTTTACATATACAAAAACAAAAATCTGCAATAAAAAAATCCCAAACTGTTACCAATAGAGGAGCTTAGTGAATGAAGAAAAAACTCTAGGGAGACAAACATAGGGAGAAACTAACTGCTGCTTTTTACATTTTCTTTCACGTAAAACCAAGCGGAAGCTAGTTTGCCCTGGGCATTTCTCTTTAGACATTGTGTAGAATACATATTCTTGTCCATTTATATTCATCAGACCTAAATCTGGAAACTACTGTCATGCCGACAAAGAACCAGAGACAGAATCTAACTCCTGTGTTGCTCCTGTGTATGATAATGTAATCTCCATGACTGGAAATTTTCTTGATGTCCTTGTATGGGGTGAAGATGGCATCAATCTGCCTGAGTGAGATTAGCAATGTCCATTCAGTTTCCTGCCAGGACATGAGACAGAATGGACTAAAAGGCTAGAAAGTGCCACAGTCCTCAAAGAGCAGATGTCACTTTTGAAATAATTCCTGGTTTTATATTAGGCGTTAACCACATGTTTTCTGCCACTCCTTAAATTTAGATATAAAACTGTTAAGAACCTTTACCCATTACTCATCACAGAGTAAACCAGTGACAGACGCAGAGCACATCATTAGAATGTAATGCATTGCCTGCTTGCAGGAGGAATTCTGTTCTGACAGATATTCAGTGGGGCTCCAAAAGAGGCCTTCTTCATCATTTTGGGACTTTATGTGAGCTATTTTGCTGAAAGACCATTGACTCGCCATTCCATAAATTTTGCAAGTTGAAGCAAAACAAACGTGTGTGTGCTTTATGTTTTCTGCCCCTTCTGTTCACCAAGAAAGCAGGAACTTCCTAAAAATTTTGAGCATGGACCACTGCTAGACTTCAAAGCGTTTTTTGGACTACCCAACATTCACATTATCTGAGTCTTATTAGAAAACATTACAAAGATAACACAGCCCTGAAAACCAAGTTGGAATATTATACCCTCATCCAGTGTGAAGACAGCAGCTTGTCAATCACTGACACAGTCATGGGAAGCCAGAATGGTAGCACAGAAGGAAGGATGTTTTCAGAAGCATCTCTCACATTAATGAAGTTCAATGGATATGGGAGATTAAAAGAAAAAAACTTTCCTACCAGCTTCTTACACTAACTCCTCTTAAATGTGACAGAAAGCTCAACTTTTCCACACATCTCACATTTTACATTAGTCTCTGTGTTCCTTGGTTTGTCATCACTCTCCTATGGGCATTTTGACTGAAGTTTATGATTTGCTCTAAAGGGCTTTGCATGTTTGTTTACTGAACTGGTATATAAATGAACAGAACATCAAAGTGAATGACTGAATATTAAATAAATCAAAAGCACAGTTTCACAAACACTTAAAGTGGAAAAGTACTGCATTTACAAAACTGTCAAATTCATTATTCAATGTATTTACTTTCCTAATACTGATCCCAGACTCTGCAAAGACAAGACTATCACTAGACTAACACGGAAAGGTAGAACATTGCAAACTGCTTTGTTTTTCCTGCTAGACATTACAGTCAGGGATAGGTTAAGCTACATAGGACTACGCCTTTCTTCTCCACAAAGACAGGTAGTCAGAGATGACAGACCTGTACAAGGCTGTACAACAATGAGCTTAAACACAAGGAGATTAAATTTTCACCAAAAGCGTTCCCAGGGAAGAATACTTCCCCGTGGAGAAACAGGAAAACAAAGAAAAAACTGTTATCCCAAGAACTTGCCACTGTATGTAAAAAACCCAAAAGCTAAACCTAAAGCACTGCATGTTTAAGTGTGAATAAACATTTTACAAAGTGAAAGACTACATTTCACAGCAATAATTAAAATGGTAACGTAACATGCAAGAAATTGATGATAAATATGGTGATAGAAGAAAAAACAGAGATTACAAAGTTTGTAGTTACACAGTCCGAAAAGTTCAATCAAGCAGGGATGTAGATAAGAAACTGGTTCAGAAATGTGGGATGAAGAATGCAATAGTCACAGAGAAAGGGATGACTAATAAGAAAGTAAAAAAGAACAGAGGTTTTAAAAAAAAGGTAACAAAATTCCAAATTAAAATTCTGATTCCAGTGAGGATTTTTGGACATCATTTAATTCCTATGATTTATGATTTCCTCAGTAGAACTACAGCACTGAGACACTGTGGGTTTTATATTAATAGAAAATGATAAATGCCACTGCAATCAGTAACACCGACTTTCATCAGCTAGTGGTCTGGTGCTGATCAGATGATGAAATCAAGGAGAGTGAATTGGTAAACCAGCTGGAGAAAGCATTTCTAATATGATTTAAAGCAACAACTACAACAACAGAAACAGAGGAGCTTTCTCATTTTTAGTTCACTTCTACATATAAGAGTGTGATTTAATTTACGCCTATAAAAAGTGTGCATAAAATCCTTATCTAATACTTGTACTAACCATAATTTACCCCCTCTCAAAGGGATAAATTACAGCACAATCCAAATACAGTGGAAAGATGAGATTTTTTTTTTATGTCCTCCCCTGTATTTTTACAGCAGGAAATATACGTGCACAAATTACGAGAAATCAATATTTTTACTCCTTTCCACTCCATCAGTCAAATAGCAAAATAATCAGAAAAGGGCACTACATCCCACTGTTTGTGATTTGAATTGACTGAATGAGAGTTTGACACATCTAAAAGGCCAGCAAAAGACACACAGAATCTCCCTCATTAGATTTTGCACAACAGTGATTACAGAGGGCTATGAATGCACAGTACTATGAATAATAAAACATCTGTGAATTACATAATGTCACTGAGTATGTTCCAAATGGTATGCATATATTAACCCACAAATACAGGCTGGTACTTATTTAATACAAAATCAGCAAAAAAATAATGGTGTTTCTCAAAGGCCCTGGAASTTTATTATGCCATCCAAATCTCACATATTACTCTAAGGAATGTGATGCTATTGTTATACCACAATAAAAAACAGTCACTTCAACAGCTCTTAGTGACAGGTAGCGAAATCTTTGGGAAATCCACCAACTTTAATGAGATGGTTTAAGTAAATACAATTTCTTCTTGTATGTTCAACTGCCTGGAGTCTACAAAGAAAAAAAATGAATATGACGAAGTTTTATATATATTAAGACTCAACATTTTAACATCATTTCATATTACCATTGAAATGCACAGTTAAACTACTAACACATAGCACCTTCTGACAATCAGAAGAGTCCTCCTTTGTATCACTGCAGACTGCACACGGCTTGATTGGAACCCTCTGTTTTAAAAGTGCCACACCACCACCACCACCCTGGTGATTATTTTAGGATTTGCGTGCTTGCTGTTAGCTTTAATGAATTATGTGCTGCTTTTTCATTGCTGAATCCAGGCTTCCTTTTCAGCAGCTATAGTAGTCTCTTGACAGTGTAATACAGAAATGGATCAGTAATTATAAAGGGAAGTCAAAATTATGATTACTCTACTGTGTATTCTTCTTAATGACTAGTTCAGAAACAGGAACACAGGACTATTGTTTCAAACACAAGTCTGAAACCCCTAGAGATGTAAATGAATATTATATTAAAAAAAAATCACATTTTTTCTGTCTGTGAAATTACCTACTCTTTCAATTAGTAGAAACACATCACTTAATAAAAATACAAAGTATGTGTTATTATTCTATTATAGGTTGATACCATTACATAGAAAAGTCTTCAGTAAGGAGTAGCACACTGTTTATCCTCATCTAGTCATACTTAGCATCAGACAATTGGCCAGTTTACCACTCTGAGACCTGATCCAAAACCCACTGAAGTCACTGAGACACTTTTTTCTTTTATTTTCTTGAGTCAGAAGTAGGCTTTTAAAAAGGTAAATGTTGTTCACCCTTTCACTCCAGCGTGTAGCACTCCAAGCCCATCTCACAACTGCCACCTCTGATGTTGTAAACTCCATGGTAAGTTAGTGTAGGAGAGGTTTATCCAGTACAAGAACTGAGGCTATAAGATTTATGAAATCAACAGATGGCCTCAGACTAAGTGTATTTAAAGGAGATTTTAATTTTTAATGAAAATAATTTGAGATTGGGTATGTAAGCAAAACTCAGGTATGTATTTGATCTTATCCCAGAAATAATTCAAGACAGATCATCCAGGTTACCATATGGACTGTATTTCATTCCTCCTATTAAAAGTGGATTACAGAAGGGCTAAAGCTACTTATGATATTTTAAGCTTACCAGTATTAATTTGAATAAGATAATAGATGATGAAAGCATGATTGGCAGCCATTCCAGCTACACAAAGTACAAATCTCTTCAGCAGAATTTCAATGGATTGTAAAACTAAGTATCAAAAGACCTAGTGATAATTTGATCTTCCATTTTTTAATATAGTAATACTTCTTCGGGTAACATTATTCACCATATTTTTCCTATAAAAAATTTTGCAACATTTATATTCTGTCCTAAAATAAAATGCAGTATTGCAAAGAAGTATTACGAAAATTTGGAAGTGTATACACATATTAGATATGTGCAACATAAAAAAGTGAAATGCAAAAACCGTGAAATGCACACAGTGAATTAGGAATTCGGTATCAGGTGCCAGCCATTGACATCCTTGTCTGGGGACTAGAATTCCAATTGCCTTTTCTTTCCTGGTTATGGCATGTAGGGAAGCAGCCGCTGCAGCTGTACAGGCCTTGAGAGACAGATGCACAAGCCAGAGAGATGATACAGATGTCCACAACCTTCCTACCTGCCACCTGCCTGAATTCACACTGGTTATGGCAAGATGTGGATAACCATCTGTACATCTGCCTAGTACTGACACTTAAGGGTCATATTTTTTAAAGAGTTAATCACTGGAGTAAGTTATAGCGAGCATTTTTGAAAATTCAACCCTATTTCTTGCATGCACTATAATAGCTATTGTAATTCTCTCTTGGTGCAGTTCAACACGGCCAGAATATCAGAGATTCAGCAGAGTCAGTACCTAGTGCATTATAAGAGAAAATTTTTACTATATTCCCAATAAATTAGACAAAAATGAAATGGTTACATTTTAAGGACAATTCTCTGCCTTTTTTTTTTATCATAGTAATGGGAAAAAATCAGTATTCTGAAAATGGCAAAGCTGAAATTATTATGCCAGAGCTCAAGATTCTGATTTTTTAACTTCAACATACAAAAGCACTACACATGTGCAGATGAAGAGTGTCCCAAAACTTTGTAATATTAGGACTTTAATCAGCAAATTCCCATTGACACTCACAAAACATGAATAGTACTTACTTAAGCAATCTTCATCATATCTTGTAATGTAAGATGTTTTTTATCTATTTAATACACCAGACAGTTAAGGTACAGAAAATTAAGGTGACTTCTCTCACCCCACGAAAGCAAGTCAGTGTCATCAGCAAGAATGCAATGCAAGACCCCAATTCCCACTTCCTAGTTCTATGTAGTAGACCACACTGTTACAGATTATTCACTTGAAATGAATGTAGCTCATGCCATAAATGCAACCTTTACTGAGATGATAAGCAATGGGACAAAAATATGTCCTATTGTATGCCTGTATTTTATATATATATATATATATGTAGAAATCTAAAAAAAGAATATCCAGGGAATTCTAGAAAGTTAATAGACTAAAATGGCATTTCAAAAATCTTCCATCTTCTTTTAAGCCTTGCTAATGTATCATCTTCTCGCATCACTTACAGTAATGAATTCTATAAAGCAGAGGTCCTGACATTACTGTCTGACCTCCCATAGTTGTAAACCCTATTTTTGGAAAGCTCTTTTTACCTTGGAACGTATTGCCACAAACTCAGTCAAAGGTACTACAAACAAATTAATATAAAAATCACCCTAACAACATGTATAAAATCAGTATATATTTGTCAAAAGTCATCCTACTAGAAATAACTTTTTGAGTGAAATCAAAATCTGTCTAGTGCTGCTCACTGACCGTTCTAATTTCAGTGAGAATGATTCAAAGCAAAGTGCAGAAAGCTGCATGGATGTGCTATACAACACAACACGAAATGAAATTGTGTTATATTAAAATCTAATGCTATATTTAGAAACTAAATTTACTTTTTAAAATGGGAGATTAAAATTTAAAATACGGTTTATTATTACTGCACCTATGTTTTTACCATTTTATTATTTCAATATTAATGCCAGAAATTGACACCATCACTATTAGAAAAATAAAGGAAAACTAGAGACCACTCCAGGTGAGTTTATTGGTTTTAGCTCCCTGCACACACTTCAAGTTCTTTGGGAATGCTTTGATGTCCGTACATAATACAGGCACAAACTTTGCTCAAGAGCTATGGTGAAATTCATAAAAATACCCAAACAAATAATCTCTGAAAGATATCAAACTCAACAGGTAACCAGCAATTATCAACTCCTTATCACTGCAAGATGCTCAGACCAATTTCACATGCTTTTAAGCATCTGAAACACAAGGTGAGCACGGCATGATGTCATGACATGACATAAATTTTACAGACACGTGTAACTGTACTATTTGCATTCTCCTTTCACTATCCTCTCTACACTACAAACTCTTCATCATGCATAGGAAACACCTGACTAATTGCACCAGTAAATCTACCCTCTTTATTCCACAATGATGCCTATAGCTGCTTCTTTCAGACTCCCTGGAGCTTTAATTCACAACTTTCTAATGCCCTCCACGGGGAGCATTTCAAAATGAGGGATGGAAGCAGGATGAAGGCAAACAARAAAAACACTGAGTCTCCCACAGCTTGTCTAGTTTCCTCTTTATAATGTAGACTCCTCAGGACAAAGCTTATGTATAGCTGTGTCACTGCCAGCACTCAGTATATAATCAACGGTTTCACAATGCTATTGAATTAGTTACTTCCACACTATGTCTTTCTTCCAATTTGTTGAAAGTCTTTACCCACTAACAATGTCAATACATTCACACTTCACAGTCATGAAATACTCAAATAAAAACAAATATGCTATCTATATTTGAAACCAATGTAAAATAATAAGTTTCCTTTGCTTCCCTAATATGATATTTTAGGAAAAAAGGTAACCTATAAAATATTTTTTTTTTCTTAAATGCAGCATGGTTAAATCTAAAGCATTCTTTGATGAAAGTGCACTGAGGTATATATACAGAGCTGTCCCATATACATAATGATGAAAATTAGTATCTGTTTCAAATAATTTGGCCAGGAGGAAGTCTATAGATGTTAAGCAAAAAAATGGATTTTCTCTGAAAACCAGTTGTCTCAACTTCAGTGAAACAGAGGACATTAAAGTATTTCTACAATATCATACTACTCTTTACAGACATCTCCATGGATCTCATCACCATACCTTACAAACAGTTCACAAAACAAAATGGATCAAACAATTTTCTCTGATTAAGATAATGAAAATGTATTCTCTGTTTTCACAGTTGTAGCCCCAAAGAGGTGGGTACTAGTGGCAGACCTAGGACTGAAGACTGAATCTCCTGGTTTCTAGCCCTGCAACAGCTAATACAAGCCTAGCTTTCTGCCCCTCCACATAAATGGCATTGTGAGGTTAGTAAAGTCAAATACATGAACTATCTTCTATCATTAAATGTATGCTAAAGCAAACYAAGTGAGATGAGACATTTCTACTTAACGTGTTCCATGTTAACTGACATTAAACTAAAATGCAGAGATGTTTTGATCTTGAATGCATTTAAAGTTCCTCTGAGATCAAGTTTCCCTGTAGTCTCAGGGAGATAGACACCAAAAAGGGTTTCATCCTAAATATTAGAAAACCAACTCAGGCTGACATGAATGGGCACCCAGAGATGCCTACTTCTCATCATAAAATCTCTCAATTGAAACTACACAGCTAGCTTAGATGAGACACCAAGCTTAGCAATAATCATAATCCACCTGTTAAAATCGTGCATGTGTAACTGGTTACATGCTAACTCCCTTCTTAGAGGTGGAAGCTGAGACTGGGGCAAGTCAGGTTAGAGTTATCTTTACTCCCTGTATACTTCTACCATTCTCACAATACAGGGGCGGATAACAGAAGTAAATCGTCATTCTTCTAGCAGTAAAAGGAAAAGCAGATGGACATTTACGATGTAGAACTACGCCCACACAGTCTTCTGAGGTTACTTGGTCTATATACCACTCTTTTGCTCGTATTTGCTAAAATAAAATTGTTCTGAACAGTATTCAAGAAGTGATACTTTTTTTCCAGAAACAACAATTGTCTGTGTGCAATTTCACAGTTTAAAGAAATGTTATTTTGTGTCAAAAGCCAATTTAAAGTCCTGCTATTTTCCTGAATAGGAACTCCGCAAAATGTAACATAAACAGATAATTAAGGCTGGTAAGATGGGTTACACAGCATTTACTAGGTTTTAACTAGTAACATTTACTAGTAACACAAGTTACTAGGTTTACTGAAATCCTTCAGAACATTTTTCTCTGTCCTATTTCCCAAAGATAATATATAAATAAATATAATATTAATATGTATAAATACTAAATAATAGAAATCTTTCAGAAATTGGCTTGGTTGGCACTTATTACTCAAAATGGTGTTACTGGGCTAAACTGAGRCTGTTTAAATGTGAAAAGTAATCTGAATTGGAAGAAAATTAATTTTAAACTAGATTTGAAAACATTAATGCCTTCCTTGAATTCCACCACTGAAGGCTATTGAGGGCTCTGTTGTAACTGCCAGGGGATGTAATGAACTTTTTTTTTCCCCATTAGCATCATAACTCCCTTAGAAAGGGCAACAAACTGCTTTCCTGTGATAGATATCTCTGATGCCATTTGTAATAACTACAGATCAAACGAAAATTCACTGCTGAAATAGTAATCTACCGGGGTACAATGAAGAATAGTAATTTGATTGTGGTTTCTTGATATTTTCAGACACATTCTAACTAAAACAAATAGCTTAATTTTAAACAATGAAACTGTCTAGGCATGCTCATGGTATTAGAAAGGGTCATTTAAGGCATTCATCACATACTACACTCTTAATGTAGATTCCTGTAAAATATTGAGAACAGTATAGAAGCTGGAACAGTATTTCACATAATTATAGTCTTCCCTAAATGTAATGTCAAAAGTCAAATATAATGTCTGCAAGCACAATAGGTTAATTTTTTTCCCCAATGCAGAGGGAGATAATCTTGAGTTTGTAAGTATGCATAATAAGTATACATTGGAAATTTAAATGTAGCCACTGCATTTGAGAGTACAAAGCTATCTTTTACTAGCTCAGCAAAATTCAGTCAACTTAATGACTCTCAAACAGTAAAATGAGTAATGGGTTAAAGTATGGATTATCACACCAGACTTATTAAATGGTGAGTGGATAAATCCAAGCCTCTATGCTTACGGGCCCAAATGAAGCTTGCAGGAAGAGTAGGGGCAGAGGTTTTTAATAAACCTGAGAAATCTCAAGTGAAGATTTTTAAACTGCTTAATGAACCTTTGCAAAAACAATTTATTTAAATTAAATTATATTGTTCACCCTGAGACTAAAATGTAGTCTAGGTGGTGGAAGTTTGCTTAATTTAATCCTTTAGTTTAGGTTTGATGGATAGGTTAGCAAGTTGAGTACTACTGAGAAGACCATATCTACTTCTCCATCTATATTTAAATTTGCAATTGGCATCAGTGAGAGTGCCTCTACAAACTGTGACAGTACACAGTCCCCAGAAGTACAACCATTAAGAAGAGAAAAAAGATCTTGTGGCGCACAGCTCCATTTCCTACTGGTTGCCACTTCCTATATTACTCCTACTAATAATTTATTTAACTTGCGTTTTAACTAGCTAAAGTAATTGCATATCACAACTTCCCTGATAATTTGCTACTGACATATCTTGTTCTTTAGTGGTCTTGTATAAAACAGACATGAAAATAAAGTGATACTAAAAGAAGAGTTGTCCTTACTCATACAAGCAGTTTCACTGGGTTTATTTGGCCTGTTCATATGAGTAAGGCAAGTCAGATTTGGCTTTAAAAGCTCTAACTTAAGCTCGTAAAAGGTAGGAAAATGAGAGGCATATGGATGTACCTTTTTTTCCTCATCCATGCAGGACAATGGCAAACAGAAAGTAGAATGTCACTTGTCACAAATAGGCTTTCACTCCCTCATTCTGACAGAAAAAAAGACATTGCCCAACAATGAAGCAGCCGTAGGAGGCAAAGAGGAAAGAAATAGTTGAAAAAAGCTATATCACCACTTGTAATTCTGAAACTCCCAGTGCCTTGCAAGTTGATGTCACACAAGAAAAAATCCTTCATTTGGTCTCCCACTGTTTTGCTGACCTTTCCCCATTGGTGTTGTAGCCGGAGGCAATATAAAAGTGCTTTTATTCCATACAAATCGCTTGGCCGCTAAACTCTGAAATTTGAAAATTACAGTAGTTGCACAATATTTTTCAAGGATCCTCTCTCGGTAATTGCTTCTGACCAGAAAATTAAATCTAGAAAAATGAAATTGCAATGAACACAGAAGACACAATTTTGATTTCATTCCCAGTTGCAGAATAATTTTATTGACATGCAGAGTTGCTGTATCTGAGATAAGAATCTGATCAGAGGTCCTTAACGTTTCTCTTTATACTTTCCAGGTTAAACTTTTTTTTTCTTACTAAGATAATATCTATATTCAGAAAAAGGTTGAAAATTTCACAGATATATTTGCATAGTTAATGCATTTATTTCTGCAAAACGTTACATGTTAAATATTTTCTGTCATTTTTTTCATCTTTATGGGAGCTTTGCAACTGCTCTGAACTCAAGAAAAATGGTCRATGGATTGCAGGTATTTCATATGCCATTTCTAACCTTATATTTAATAAAAGGAAAGGGCTAGAAAATGCAAAAGAAACAATCCGTGTGCCGATTTTTCTGACAAAGCTGTTGGTATTAATTTTTATAGGTTCTTTGTTATTCCTAAACAATGCATCCCAACCTAGAACAATGCTTTTCTTGATCTCTTTTGCATCTTTTTCCTTCTCATTCCTGTATGTCTTAACTTTAATTTCCTTTCTCTCTGTATTTTATTAATTTCCATAGGTTTCACTTATGCAGAATTACTAAAGGTTTCAATGTGTTCTCCTTTCAATGAGTTCCAGATTAGCAATCAAGGTTAAATAAACAAAGTACATGTAGAAAACCTGAATCAATTAAAAAATGAAAGAATTGATTTTTTTATTTTAATTTTGCTCATTGATTTTGTTCAYAGAAAACAAAATCAATATAGTAGCAGTATACAGACTTTGAAGTTTAATAATATATCTTAGTACAATAAAGAGGTCAAAGCCCCTATTGTATCGTAAATTCCTCCAATTGGAACTAATTACTACAAGGGGAAAAAAGTGGCAGACTACCAGTTTTGAAGGAAGAAACACAAAGGGTGAGCTAATTCGGACATAAATGCATAACAACCAGGAGAGAAAAAGTGTTTTTCAGTATTGTTGTTCATACAGTTGAAAAGCCACGTTATGAAGACAGGCAAGTGATAATATACACCTTAGTTACAAATATAATATAGTTTGCTCACACAGTTATATAAGCTTTACATCAGAAACTTGAATGGGCTGAAGTTATGCTTTATTCATAAGAAAAAGAGCTTGTTGAAAAATTATTAATACTTAAAATATCCTCTTTTGTTGTTCCTTATGATGAAGGATATGAATGAATAAATCATTTAGGAGAAAATATTCAGCCTTTCCTTTCTCTAAATCATAAGCTGATATACTATATAGTGTAATATCAAAATATATAGAAAATAAATATAAAAATTTGTATATGTATATATAAAGTTGGAGTTGGTGCTATAGTCTTTGTGTTTACATGATGTACATAGCTTAATAGTGACTGCAGAGTCAGAGGTTTTCCCTATATGTGGTTTTGATATTGGAAATTGTACAATCCTTGGCATAATTATTCTAGTTTAGACTGCTCTAGCAAAGTGAATTAACCTGTGCTTAACAACGAAACTGTATGTGTATACATGCGAGTGACTGTTGATTTCCCTATTCACTGGTGGAGTCATTTAGAATGTTTTGGCTTCTCTGTATCTACCTCAATTTCCTTGTAGAGCCATTCTTCTCAGCAAAATCTGAAGGACCCAAGACTGCTTCCCCTAATTCCTCTCCCCCACTCTGTCCCCAAGTAGTACAAAGATTTTCAAATACTAAGACTATATCTGGATTTCCAGAAATTCAGTCCTGAGGTATAAAATTTTTCCTTTGTTTATCTAGCACATCATCAGGGTTGTTCTTTTTTTTTTCAGCAAAACACAAATACTTCCTTGATTCCAATACTGAAAATTCAATCTTGTTCACACTCATCTCCCAGTAACTAATTGAAGCAATCATCTAATCAAATTTCAGTCCTTTCAAAGTTGGAACAAAGCAGAAAACAGTGAGCTTTTTCATCCTATTCATACTCCTAAATTATATGGTATTTGATCCTTTTCCTCCACTTATGATTATTTCTGCTTACCAAACCTTTCTCACACACCATTTTTTTTCCTGGTTTGGATTCTTGAGTCTGTTTAATATCTCTCCAAATGAATCCAAAATGTAAACTGAATCTCTTGTTTTCAGGGTTTTTTAAAATGATTTATCATGTTTTTTCATTCTCTTTCTTTTCTAAAATAGCTTTGCTTTCAAGGTCCACTTAGTTCTGCAGTAACCCTGCCCCCTGGGAATCAATTTCTTAACATGAGAGTCAAGAAAGTTCATGTATTTTGTGATCCAACATCCCTTAGAGTTGGAGTTTCATTTCATAAATAATTCACTTACGAGCACATACATTCATTTTACATGATTCCTCAATGTGGCCAGGGTGCTGCGTAGTCTGCACTGTATCCACCTACAAAAAATACAAAAATATATGTCTGCTTACCGGGATGTGAGTAGGGTTTGGCTAACCTAATCCTGTATCACGGATCTTATAAGTGAGCAAAAAGATTCCTCTTCTCACCCTTAGGTCCAAACATGCTCCATAAAATAACTATTTGGCAGTGAAAACAGTTAGAATAGTGTTACATATTGTTTAAGAAAAAGAAGGAATTATGTGAACTATGTCTAGGAAAAGAATGGGTTTAAATCATAGAGAAATTGTAGTGATTTATACGGTCTTCATTTTCTTACGTATAGTTACTGCAGACAGAGTAAAAAATAATATAAATGTTTCAGATATCAGTGACAAGCATAACTTTTCTCCATGAAGTGATAGGATAAATAGTGCAGTAAGTCGCTAATAATACCAGATAGTTGAAAGAAGAAATAGGAATTTTATAAGAAAACAATCAGGCAACTCTTCTTCCCCCTCATTCACCTCACTCCCCACCAAAAAAAAAAAGGAGTGAGCGAGCCAGATTTGGAGAGCAGCATACAGTATACAATGACAATTCTGTGCGCATCTAAGTTATTCAAAATGCCAGGTATCAACTATTATGCTACAAGGTGGACATAAAGAAAATGGAGAGCTAGAGGAAAACGTGCTTCCTTTGAATCACTTTGATCAATACATTTATGAAGGAAATGAGACACTAAAGAGACATGCACGTCTACTAATAAACAGTGACGGTTTCTGTCCAATATATTCTTCAAAAACAGCTCTTAAGATATCACTCAGAAACGGGTGATCTACACAAAAAAACATTAACCCACTACGTGTTGGTTACATAACATGTTTGGTTGGCATTCACCAGACAGTCTTTTCAGCTTTTCCAGTATTTTTGTATTATTAATAATTTATATTTATTTTACATCACTCACTACTAAGACCTTATTTTCCAATATTTTAATGAATCACTTCTTCTATCTATTACACATACGCAACATTAAAACAAAATTACACAAGTGTAGGATAGCAATGTCAAGCATCTCTACAAAGCAGCTTTTGCTCTATGAACATAATCCATAAAAGACTCCCAAATGTCCTCAGATAAGTAACGTCTGTTCCTCAATCTAAATATGATCTTCTTACAGGAAGCCATCTGGAACAAGCGAGCAAAACATTCTGCTTTGGTTGCAGAAGAAATGTATTTACGCCTCAGTAAAATTCTTCATCATCATCAATCCAATTATATGCAAATCTCTTTGTTCAGTTTCCACTGTCTTAGATTGACTAAATGGCAAAAACCCTAAACTGGCCAAAAAAGTTTTATGGAAATATAGGTAATGCACCTGTCTATCTATCTATCTATCTATCTATCTTGACCGATCTATCTCTCTACCTATCATTTAAGCACATTGAGAACCTCAAAAAAGTTGCTAACTTCAACAGTTATTCAAATTCATATAAAAATAAATTTTGCTAACTTTAAGGAGAATGCATTCACTGGAATAGTAGACTTGTCCAGTATGCAATCAACAGGGATCTGCTAACATGTATTTTAAACATCTTTCTCCAAGATACAAACACAATTGTGAGCATTCGGTGCATTCATAAGATATTTCTGAGGTCAGAAAGGTTCATAAATGTAACAGATTTTTTCTACAATTAGAGCTCTTTTCTATGACACATACCCATGCTATTTCTTCAGTTAACAAATAAAATCACAAATCAATGCAAAAGAAAAGTTAAAACAAGCAAAAACAATCACCTGACATACTAGACAAAGTGTTGAATCTTTTTATCAAAAATGCAATATATTATATCCTTACAAATTCAAATAATCATGGTGGTCTCAGTGTGCGTGTCTATATTACCTGCTGATGCAGTATAAAAAGGGAAGGGTGACAGTGCAATTTGTTGTCCCTCTCCACATTGCATCTTAATGAGCAACAAAGCTGTACCACTTGCCAATCTTAGGCATACACTATGCAGGCATAGAGAGCAAACTGATGGAGGATCTGCATTGCAAGTGCTACACACCACATGACACCCTGAAGACAATGCTGGAAGGAAGACAATGCTTCAAAAAGATCAGTGGTGCACTAAAATATGTACAGTAGGACTCCAAATATAGACTCAAGTCAAATTCACACTCAGAAAAAACCTTCCTGTGTTCCATATCATTAATGTAGAAGCATTCATACATAATGATTGAAGGAAAAAATTAGAAAATTATCTTTTCTTCTCTAAATCTCTATGAAATGAGTTGCTGTTTTTCTCACTTTTCTATGGCAGTTGAAGACTTGATAATTTCCAGGAAAYTGATATTACTGTCTTGTTCCTCCTCCCATTTCCTGGCATGAAAATGCTCATACACCCAAGAGTTAAATGAAGAACAGAGAGTCACTACCTCAGTTTTCATGAGCAAGATGCTTGCAGTTCTCCGCTAATCCAGTCCATAATACTGAAATACAGGCCTGGAAGTTTTTTATTACATACTGAGTCCAGTTTCTATTTATCATAGGCATAATCTCACATATTTCCTTTATAGGTTACAATCTTCTTGCATGATCATTTCAATGGGAAATCTGTTCCAGAATTTCAATGCTGCAGTATATACAATTATTGTAATGACAACCCCAAATTTATTCATGGGTATTTACACCTGTTTCTTCTTTTTCCTTAACTTACATATTCATTGCGATTGGGAAGTGAACTTTTAGTATTAGTGATATATATTTGCTATTATATGTAATTATTTTTCATTAAATAAGTGAGAAGCCATAACAGAGTATAGATGATCACAGCCACAAAATATTGCTACAAACTCAGAATGATTAACTTCTGCAAGCACCTTTTTATCGTTGATTTTTTTTTGCCGCTCATGTCACTTTATTCTTAGCACTAAATCTGTGTCTGTAAATACGTTATGATTGCAGTATATAATATATATTATTCTGATTGATGTATGTGCATTACTAAAAATTTGAGACATTACAAGTTCCTGCAACATTCAACATGTCTTAAACGGAACTGAAAGGCACAACATGCTCATTTTTGCCCACTACAGCAAATGCCAGATAAAAATATATCTCCATAGATTTCCTGTTACATTTCACAAGATGCTTCTAACCTATTTTTAAACTTCTTTTACACACACAACTTCATTTTCAGTTTGTGACAGAAATCAAAATAGGATATGGGGAACTATAGGGAGCGTATTCAATCTATCTCCTTAGAATATACACATTGAATAAGGAATGTTAATTCTCATATTCTTAAACAAACAGAAGAAAATGAATCAGTAAATAAAATATTCAATATTTTTATGTTGTACCATTTGTACAATATGTTTGAATCATTAAAGGCCATATATATGGTAAAAAAAATAGGCAAATTGAAACTGATGAAAAATTTGTGTGAATAAGAAATGAATGAGGACTGCTACATATGATCACAATAATATGCACAGATTTTAGTCAATAGAATTTCTGTAATAGATATGGTCTAATTTAACATAAGAAAGCCTATTAATAATGCTGATGATGAAAGTTTAAAAGAAAAGAATGTTAAATAAATCAACTTAAAAGGGTAACACACCTACATTTAGTACACAGTTTAACATGACTGTATTCTCATTTAACCTTACTTAAATTCAATGTGCTATATTCTTAACTACTTTGCACCAGCTGGGTCTAGTTTTGCAACTTCATTGTGGCTACTGATGACTCCTGCATGTTAGGTAAAAGGTAAATCAAGTCCATCAAAACTAAGCTTTCTATTTCATACTAAAAACAGAAAAATGAACAAATTATCATTTTTAACCCATCATTACAAGCATAAAATTGATAAAATAAACATGTATCATCATTCATTATCTTTACAAACTCTCTGGTTTATTGATTTCCTGCTCACATTATGTCTGTGAATGAATTTTGAACATTTAGGCATCTGGCGAATCCCACCACTTCCTATTATTAGGATATTAGGATTATGTTCTGTTCATAGTCACACTTTGCAGTAATATGGTGACGTATCGACCGCTCTTCATATTAAACACCAGAGGATTGCTGGTTCACAAAGACAGTGGTTAGAGTTGGAAAGACTATGTCCATGCCGTTGCCCTGAAACAAAYTCATTCATACCCCCAAACTAAAGAATTTATACCTTAGAATTCAAAAAATCACATATACTTAACTGTTTAGCAATCAGTTTTTTCTAAAAAAACACAAAATGCTGTAAATTAATCATAAATATATACTTTCTAGTAGTAGTAGGTAGGAAYGAAAACCAAAATATAAAATACCCCATTTAACTCTCTCAAGCACTGTAATAATAAAAATGTTCCATATTTAAAGCTATTTACTACAATGCCTTGCAATTCCTGAAGCACAGAAGTGTCTTCGTTACAATCCAGTATAATGGTATTATTGTTCTATTTTCAATACATGTGCATGACTTATTTCAGGTAGACAGTGTTCAGAAATATAACTTGCTAATAGTTTTTTGAAGGCACGGAGTGGAATAACATAGGATTAATCTACCTAAAAAGTCTAAATAATGCAAACTTCCATATGGTTTGYATATTACTTTCATAATACATTCATTAAAATTCTGTCACCTTACCCTACTGAACTAATGCATTAAGAAGCACTGTAATAATAAGAATGTTACATATTTATTTGTTACAGTCTTAAGCCAGCAACACTCTGGAATTCCTTGAAAACTGAGTAATATTGCCATGTCAAGAAAAAAAAAAAGCTCACAGAAAAACAGAACAGCAAGTACTGACATCCTTAGGTACTTCTGATGCTGCAAACCTCACACTGAGAGGTTTATGCTGCTCTTTAAACAGCTTACAGAACGTAGCTTGATCTTGGTGTAGATAATGCTACTAATAGTTTAATCCATCATTAAGAAATCGAGGCATGAAAAGCCTGGCCCACATTTTGTTGTTGTTGTTTCTTTTCTTTTTTCCTTTTCTTAGGAGTACAGGAACATACTGGAAGGAAAATATCTGTATAATTCTTTTTCTAAACTGATTAAGTTCCATTTCAAAACTAGTAAGATTTTTTTACATCACCTCATACCTCCAGAGGACTGAAATCTTTTTTTCAATATCTAGACTAAATATACAGTGGTATATTAATTGCTATTTTATCAACATTGTTCTTTAATACTTTTTGCTGGTATTTATTCCCAATATTTTTATAAAGAGCAATCAAATCTCCTCTCACCATTTACTTTCTTAAGGCTCTGTGGTACATGTAGCAGTGGCTTAAAAACAGATGGTGGGAATAGTTACCACCCTTGTCCATCTGCTCCACCCTTCTGATGGGCATTAAAGCCTTCAGGGCAGGGTTATATGATATGCCTATGAATGAGCTCATGTACTATTGCAGTCTTCAGCTGGGTGTATTAAAGTAAAAGAATTCCAGTTTTGGTTTACCCTAATATACCAGGCAGTGGTTCACAAAGTGATTCAAAGGAGGTTCAAGTATTCATGCCTTGAGGATAGTAACAGCTTCTGCCATCCAATTTTAGCCTGCCACAGCATGTCTCTCAGAGCCTTAAGTCTGAATAAGTAAAGTCCTTTTAGTCATCTCTTGCACAGCTAACTCTATATTCCATGGTTATTAAACAGCTTTTTCTGAATCTCTAAATGTAAGCTTAATTCATCCTGAAAATGGTTGACCAGAATAATATAACGATTTTTCAGATGAAGTCTCATGAACGACTCCTCAAATGACATGAATATGTCCGTTTCTCTCACAGCAGCACGCAACTTGATGCAGCCTTATGTTGCAGAAACAAATTTGCCTGTGTCACACTGGTGCTCATAACAACTCTACCTAATACATTAAAYTCTCCTCTTTTTCTACTGCTTCCACCTCATGATTTCCTAACTGAATTTACAACTTGTCTTGTTCTTGCTATTGTATTTTGAGTTGTTAAGTTTTAATTGCTACAGTCTAAAAAGTTTCCTAGTCCTTCATATAGTACAGTCTAACCCTCACCAAAACTCATGTTTATCATATTTGTTTCATAATCAAGTTTCATTATTACATTTGCACTCTGTGCATGAAGGTTAAAATATAAAGCAAAATTAGTCTTAAGACTGATGCTTGACTTGAATGAGTAACTTTCCCTCTATTTATAATGCCTACCTTCGCAACAACACCAATTGTCATCTCATTTTAGTGAATTTCTTACGTATTTTTGAATTCCTCTAGTAATCCCCATCTTCCTCAGGTGCACAAATAATTTCCCAGGTGGCACAGTATCAACTGCTTGTTGAAGACCAAAGACAGAGACTACTAAATTTTTTTTATCTAGGAAATTGGTTATCTTTTCAAAGGAAGGTATCAGATTGGTTTGTATGAACCCCTTTCACTAAAGCCATTTTCAATTTCCATTCTATCCCATCTTCCTTCTTCTTTTACATCAGCAACTCAATTTTTTCATATAAATTCTGCTCTACTGTTTCATAAAAAATGAGGTCACACTTTTAGACCTTTATCCCTTCTTTTCCGTCTTCCCCACTACTTAAATATAAATATTGTATTTGCTCTTCTCCAACAAAACAGCACCATTTTTGCCCTAACAGATTTATTTACAAGAAGACATAGGATGTTTTGCTCTATATCACTCAGAATTCTGTGATGATATTTATCTGTTCCTCCTTGACTTACATACATCAGACTCCAAGTTTTGCTTTTATCTCAGACACTTCCAGCTTTTGCCTTCCATGTACAACATTATTACCTTTGTTTAAAACTAAGGCAAAGTTTTAATTTCATTTCTGCATCATATCTACATTATGTTTCACCTCTAAGTGTAATAATTGTCCTGCTTCTCTCTTGCTCTTGCTTTTTTAATATAGCTTAATAAAGTTTTCTTTTAATCATCCCCTTAATGTCTATCTCAGTTGACATTTGTCAGCCTTTTATCCTTATACTGACTACACTCCTATAATGTACCTCTCTTTGATTATCTGACTTCTCCTCCCTTTTCTCATTCCTTGTAATGTTCCTGATCATGTAATTCATTCCATAAAAAAAAAAAAAAATCCTCTCATGCCTGTACACAGAAAACACCTGTGCATCTGAGCCCCTGAGAAGGTATTTGAGATAATGTACCTCACAGACRTGTATGAAAAGTTTTTCACCTTCCGCACCTTCCTCCTACCTGTCAGTGGCACTACAATCATTGTCTACACCTACTACTGAAGGCCAATGCTGAAGAGAATAAATCATATAGATTGAACAGGGAATGTACTTTTCAAGTCCCAGAATTAACCTGCCTAAAGGCAAAATATCTGTGTTCCCTGCTAGTGATCCTTTGTCACTTYAGACACAGTATTACAGTTGTTTATAATTTCTCCAGCCATCATACAGTACTCGCTAAGACAGAAAGAAAATAAAGATTGGCAAGACTTTGGTGTCTAATGTGTGCAAAAACTGAGGTGAATGACAAATATGTATTTTTTTAAATGCAATTTTATTTTTTAAAGGCATTAATAAATTTTACTTTAAAGAGGACTTTTTTAATCATTGCCTAATTTATAATCTGCACAGAATGATATCTGTCAGTTGAATTTGTTGCTTACTAAGGTCTTCATTTGTACATACAAGGCCAAAGAGGACTTCAAGAGAAATGTTTTTGAGCGACAGAAGCATTATTCATAGAATTAAATGCTTTATAGATATATTTAAAACAGACTGCAATGATGTTGCAGAAATAGCAAGCTGATACATTTAGTGCTTACTTTGCAATGTGAAGTATTACTTTTCATGTCATGGGCACAACAGACTTCACAGGAATGCTTTACACTTCAGCTCTTTGGAGACACTGGGCCAGTAATCCCTGTTCAATATAGACCCTCCTACTATACCTGGGGTATAACAGGCTTCAGGGGCTTCTCTTGCCCCCCATCCCACACCTGCCCTTGCTTCACAGGGGAAAGCAAGAGATTGACTAGAGAGAAGAATAAATGCAATAATGCTGCTGAGACCTTGTCTGAGCAGCAGGAGACCTGCTGCTTGTTCCCAGGTGGGTAAAACTCCAGCTGTCAGGCAGCAAAGAGGATTATGCCAAAGGCACAGTAGGGCTCTAAAGGTAGAGTCTCACAGAGCGGCCAAAATTAAAAGAAAAAGTTATGGAAAGAAGTGAGAGGGAAAGATGTAAGGGGAGGCTGGGTTTAACTGCTTTATACAGGATCTTTAGGCAGGAAATGGCTAGGACAGACCTACCAGCCTTTATATCAAATTCCAAAGTACAATTAGGTATCACTCTCACCCTAGAAAAGTCACTGATCATGGCAACACCCCACCTTGTAGGGATGTTGTAGTAAAAAAAAAAAAAAAAAAAAAAAAAAAGAAAAATTAAGCAAGACCATTAAGAAAATGTGTAAGAAGGCAAAAGTAAGCACTGTTACCAGTCTATCACCAATTTGAAAAGAAACATCAGAGCAGGGGTGGGTTATATCTTTCAGGTGGGCATAGGTTGAATCCACTATTTTAACAGATCACAGAAAGCATGGATGTAAAATACAGATTCATAAAATGACATTATTTAAAGATGAGTGTTGTTCAGTAGACAAAAATGAAATTAGGTTTCCTGAATCCCACTTCAGTGTACCTCCAAGTTGTAGTCAAAAGGTTTGTGAGATTTATAAATTCTCGGTTACTCCATACATTCATCCAAATACACACTTATGTTATGGAAGCATCATAATGACGAGCTAAGTTTATAAAGAATACAGTGATCCTTAGATACTATGTTGTATGTATGCAAAATACTATGGAAATTATTATACTGACAGGGTAAACCTGTTTGTATTATCAACTGTTCACTTTCTTAAAATTAAGTTCAAAACAAGAGGGGTTTTTTGTATTCATGTCTTCCATTTCAAAGGAAACATAAATTCTATGCTTCTAAATAAGTTGCAACTTTTGAAGTCCTTTATCAATGAGCAGTATGGTATTTCCTAAAAAATAACAGCTTATTTCATAGTCTGTCTTATAAGCACAGCGTGGTAGATTGGTTTAAGTAAAGTCTGTCAAATTATCATAAGGACTTTACATTCTGCAAATAATTGCTTTTTCTCCTCTATTCACTTTTTGTTAATGGAAACAGAGAAAGTTGCTTTTATCTTTAATATATGATGTAGAATAAAGAAAAAAAAAGAAAGAAAAATGAGCAGTTAATGAAGTGACCTTTAATTTCTTGGACATCCTTTTACATTAAACCTAAAATGACCAAAATTAAGCTAGATTTGACAGTAGTTACATATGTGAAATCATGTGTCCAAATCAGACTATCATACTAACAGYACCCATCTTAAAGTAGCTGAACAGTGGAATGCAATGAAAATTGCATTCAAATATTTGTGAGATCAGTTAAATTACCTCACATTAGCTTGCACTCTGATGATCCAAACATAGCTTATTTTGCATGCTTACAGATATTAGATGACCTCTAATCTTTTGCTCATAAATTCCTCACCACAAATTAATTTATGTACAGAATTTGTACATGGGAATATGGAATTAACACTATATGCTGTTTTGGTTTAGAGTTTTTTTGTTCGCTTTTTTTTTCTTCTTTTTGATCAAAAATAAAAAGCACCTTTTTCCAGTGAAATAGCAAAATGCTTATTTTAGGATCCAAAGTCAGTCTTAAGTGTGTATCCACTTCTTTCATATTAAATTAATTCTAATATGTATTGTGTGCATACTGTGAAAAGACTTTATCAATGTAAGTTACAGAAGCATAGTCCAGTTTATTTCTACACAGCTGCCCCTACTCAGCATATTATCACTTGTAGTACTCATTAGTAAGACAGGTTAGAACTGCCACCCTGTATCTTGGGGCACGGAAGGCGTGGAATAAAAAATATTTTTCTGAATAAGTATCTGGACACACATGTACACCAATGAAACTATGATTAGCCTGGCTGGCAAGCAGAGTACACCAGCCAAGGTTGATAGGTGTCAATTCTAGATATTTATTTCAAATAGAAGGATGCCTCAGAAATTAATAACAGGTGCATACTTCATGTATATTATAATTGGTTTTCTGCATCACAGTATAACATTTTACAAATGAAAGGCTTCTCTCTTCAAATAGCAAGAGTACCGAGCTGATTTCATCTTAAAATTTGCATAAGCTTTTTCCTGATACCTTTTCAGTAGTTATTTCTTCTAATTTGAGCATTCCTTCTGTAATCAGGATGCCCACAAACAAAAACTTTGTGAAGAAATCTCTAAATTATTTTGAAAGACATCTTTCTGTAGTTAGCTATCATGCACTGGTGTACTGAAATGCTGAAAAACAGCCAGCATGTATTACAAGAAAAAAAGGAAAGACCAACTATCATTTTTTCCCATTCTTCTATCTGCAAATGATATGGAAATATCAGCTCTGTAAACTAGATAGAAACTTGCTAGAAATACACAGAACCTACTCAGTCATTGTGCAGTTATTCCAGGACTCTCAATATTTCCACTTAGGAGGTGACAATTTATTCATCTTTCCCTGCAAGTACAGCAGCAGAACCTTACTTAAAAGTGCTTATTCACAAAATATTTGGAAAAAATTGTGTAACTACTGAACAGAGTTAGAAGAAGCAACTTTTACAGTTAAAGTTTTTCAGTTACAGGTTTCTTAATTATTTTCAAAGCTGTGAGATGACTTAACTTCTTCAAGAAAATGAGACACCTTTAGAGTCCTTCTTTTTCTTAAGGCCTTCATGTCATGTATCAGGGGAAAAAAAAATTAGTGGTTACTCTCCAACTTCTCCTTTCCTAGAAACAAACAAATATATGGTTTAGGCCCATGAAAAAAACTCTGCTTTGCAGGAAAGAAAATACTTAAGCCCTCTCTATGTATCAGGCAGGAACTCGAGAAATCCAAGGCTGTAGATTTTTTGCTTGGGTCTGCTAAATTTAAAATAATGTAAATTGATTTTGGGATATTATAGAGGGGACTAAGAAGAAGGAAAATATCTATGACAGGTTTTAGTATAATAGAGTAGCTAAGATCTTTTTTGGAGCGGGCTACCAAATATGACTGATTCATTGTGGAACACAAGGAAAATGGCTGTAAGAGGAACCCTGGCATCTCCTTGCCTGTATCCGCACAGACTGTGGGTACCACACCGGGGTAGCTTTTACTTTGTGGAAGGTAGGGTCCACTCCCAACAGAACTTTATAAATATCAGTAAAGTCTTTTTGTGTATTATTTCTCTTCTGCGTTAAAAGTGAAGAGAACACATGCTAGCACCAAGTCTGGTGCCACATCAAAATGGACCAGGAGAGAACTATACACTGGACATATACTGCACTGTTACTGGGATGAACTAGAACTTCATCKTGAGCAGTTATATCTGCTCAAGTAGGAAAAGCCATGTTCAATAAACTCTTCCCCCTCTCCTCCTTTTAAGGTTGGTCTTTTTAAAAAATGTCTTTGAGGATGCTTGTTAGCATTCAGGAAGATTGAAACAAGCAGGCCAGGTCAACTTCCTGTTTCTTGACACACAGAAGTGCAGCAGGAACCCATGAAACTGAGAGAGAGTAAAGTAAAAGTCACTGAAGTAAGCCTTATTTCAATTTTCCTCACTACTTTTTATGTCTGCTGATATCACGCAGGTGAAAACTGCATTCTTTGTAACAATGGCCAGGTCTTGGAGAAAAGACATGCCATCATATATGAAACATGGTTACAAGATATATTCTAAAAAAAATCTATGGCTTACATTAGAGGGTTCCAACCATGTAAATAAGTGGCAAGGAGCTATTACCACCCTACTAAAGAGATGGATGTCATGTCAAAAATCTGGCACGGCTATCTCATTATTTATTTTAAAATAAAGTATTACAAAATGTTTAGAAAACTTTATCTGACCAAAATATTCTCCTGATTTTATTCCTAAAATATAATTTGCATTACTGAAATTAATTTGAACACAAAATATTCTAATTTCTGAGGAACAGCATAATTCTGAAGAATATAATACTTCATTTCAGTCTCACCTTAGTAGATTTTACTGAGGTTCTCACTACGTAACTATGTTTCATGAAAGCCTGTTATGATTCAAAACTATTTAGAGATAACAATTAAACCAGAAGAATTCTTCTCCTCACAGTATGTTTTACATTTACTAAGTTTCCATTACTAAGTTCTTCCTTATGCTTTTAAGGAGAGAGGAGGGAAGAAAAAAAAAAGAAACTAAAAAGGTGGTGCATCTTCAAGGAGTGCACACATTTTAGATATACTTGATTTACTCCATTTCTTTTAAGTTGAAGAGTGAAAAGGAATCTTTGACAAAACTGTCATCTTTAAAATATGGTGATATTTCATTTTCCCCCTTCTGCACTATTTAGATTGTCTGGAACTGAAATACTTCCAGCAGCCACTGTGTCCAATTTTTCAGAGCTGTCACTTCCTAGCAAACCTGCTTAAGCAAAATACTTATGTTGTTAGAAAACGGAGCAAACATATAATATAAAATGCTTTCTATACTCCTTCGCAGGACAACTGGTATTCAAGCACACAAAACAGCAAGAACATGCAAAAATCTGGACGTTGAGGTCTATAGACTCTTTTAAATCCATAAATCTGGTACTCCTATGATTAGTTTCCAAAGATGGCTAGAATTAGCTCACTTTTTTGACTTAACTGATTTTTTCTGCACAGTAATTATAATCAACATAATACATTCAAACAATAATCAAAATCCTATTTCCAAAGAAACCACTCCAGGCCATTAAAACTAAAAAGAACATCTCACTTGAAGGACAGCAAAACAGAAGATGACCATTTTTAACCCTCTCTAGTCCACATGCTCTTTTGGTCATTATTTGATGCCCTGCAATTTAATACAAAATTGCTACAGCTTTACACTTATGGCCTTTAGCCTACAATATAAAGTAAAGAGAAATGAGCTACACTGACAAAAGTTAAGATCTTTACCTAGGATACAGATTACACTTTGCAGAAATTAAAAATAAAGTATAAAATAAAATGTTCCTTTTAAGAGTGAATTTTAACTTCTGGACGTCAAGAATCTTTACAGATGACAAACTGCAGAAYGGTTTTGGTTGTTACAGGTCAATAAGTATTCTATTTCCTGAAATTTTTCTAAGAGTTTCTGATTTTATTAATTTAATTTCTGCATGATTATACAAAAATCTTATTAATCTTTGAAGTTTACACATGAAGAATTCTGTAAGAATACAGTTACTTCCACTGCTTTAGAAAGCCTGTCATGTTACAGGAAAGTCAGTGCTTCTTACTGTGTACAATTCAAATCCCAATACTCTGATGGCCCGTTAACACCAAATATGTCACCCTTTAACACTGTAGAATCAATACACTGGAATGTCATGGTACCCTGATGGGCCACAAAGCCTCTGTATACATTTATTAGACAAGATTTTATATTACTTCAGAGAAGAAATGTGTCAAGTTAAAATCAATTTCAAGTTTCTTACTAAGAAGGAAATAGACCTAGGCAAATAAAAGATTTTTTTCAAGTTCCACTCAGTCAAACATAGGAATTAAACAAAGAAGGTCAAAGTCAATTAGATATCCTATTCTGAACAAGGACACTTGCATGTGCACACTGTTATAAATTCTACCCCTCATTTTCAAGGGGTTGTTTTTTTGACAGCTCTTTCCTACCCAGATCATCACCCACCCGGGCCTTGCTGAGATGTCCTTTCAGGAAAGGATAAGAAAAATACAAATATAACCTAATATAAGTATTCTAGTATAATCAAACAATAATATCCCAAAGCCTAGGTACAAAAAGTTCTTCTAAAGGTTACTTCATTCTTTTTCTCACAAGATAATTTAAGTATTGGGACTATGAAAGGAAAACCAGACAATTTCCTACATTTTAAAAATGCTTCTGTAGCACACTCTAAAGAACTCAAGAGAAATTTATTGACATTTCTGACAACACTGGGAATCTGCAGGTGAGACAAAACCATTAGTATTTTCTCAGAATTAATTCTTCAAAATATTTTTAGAATCCAAGACAAGAAGCAGTGTTAATCATTTGCCTTCCATCCTTGTGGAGATGGATAAGCAACCAATCCTGGCCAATCAGAGATTCATTGGATGTTTAATAGAAAAAGCATTTTTTAAGAAATCCCCCCTATGCAGCTGACAGAATAAAGAATACCCTTTTTCTTTAATCTCTGGATTTCAAAACTATGTCCATTTGACTATGTCCATTTTCAGACGACACCAAGTTGAGGGTTGCAGTCGACACGCCTGAGGTTTGGGATGCCATCCAGAGGGATCTGGACAAGCTCGAGAAGTGGGCCCGTGCGAAATCATGAGGTTCCACAAGGCCAAGTGCAAGGTCCTGCACCTGGGTCGGGGCAACCCCCAGTATCAATACAGGCTGGGGGATGAAGGGATTGAGAGCAGCCCTGCTGAGAAGGACTTGGGGGTACTGGTGGACGAAAAGCTGGACAGGAGCCAAAAAGGTGCACTCGCAGCCCAGAAGGCCAACCACATCCTGGGCTGCTGCGTGGCCAGCAGGTCAAGGGAGGTGATTCTGCCCCTCTGCTCCGCTCTGGTGAGACCCCCCCTGCAGTACTGCGTCTAGCTCTGGAGCCCGCAGCACAAGAAGGACACGGACCTGTTGGAGCGGGTCCAGAGGAGGGCCATGAAAATGATCAGGGGGATGGAACACCTCTCCTATGAAGAAAGGCTGAGAGAGTTGGGCTTATTCAGCCTGGAGAAGAGAAGGCTTCAGGCAGACCTTATTGTGGCTTTTCAATACTTAAAGGGGGCTTATAAGAAAGACAGCGGCAAACTTTTTAGTAGAGCCTTGCGACAGGACAAGAGATAAAGGTTTTAAACTAAAGGAGGGTAGATTTAGACTAGATATAAAGAAGAAATTTTTTACAAAGAGGGTGGTGAAACCCTGGAACAGGTTGCCTAGAGAGGTGGTAGCTGCCCCATCCCTGGAAACATTCAAGGTCAGGCTGGACGGGGCTCTGAGCAACCTGATCTAGTGGAAGATGTCCCTGCTAATTGCAGGTACGGTTGGACTAGATGACCTTTAAAGGTCCCTTCCAACCCAAACTATTCTATGATTCYATGATTTCTTTTTCTTTCTCTTTTTTTTCTTTTATTTCCCAGAATCCTACATATCTCCAAGACCTTGTCAAGAAAAACACAGTACAGGCCTCAGTACATAAAATTTAAAATTTGATCTTTACTACTCTACTAATTCTTAGAGAACTGAGTAAAGTGATGTTATACAAAACTGCTGCCTGCAAGAGAACCAGTCCATGAACAATTTCTGTAAATATTGAACTGATATTGTCAGATCTAGCCCAGAGAGAAACAGAACAAAAATAAGTATTTCTGTAGACAGTGGGAAAGTTCTAAACCTATATAGGCTTGATTACTTTCTAGACCAACAGGAAAGTACCCTGTTACTGTATTCGTGGTATTTGTAATCACAAAAACCAAAAATGAATATGAATTTCATGGATCAACCTTTATATTTTCTCTACACAGGTTCAGATTTCAATTTGTAACTGATACACAATTCTTCTGGACAAAGAATCTTTTTTTTTCCTGAGTGCTATTTAAACCATTTGATGCAATCATTTCTTGTACAACACCAAACATGTTATTTTCCAAGCCACTATCCTCTATACCCTGCCTTTCTAAAGAATCATTACATGCCTCCCCTACAAAGCTCAAACAATGCATGTGTTCATCTGGAGCTGAATTTTCTAGCAATATACAGCACGTGTTGTGTCTCATCATAAAAATTTTAAAGTATTTTGCTAAATTATTCTCACTCTGCTCATACAAATAGCCCTACTGAATTACATGGAAGTACTGATGCTGTAATTCCGACCATATTGCCAAAAGCTAAACAATGTGGTTCATGAGTTTATGGCCTAGACTTCCAAAAGTCTTTTGCAAGCCTGTATTAGACATTCACAAGGGAATAGTGAACTAGATCACATACAGGTTGGCATCAATTCAAAGACTTATCACAGCATTCACTGAAATCATGTAAGAAACATATAAGTTAAAGCTGTCACATGAGTTATCAAACTAACCACCTAGCACATTAATGACAGGTCTAGTTTGCTACATGTGGGGTTACATATACAGGAAATTATACATAAGACATGTTAGTTTCTTCTCAATAATAAAGTGATACCTTTAGCAGTGAAAATAAAGAAGCAAGTTACTGTACTCAAAAGAAGAAAAAGATACAATATGTTTCCATTAAGGTATAGTAACTATTTAAATTCATAAAATATATGCTTACAAATCCGTATGAAAATTAGTTATTTCTCTCAGTTAAATGGTAAACATAGATTAGCATCTATAAATAATTTATAAGCCAAAATTCAAACTGGATTCTTACGAGTTTCAATTTTGTATTAATTCACTACATCTTTCAGTATACAGCAAAATACTTCTGTATAAATGTGATTCTTCAATACTTTTCACAAATATGACTCTTCAATTTATTAAAATATGTGAGAGAATAAAGTTATAAGATTGAAGTTGCAATAAGCACTTGCAGTGAAAAAAATTACATGTAAAACCTTTAACGTGACCTATGTTTTTAAGGTAGCTGCACAGTGTTTCTCACAGATACCACCTAACACCGCATATTTTTTTCCAAAAATGGAAACTAAAATATGTAGGATCTCACGATATTTGTATTTATACTGACATTAAATACTGTGATAGATTGTGGAAGTCTGTCAACACAACTGCTAATACTCCTATGTAACATAACCTAAACTGAGGGAATTATCAGCAGGACTTCCCATTAATACATTAGTGAATGTCAGGAAAAAAAACTGGCTCAAAAGAGGCAATGCTGCCACTTTGCTGTGTGAAATCAATGCATTCCATCTCAGAAGCTGTTTCCATACATGTGCTGTTCTCCTTTTCTCTCAAACAAAGACATCCAGAACAAGTAAAGAAAAAAAACCAACAAAACAACAAAAAGAAGAGCTGAGTATCGTTTCTACATGCTGTAATAAAACCTGAAAATTTCAAGCCATCTTGCCATTTTCCTTCCAAATAATGGGTTTTAGTTGTAACTCTAGTAGTGCAAATTGCATGGGGGGGGGGGG
>JASVER010000122.1:1202601-1365270 GCA_030449065.1 Oceanodroma leucorhoa | reverse complement strand
GGAAAAGGAAAAGGAAAAGGAAAAGGAAAAGGAAAAGGAAAAGGAAAAGGAAAAGGAAAAGGAAAAGGAAAAGGAAAAGGAAAAGGAAAAGGAAAGGAAAAAACAGGAAGACTCCTGAGAATATGAATATCCACATGTTTTGCCTCCTGTGAAGCATTCAGCACACAAGATTTTCATTATTGCTACTTCCCCTGGATGCTTTAATATTTTCTATGACGTCTCTGACCAACTCACAAGTGTCTCTTAGCAGACGTTGCTGTGCTTAGTTCCAAGTCTCAGGTGAGCTAGGGTACTTTTGTCAATTAGAAATAAGCAAGTTGCTTAATTAACACAGCCTTTTCATTAATGGTTTAACCCAAAGCTGACAAAGAGTCTTTGTTGCAAACCATGAACAAAGAAAGGAGTACTAATTAGACATCCTGAAGTTTCTAAAGGGGTAGTTTCTTTCAGCACCCAAGGGATTGTTTGAACTCCTCATAAGACCTCCAGAACCTTCCAAAAGCACTTGGATTTTCTTATAGCTGTCCCACTCACTCAGAAAAAGAAAAAAAAAAACAAACAAACAAAAAAAAAACCACAAAGTCTAAAGATTTGTGGACACTTTTGATGTTTTAGAGTTAAGTTTGCATAAAGAGAGATGTTTAAAGTTTTTGGATCAGACTAAAATACACCAGATTTTTACTTCATAGTAACATAAATCTAAACTCAAGCCTGGAAAACTGTTAGACATTACATGGGAGCTAAATTGATGCAGAGGGGAAGAGGAAAGGTGATTCCCTGCACTAGGCACTAAGCACCTATCAGAAGGGTAAACAGAGAGGTCTGCCACAAACTTCTTACTTTCCACGTTCTTTCAGACTTTCTGTGTGCATTTTATCATGTGTACGTGATGTGTACATTTTCTTAAAATCAATTGGCCAAGCTAAGAGGTAACAGGCAAGGGTTTCTAACCTGATGTGAGTTTGATCTGAGGGCTTCTGATGCAGGACCATGAGTAGTTTTCCTGGAGACAGCTAGCAGTGATCTTTGGTTCAGCTGTCCACCCTACTGCCCCCTCACAGATCTCTACTCCCACACTTGGAAAAGCAAGACTGTTTTTGAGGAGCTGCTGATAGCTGCAGTTTACAGCCTGGTATAGTAAGGCAAAAGAGCACTTATTCTTTAATATTTTGGCTTCAACTTGCACTGATCCAATTACTGCTCCCTGAGCAATTATGCTGCCCAGGAGGGACAAAGGGATAGATAGACATGGGTAGTAAGCGTTATAAAGTCAGATATTCACACCCATGAATCAGACCTCTAAGGCGGAGTACATATAAAGCAACTGTACATGTATTGTGTTTGGAGGAAGCAGAAGCAGTATTACACTATTCTAGTCTCCCTTATACCAAAGTGTACTTAGCCCCTTCTAAATTTGACAGAGTCCAACAGAATGACAACAGAAGAAAACAAGACCAGACTTCAGAAACCTGTTAGAGCTAATGCTCAAAATACCAGCCATCCAGACTTCCTTCACCTATCTTCCATCCTTAGTAGTGCAATATTTCCTTAATCTTTTCTATAGAGTTATACATTTATTTCTATAGTAACCAGAAAATTAAGAAAACTCTTTTTTTCTACTGTATTTCATGAGATCAAGCCTATGTACTTGCTTGTTCAGAACATGGTTTCAGTTTCAGATGCTAAATTCAAAATTTTTGTCATAATGTCAAGGAATTATTTTTTAGATTCAGTCAGATTCAAAGTTCCACAGGTCCATCCATCATTACTTCACAACTAGCAACAGACCAAATCCTGTGGACTACTGTCATAGAGAAATGAGAATCAAGTAAGTTTGCACCACAAAAATTGATCTACTCTGTTCATTCAGTAATGGACCAKAATTTAGTTTATGAAATAGATTTAACAATATTTAGTTTGTGAAGCTTGTTTATAAATACTTTATGAAATGTATGTAGAAATATTTATTTATTCATTCTTTTATAGTGCTAGCATTTTGGAAAAACTGTTGATAATGCCAGTGATAGTGTTTCAATTCAATTTTTTTAGACACAAAAAATCTGCCACCTACTATTGCATACATTAGAAAAAAACTCTAAGGAAACACAGTATTAAAAACACTGTCAACTACATTCAATCACGGAATGCCTAGAGATCCAAAAGTATACCAAAATCCGCTGATCCAAAGATTTCACAGTTTCTTGTTTCATGATTCAGTGGAAAGGATATGAATGAACAAACGAGAGAACAAATAGACGTGAATCAGGACAAGCTCTGGAACTCTAACAGGCAGCTGGGCTTTGGCCAGGAGTTTGCACTTGTCTCTTTTTCCTCCCTTAGGAACAGCTCCAGCATACTGAACTGCTTCTTCCACTAACAAAAATAAGCAATTTTTACATCCCCAGCTTGAAAATTTAAACTAACCCCAGTTCCATAAGGCAGATTCTTTAAAATCTAATCCCTACTTCAGGCTGTGTTCCAAAATCCTTTTTTAAAAAATGTTGTAAAATACAATATATTATACAGAAAATATTCACTGTGAGGTTTCCTTTAATAAAATCGTCTGTAGATGGGATACACAGAGGCTGAGTGGTGCAGTCCTCTGGAGTAAATATTTCTTCTTCCAACTCTGAATATTCTTCCTTTTCAGTTCTCTCATCCTAACAATTAACATGGATCTGGTCTAGCCTGCAGGAGTTATCTTTAGAGGCACTAATCACCCACTGCTCTTCACTGATTGTAGCGAGAATTGTCTTTATTCATCTGCCTGAAAAGCAAGCTTTTAATGGTTTGACATAATACAACTTTATTTCATAGATTATTTTTTGTGACTTGTAATGTTGTAATTTTAATTTCATTTCTATTTCCTCAATTATCTGACTTCTACTCTGAATTTTACTTTATGCTCAAACGAAAAACCAGAAATCAGTAAATGATACCAACAGGGCAAATAACTTCTTTTTCTTTTTTTCAAAATAGCTTTTCTTCTGGTCTTTGAATGTTTTCTAGTGGTTGGCCATTTTAATTGGACTGCTCCTACTGATCTGCAAATATTACATTTTAATAAAACAGAGGGGTTATGCAATCAAATGGAATAAAAATAAAAGTAATCAATCTAAGCACTCATATAAACATGAGAAACAAGGTGAAAAAAGTAAATAACTTTGAAAATTATCATTATGAAAAATATGAGGAAGTCTTTGGGTATTTTCTCCTTCAGAAACAAAGTGGGCATTTTTCATGTTTCTTTGAACAAATCTTAGATATGTTATTTCAGTAGATGATGAACTACAAAACATAGAAGCATATCTGCATTTACCCAAAGAAATAACACAAAAGTACAGAAACACATTTATACAGTAGTTTTGGTTTTGTATGTCAAACTAAAGCTGTTTTGCAAATCATATTTTATACACAGAACTTAAAAATCAAGTATATTTAATGAGAAACTTTTCTATTGTTGAACTTAAAAATCAAAGCCAGGTTTTGTCACAGGGGTTCATTTGTCTTTTTTTTTTTTTTTTTAATTTCTTCTCATTTTGAAAACTATTTTTCAAACACATGCACATGTGAATGAAGACCTTATTTTGGTGAAGGGTTCAACTGAAGCATATGAGCTGTACACTAAGATCCTGATCACATATCTAAATACCTGCAAAACTGAGATCTCAACAGAGTATTGTTCTCTTATATCTTGAAACAGATATTCCTTTACCTTCGTTTCTACGAACAGTTTTGTTAAAGTCTCATCAATCACATTTTTCTCCTGCCGCCTTTTCCTGCTCAAAAGAGTTGTAAGGAATAACAAAGGCTGACAATGGAATAAATGACAAAGTAAAAATGGTGTGGAAGCAAAATAACAAAACTCTTTCTTGTTCCCCTTTTCACTATCAGTAAAAAACTGAAGAAATTGTAAATTCATTAAGATGTCTCCCTGAAACCAACCAACCAAAAGGTTTGAAAGGGCAGGAGAGGAAAAATAATAAATAAAATATTCTTTCTCCTCCAGAAGCTACAAGAGAGTGAGAAAGCTCATGGGCATAAGCCATGAAAAAAAAAAAAAATATTCATTCTTCGTAGCTGTTCCATTACACCATGTCAAACTAAAAGGAAAGCCTTGCATTAACTGTGGTAATAGTAATGATGTGCCTACCTCCATGGCAAGAAGAAACTAGAACTGCTACAGCTGACTTAGTCCACTCCTGCTTTCCTAGCTTTAGGAAGAGCAACAATACACGTGGATTTAATTAGCAAGTCCAGACAACTGGATTAAGAGCCAATACAAAAAGTGCACTATCAGCTATCATCTCAGAGTTAGTCTTTCAACAATCAGCACTCAAATTAACTCATACTAAAAAAAAGGAGTTTGCAGCAGCAGGAAAGGGTATGACTGAACTAACAATGTAGAAAAAAATAGACTGTACAGCAGCAGCAAGTATTTTGGTCTGTAGGATCAGGTCAGTCTCTATGACTGCCAAACTTGGCACAAGTTCAATGGTTCCTCTGTCTCTGATTTACAGGTGGGCTTATGCAGCAATGCCTRGTGTGACTGGGTACTGTAGGTAACAGAACCAGCTTAGTTCCAGTGTTAACCAATCRGTTAGCGGTGTGTGATTGTGTGCAACTACAACACAGAACTCAGGTATTTTTAAAGGCGCTTTTCTGCAGTTCATTCTGAATTCCATGCTGCTATTACTACCTAAACAGACTTGCTATGTTGATATATCCTTATTTAAGGTATGACTACAATATAATCAATGCCTTCAGTATCTAATAATTTTCTCTGTGCTGGGTAAGTATTTAGTGTGGTTTTAAACCACGGTCTCTTAACTTTAATACACACATTTTTCAAAGAATATTTAAATTTCCACTTCACTAGAAGTGCAAACGCAAAAATACAAAACTCTTATTTGTTTCTAAGAGGTGTTTTGGTTTTGTTTTGCACTAGCTTTATTTGTTTTAGTTAACGGTTATTATTTGTAACTAGGTTTGTTCATTCAAAGACTATCTGAACTAAAGCAAGAACTGAAAGAATCTTAAGTGACTGAAAGGGGGTATAGACTAGAGGTTGAATCCTACTTGCCCAGGTCAAACGATTAGTGTTCTAGAGTATTAGTGTTCTCTGTGGTATTGAYGTTCAGTTAGTTGAAAAAACTGCCATTTGGTAGCATCAACAGTTTGCTGGCAGGAAAAGYGGAAACTGCAAATGAGATGCCATAGGAATATTTCTTGAGCTTGACTCAATATTTCATTAGTCTTGAAAAATGGAATACACTTATGGAAGCTGTGGATGACCCAACACAGGAAAAGTCTGTGAGCACCTGAGGAAACAAGATTTGAATTCAAATGACCTTGAGAAATCCACAGAATAAACTCAGTAGTAGACACTGCAAAATRTAACACTGAAAAAAAGGAAAAAATCAAGCACACAAGGACAAAAAAAAAAATTATTTTATATGCTGCCTCACAAACAGGAATCATTACAATGGAACAAAAATGATAGCAGAATGACAATTAAAAATGAGCCAAGATGTGCAGTAAACGAGTCAAACACCAGGAATGCAGGAAAAGGAATGTTGGTATGTAGGAGACTGAGAAAATAGTATTCTACTCAGAATTGTTATAATAATAAGCACAGCTCAGGCACCACAATTTGCCTGCATGTATCAGTATCTGGTGCCAGACACACTGAYAAATCAGAGAGAATCCAGAGGACAAAAACAATGAGAAGTCCATGAAACATAAACTACCTTTCCTGATGCTAGCTTATTCAAAAATATGAAAGGACTAATAACAATCGCCAAAACGTTATAAAAGGACGATGAAGAACTTTTTTCCGTGTACAYTAGGGAGAGGTAAAGATGAAACTACCTTAACCCTTGCTTCCACATTACCATTTCAACAGATCCAATTTAGTCATTTACTGCCTTCTTCAAACCACACTTACTGACTTCCCTTTTTCTTTCCTGCCTGCTGAATGCTTCCTATTTCTCTAATTCATTTTTCTTAGTCATATGTTTCTACGAAACTTTTGTTTTACTATTTTTAAGTACTTAAAGTGTATAAAAACAAGTGGAAGTGGCCTCCAGATGTGGAGAAGGCTTGAGCAGTTAGGGACGGAGGTGAAGGACTCTTAAACAGCACAAAGAATCACAGCAACAGCAGCAAAGCTTTTAGAAAAAAAATAAAATGTAATAGTTGTAAAATACTAGTACACTCTTCCTAGGTAGGCCGTGAATGCTCCTTTTTGAAGGTTTTTAAGAATTTAGATGCAAGATATTAACACTACACTTCTAACACTACATTTTTATTCCTCCTGCAAGATTTGCAGCCTTTGCTTGCACAAAAATATCTAACAAGTAATGTGCTGGGCAGCAACAAACTTTCCTGTGCCTGTCAGGCTCATTCTGAGTTTCTAATTCTGTGGCCAAGGCAATGCAGGAAAAGTTTTGCAAGCAATATTCATTACCTTAGATTAAATTAATGAAAAAGTAGAGCTAAAACACTTAATGAAGAGGAGACATTTATGAGGGAAATCAAATGTAAAAAGCCAACATTCAGCATTTGCTTAATATTATCTGTTCCATTAACCTTTTCCCCTTATTCTTTTTAGATAGTGTCAATGTAAACAGAATGGATTTTTATGGCTCCTCACTTGTGACTTCCTTTAAGTTATTGCTTTAACAGGCAAACCTTTAACAGGCAATAATTATAGGAAACCGAAGGAAAACAGCCCAACCACGCATTTTTTCTTTACTACCCTTTTGATATAGATCTCCATTTACTCTGTCTGTCCTGTGATTTGCTGCCATGACCAATATAATCTTCAGCCAGCTATTTTGTTTGGAAATCTCTTCCACAAGTTTATCAACTGTTCATAAAACACCATTTAGGAACATGCAAAAAAACAGTTCTTTTCACACCCCTCCTCCAAGAAACATAATTGGATTATTACTCTTACAATTAGATGACTGAAAAGAAATACAGATTGGCTTCCAAAAGCAGGCATTGCAGTCATCTATACACAAAGTTATTAAGCAAAATCTCATCACTTTCAAATTTCTCAGAACTATAAAAAATAACAGTGAACATTTAGCACGGTACCCAGTTAAAATCCAATCCCTTATTGCCTTTTCTTTTTCTTCAGGAGACCAGTGTCTACATCTAAGTGCACTTTGAAATGCCTACCACAGGATGACAATTAAGCATGCTGTTCTAGGCTAAGAGGTTATCATCCCCTGTTTTTACCCAGCTGCTTCTCCCTACTCTTTCCTGTTGGAGGTAAGAAGCTCTTCACATCTGCCAGAAGAACCATATGTGCAATTACTTCTTAACCCAGTTATGTCAAAATGGTTTCCTTTTAAAAAAAAAAATTATTTAAGAATTGTTTCAGTTAAACCAGAATTGCTTGTTTGAGTGTGTCCTAAATACAATTTATCTTTAAAGTTCAGAATTACAAACTTCTGTTTACAATGGCAAACAATGATAATCAACTTATGCTTCCCAAATGGTTCCCCAGGMTCCTTTAATGTTCAGGGGCTAAAATAGGGAACATTTGAAGGTAAATAAATTGTTACTTCTCTACTAGATCAAATATTCACGTCTTACAAAATATCGTGCTTCCTCATACAGTTGGCTTCATCTAAGATTGTGGTCAGCATCCTGACATATTAAGATATCATCATCCTGGCTATCCAGAACAGTGTATACCACGTTTTTAACTTTTCTTTATCATAATTCTGTATGATTGTAACATATTTCTCTGTTATACATATAACTGTATATTATACAGAAACCTTCAGGAATTCTGTTATAAAAGTTTCTATCACAAAGTTTGATATAATTTGACATCTGATGTAACTTCAGAAATAACTATATACAGATGTTATTCAGCATACCATAGCAACTACTAGCACTGAATAAATCAGAAAAAAATACACCACGAGTTAATGCAAATGAAAAAAAAAAAAAAGGTTTGATACATCTCTTTTCTGCTATGAGTAGGTATACGCAGCTATGAAGAATTTTTCCTGAGTTCATGTGAACTTTTAAATAGGTGCTGACCCAGCTGACTCTCAGGTCAATGGTAATATTTCTAAAGGCTTTGCAATTCAACCTACATTACGTTCTGAGACAGATTCACGACTTTCTGTCTAATGCTCTGTGCTGCTTCATGACACAAGGCAAAACAGTGAATTTGATCCATTTATTTTACTGCTTTGAAGAGGTGAACTTTTATTATCATTATCATGAACTTATCACTAAGACTTAGTAATTTGAGGAAAAAAAGACAGGAGAAATGGTAGCTCACCTAACCGTAGGAAACAGCCTTACACATATAAGGTAATTAAATAACTAGATGGCTGTATGGCATCTGGCTGGGATGGAGTTAATTTTCTTCACAGCAGTCCGTATGGTGCTGTGTTTCAGATTTGTGACTAAAATAGTGTTGATAACACACCAATCTTTTGGCTACTGCTGAACAGAGCTTATACAGCATTGAGGCTTTCTCTTYTTCCCGCTCTGCCAGCAAGTAGACTCGGGGTGAGCAAGAAACCGGGARGAGACACAGCCAGGACAGCCGACAAATTGACCATAGGGATCTCCCATACCATATGACACCACGCTCAGCAATAAAAGCTCAGGGAAAGAAGGAGAAAGGGGGGATGTTTGTGGTTACGGCATGTGTCTTCCCAAGTAAATGCCACGTGATGAAGCCCTGCTTTCCAGGAAGTTGCTAAATATCTGCCTGCTGATGGGGAGTAGTGAATGAACTCCTTATTTCACCTTCCTTGTGTACACAGCTTTTGCTTCACCTATAAAACTGCCTTTATCTCGATCCACAAGTCTTCTCACCTTCCTTCTGTTTTCTCCCCCTCCCATGGGAGAGGGGACTGAGCGAGCAGCTATGTGGGTGCTTGGATGTTGGCTGGGATCAACCCACAACAATGGCCAAAGTAATTTACTATAATTAAAGAAAAAGCAATGTTAAAGCTGAAAACCTCATTAAGAACACTAAGACTACCGAAAATATACCAGTGTGTAATACCTGCTACAGTCAATCTTTTTAAATCTTATATAATTCCCAGGACAGTATTTTCATGTGATCTTCATTTTTTTCAGCCAAAAAATAGCCTGAGTTTGCCAAGATTTATTTTTTTCAGACTAATAGTTCTTACATTGCATGAGAATTTCATTCCTGTTAAAAGCTTATATTTTAGTGCCTTCAATTCATAACTCTCGCAAGTAGAAAACCTCTCAGATTCCAAACAATTCAAAATAAATCAATACATATTTTCCCATAGAAAAAAAAAGAAAAGAATGAAGTGATACATTTGTGCTTATATCACTAGTTGCCATGTGACAGCCATCTTGCAGCCATTTGATGGATGACTTGTGAGTGTACAACAGCCTGTCCTRTATGAAGCAAAAGAGATTTCAGGACATATTCTATTGAACCATGATAAAGGCTAGTAGCTCACACACACCTGATACATTTTTTCAAGCACTGCCAGCTGTTTTGATCAATCCCAAGCACTTAAGTGGATAATAAAGATTGACTGAAACCAGAAGTATTTGAATTTGAGCAACGTGGGCTTTGGAACAGCATGCCACAGTAGTCTCACTGAACTGCTTTATATAGCTAGAATAATCCACATTTAGTGTATTGCTTTTCTGAGTTTTATACGTGGTGAGGTTGAAATAGCACTTTTCTTCTCAGCAGCTATTTCTCATATAATTCTCAAATTATTTCAGGTGCTGAAAACTCTCATCCTTGGCCAGATTTTTTTTTTCCTAATTTGAATACTATCCCTCCAGTCATCTGAGAATTATCTGAGTGTGAAAGAATATTTAGGTGGGTTTTTTTGCACTTAGAAAGTGATTCAGTACTTCTTTCCTTAGCAATTTAAGCATCCATCAAACTGTGTTATTAGCAGTTKTACTGTATTTTTTTTCACTGGTATTAGCCATTTCAGAGCTTTCATACCTGCATTAGCATATTTTAATAAGGATCCCCAGAATGAAGAGGTTAACAAAACCTTTCCAGAGMTCCTACTGTTAACCCTAATGCATTTTTATTAGACTACTGCAATGGCAAATTCCAATCTTGCTTCAAGAAGTGAAAAAGAACCTGTCAGAGCTTTACATTGTCAGAATTTCCTGAGGTTCACTCAATACCACCAACACCTGCTGATAATTAGTTAGTTACACTGTATTCAGGGGCAGCTCTTGGTAATTTGTGGTACCCATGGACATCCTGAGCTAACATATTTCCCAATAACAGGAATTTAAGCTCCTGCCAAACAGTAGGGATTTCAGTTGTAGTGTTAAGTGAGGGAATATTTCAATTGCCACTTTGCAGGAATATATGGTAAAAGTATCATGGGACATATTCTACTTTCAGTTATATAAATGTAAATTTAGGATAATTTTTCTAGTGTGCTTTTATACCTAAGCTGAAATGAGAATTTGAGTTCACACTTCCATTGGTAATATTCCTACAAATAGCACTTCCGAGTGGTTAGTGGGAAATGCTGTGGGCATTATTCTTCCCATGAGATTTTGCTTATTAGTCATATATTGGAAAGAGAAAAAGATCTCTAATTCTGTAGAGCACTGTAATCAGAGTAGCAATGGTGATATTTATATTAGAAAGATTTTACCTACAAAAAAAAAACTTTTTTGAGCTTTTAAAGAGTCAGAAAAACAAAATAAATCTAGTTAAAAATACACATACCCACCAAATAATATTATGGGTATTACTTTGCTTTGCTTTTTTGTTCTTGTTTTTACTTTTTTTTTAAGCTGAGATCTGAAATTAAAAACAATGAGCCAACAAGTAATAGTCTGCACATAATCACAAGTCTGATGTTTATGAGTCATTTTTCTAAGTRTGTGCAAAAAAATACATTTGTGTATGAAAAATCACTTAAAAGTCTATATCTATATTCAGTCATCACATAAAACTTTGTTTTCCATGTGGAAATATGTACATACATGAACATCTTGGCAAGTAGCTGTGACACAAAAAATATTTTTTTTTTTTTATGTCCATTACTGAAATATACTAAAAGCTTTCTGAGTGGACAGTAAAGCACTATCTACAGCAGTAAGCTATGCAGGGCCATGGCACATGCCCAGTTTCTGACAAGTGACTATCCATAGCACTAAATTATYGGCATGACCTTCAGCATAGTTTTGGTTGATGCCAACCAGCACTCAGTCCCCAAGAGTGCTTAGCCACAGTTCTGCAGTCACCACAGGCCAGGAACCATTCCCAATAGGTAGTTTGAACCCAGCCATCCTGTTCCGGAGGGTAAAAGAAGTGTGGTAGCTGGTCACAGAACAGGTATGATCGTATGAATTAAATTATGCTAATTAAATCAATTTTTGCATAACAATGTAAAAAGCACAAAATGAAAAAAAGAATTCTGGAACACGTTGCCAAAACTCTTCAGCAATTGTAGCTGCGTTAGCTACTTGCCTAGTACCTGGGGATGAGAGCAGGAAATAGACATTTTTGTATTTTATAAATGTACATGCACATTTATGCAAAAATGCAACCTGTCTTTTTCTTTAAAATAATATGCTAACGTCGCAGTTCATATGCATAGACAGAAAAAGGTCAAAGCCCCAGCATACAAGGTCAACTTTTAAAAAGAAATGGAAACAAACTGCAGATATCACTGGCTTAGAGTCTATTTCAAAAGAAAGCAAAAGCCTCTAATTTTCTTCGACCAAGATAGTATCAAAATAAAATTCTACACTGATATTGCACTGTATGATACTACACAGAACGCATAATGCAGATTATCCTCAAGTAAGTCTCATCAGAGGACAAACGCTGAAACTGCAATGAGTAATATGCTAACTTCTCTGCCATCCTCTGGGAATGTGATAACTTAGAAGGAGACTATGCTGACATTTGTAACTCCTTATCACAGATACTGTATTAGCTGTTCTCTTCTACTGGACTTTGCCTGCTGGGATTACTGGAGGAGAATGGGATACTCCCGAGTATATCACAGTGAATTTCGATCACTTCCGAAAGCCAGCAGACAGATGCTTACATAAGGTACTTAGTCCCCGATCACTTTCACAGCAGGGGAATGAAACGGTTATGCAGTTATACGACTTGCCAGAATTTTTCCTTATGTAGGGCAGCAAGAATTTTTATGTCCAAAAATTTTAAATCATCACAGAAACATCAAAGAACATCACTTCTCAGTAGCTGCTAGAAATGTAATGAATTATTTTAATGCATTGCACTGAGACTRTGCCACCAGAAACCAATGAAAGACAGTAGTGATCAACCAGTGCATAAAATTCATGACAAAATTTGTAGCTCTGTACTCTGACACACTATGCTTCCTAAAACAAAACAAAAACCACAAAACAAGGAGTGGTATAAAYGTACCATGTCTGGTGATCAAGTAACAATAAGCCTCTCGTTTTGAACAGGGTCTGCCTTACCACACAAATTTACACACACACATCTTAAAAGTTTCTTTATAAAATTAAACAGAAATGTAACAAATAACATTATTCATTGTATACCTCTGAATAGTCAGTCCTATAAAATATTATTGTATCCATGATGTTAACTGCAATTGTAAAAACACTCACAGTACAAACCYTTTCCTGTTCCCACTCTCTCTACTCTGAAATATTTCTCATGCTTTTTCTTAATCCACAACCATTTAACTTCAGACTTTACACGTCATTTGAGTACTCTTCTTTAAAATAACACATTTTACATTAATGCCATCTTTGATTAAAAAATTAAACTTTAAAGGTTAAAAATAGTATATTAAGTCTATGAAAAGATAAAATAATACACTGTTAGTGTATATAGACATGACTTTTTTTTTATTCTAAATTATCTACTGCTTGAATTGAAAGGTTATACTAAAACAAATACAAACTAGCTTATAAGSATCTGCAGGTGCTAAGCCTCAAAAGTTCCTTAATATGTTAGCTAATGAAAAAAATCTGGGGTAGTAACTTTTTAAAAAAATATTTCATTCCTTTTCTCTTTAAAGTAATARAATTATTATAATAATTAATTACTAATATAATTAAATAAGTATACTTACTTATAATTTTATTCAATATTATTAATAATTAAATTGTCATGCAAAAATCAATTCAACATTGCATAATAATAATTAATTCTTTAAAGTAAACAAAATTAATCAAACTATACTAGAGGTGGCAAACAAAAAGCACTTTTCGATTAGTATTGGACAAAATATTAATTACTGAAAAAACAGGCTTTTTAKGTATTGAAAATAACAACTCTATTGATTTAATAGTAAGTCTGAGGTTAAACAGTATATAAAAAATATTAACCATAAGTCCTATAAACACAATGTTGATCAGAGTATGCAGGACCGTGCCTTTTATTTGTTTCACATGTGAACTCTGTTTCTTTGTTTTTAAAAACGGGAGATAGAAATACTAAACCACTGATACATGGGGGTTTTATTTCAAAATATGTTCAGTTCAAGATCAGAGAAAGGGATAGAAAATACCTCTTTTAAACCGTTTTGACAGTCGTCATCGTCTTCTCTTTACAGGTCACCCCCCCCCAATCTGAATGACAGAAACAGCTATATTTCAGCGACGCACTGCTCCCCAAATGGTCTTTTGCTGGAACAGAAGTCAAGCCTGCATTAAAGCAATAGCTTGGAGACAGGCACAACTAAATCTTCCATATCTTCTCCAAATCCACTAAACGAGGGACTAATAACATAAGAATGATGACACTTCTATGTGCTCAGTCTGGCTCTTTGCCTGGCTCTATGGCTCTATAGATGACAAATCTGCAAGAACAGGAACCAAGATGTGGCCTTACAAATGTGATTCTAATGTCAGGTGATTGACATTAGCATTCTGTAATGTTAGAGAAACCAGTCACAGGAACTAGTTGCACAGTTTATAATTTTTTTTATCAGTCTGAGATTTATAGACCCCTAGAAATTCACAGACTATGTCCAAAAATTTTGTGAAAGCTGACCAATAAGAGGAGGTTTATTTATGTAATATAACCATTTGTGTGTGAGAAATACCTAGAGGTACCTATTTTTGAAGAAATAAAGGTTAACACAGTTAAAATTGATAATTCAAAGTGCAGGCAACCTATATATTATGTTGTYTGGGCATGGAGAGTAAACATACAATCTATAGGTCATGTATAAGCAATCATATCATAATAACCACATCCTGGTCTCCTACACAACTCATGAAATAAGACAGTTACAGAATCTGCTGTAAAAACTCATGGTACTGAGTTACTGCTCCTTATCGTAGTCACTGCAAGAGCCTGTAAGGACCCCTCTGTCACAGCATCTTACTCTTCACAAAGACATATCAAATGACATCCCGTATAGCTCTCATCTGCAGCTAGGCAGACATTTATCAAGGACATAAGAATCCATGTTAGTTGGATGGATCCCCTGAACCATTTCTGTTAAGATTCCCAATGCACCTCTAACTCCCTGTTCAGACAGCCACTATATTCCTATGTGCAAGTATTTCCAAGTGTYGGGGGTTCTTTTTCCCCTATGGAAAGAAAAATGCACACTTGTCATTTTCTCAGTTGAATCTACTTGATCTACCCCATGATTTTTTCTACATCAAAACYGTCATTTGTTGCCCAGCAAAGAGGGAACAGGACATGACTTTGAATGTACAGACACTGATTTTGGAAATACATTAATCTGACATTCGGAACACTACACTTTTTCTGTTTTCAAAATGAAAACTTTGTGCATTAGAGMAACTGTATTTCTGCTTTCACTTTATTTTGTATTTCTACAAATAAATTATGTATTTTAAAGGTAAAGAAAGATCAGTGACAGAAACAGTTTTTATAAAGTCACAATATAAGGAACACTGCAGAAATTATAAAAAACTTGCTATACTGTGTTATCATAAAGCCAGGATAGCATGTTTTTATCAAACAGACAGTTCTGACAAATTACTTTGCAAACAAACAGGGTTAATCTTACAAACAGAAATTTGATTTCTTTGAACTTCTTTAAATTACCTTTACAATTTCACTTTTTTTGTTATTATTAACTTTTTGGGTATGAGCATTGCTAATATTTCCATCTCATTCTTGTTTCCCTTTTTCTTCCTGAAGAGGTTCAACTTAGAGGTAAATTTACCAAACCTCTTTCATAATCTTCAGCACTGACATTATGATTAAAGAAAAACCACTGCATTATCAAAATCAGATGTTCCTACAATCACAACAGAACAAAACACCTGTCTTTGGCACATTTATATACAACTTCTATGTGTATATGATGACATAAAATTAATCCACCTGGTATTTTCACTTGACTGTGACAGTTCAAGCCGTTAGATAAATGCCAAATAGACGTCAAAACATAAAACAGTTACAAAAAAGTTGTTACTGCTGCATGTTATCTTAGTTATTAGGAAGGCTATAAATACTTTCTAGTATCTCAGTTTGCATATTCCTCATTTTCTAGGCTTGAATACAGAAACAACAAAATCCATCAATGTTATTTATGACATGTAATAAATGTTACAAGTCTTTTTTTTTAAATTAACTGTGATGTTTACTCCCTATAAAGATTGTCTAGGGCAAGAGGACAAAGCAAAGCATCAAAATTCTCTGCAAATCTCAGGTGAAAGCAAAACATGCATAAATCCTGATGATGATCTCACAGCCTCTTGTATCAGGACAGCATCACATCACTGCTATCACTTCCATCATTGTCATCTTTTGCTTAAAATAACTATGGTAAAGAGCTAATTACCATTTTTAGAAATAATGATATAACCTGGTATCTAGAGAGAATATCTATAAAGCACCTGCATTTTGCTTACTTTCCCAATTCCCCCAATCTTTTYCCACATTTCCCGAAAGCATATGCAGCCAACAGGCGAGAGGGCAGAAGGATGCATAGCTGCACTCCTTCAGCAGGTCTATTCCCTATGTTCCCACCACCYGCTGCCATTACCAAATACACTTGACCATGTGTCCATGCTCCAACAGTCAAAATGTACAGAAATACCTTAAAACATTTTTTTATTATAGGTCTGCACAGTCATTTGTACAGATGAAATATAACACGTACTCAATAAAATCATAACTGATGTCTGTCTCTGAAAAATCACAGTACAGCTGGAATCTCATTCAAATTCAGTGACTTAGAAGCCACCTAAGCTACTCTTCTTCTGTGATCAATGGAGAGAGAGGTCCTGGAGACAGTAGATACCTAAAGTAGATGGAATAGTTTGACTTCTGAAGGTATCTATCCCTCTTCTTTTGAAGCGGCCCCAGGTAAGTAACTTGTGCTAGATTACAAGCAAGCTGAGGTGAGACGAATTGGTCTAAGGGCCAAACCACACCTTTAAGTAACAAACTTTAAAAAATACAATTCTTCATTAAAATTGGCATTTGTACCTCATTCTTACCTTGAGAACTCAACCTAATGTACATGTAGGGATCTAACAACAGTTCTGTTGATTAAAATATATTCATACAAATGAATTAAGGATAATTCTTCCCCAGTTAGTTAAATCTTTGCAGGAAACACAGTTAGACTAGTGCAGGGAACTTCTGAAAACCTTATCCCTGTACAGTCAATGTGCATAAAGTTAAGCTTATTTTAATAGTGCTAAATAAGACCACTATGCTCTAATATTAGGCTGAAACATCTACTATATTTTAATAATTAAATATAGATTGAGAGTGTAGAGAATGTAGAGATCTATTATCCTACTGTCAACATAAATCAGTAAATAGGAATTTAATTCTGATGTAGTAAACAGGAGGAAAACATGTAAGAAATTTAGTAACAGACACCATGTTCACAAAAGAACCAGATTTAAATTCTGTTAAGATGTTGAAATCCATTACACTTCATACACTATTGTATTGTAATCCATCTCTATAAACATATAAAAGATATATCGTCTCATCAAAGTAATTTCAAACTGTCCTACAAAAAGTACTCTAACATTTCTAAAAGCTGAATATAGTAACCTTACAATTTGTGCTTGCTTGCACTTCCCTCAGGATGGATGACGGCACAACCAAATCAGGGAACCTGACTCTCACAGCACTTGGACTCTGACTTGCAGTCTAGAATCCAGAGTGTGGACAAAATTCTGCACTCAACAAGAACACTGGTTCCATTACTGACCTCTGTCCCAACTCGTAACATCCTCATGAAGCAAAAAAATGCTATTATCCACTTCTTGTGGACAAGAAACCAAAAGTATAATATTGAGGGCATGTCTAGAATAAGAGAGATCTGAACCTATGTTAAAGGACACTCATGAAAGCATCCTGTTAACAATGGATTTATTTGCAGATCATGAAACACCTACTATTTAGAACTAGTCCAAGACTTTGAACAAGTTTAAGCCCAGGACACAGACAGAGTATAATAATACTGCATCTATAATAATACAGTACTACATCATGCAGTAATGTAATGAACTAAATTGTATTACTRGATACTATGCATTGTGGATAGTAGTTTGCAATGATTTTTATTACCTCTGCTCCATACTTTAGATGCTAATCATTTATTCTGCCTAAACTCTAACAATAGGTCATCAGTGTGTTTCTATTCCTTTGTCTGTACCTTCCTTTTCTTTCTGTGCCTGCAAAATGCCAACACATAATTTAATAATGAACTGCCAAGAAGATAGGTAAATGTTTACCCAGAATTTTCCAGTCTGAATATCTTTCTTTTAAATTCTCTTAGCCCCTTTAAAGCTGTGTGAYAAACCCTTAAATTCTCTTAACCCCCTCTAAGGCTGTGCTATAGACCATGAATCTATTCATAGCTTGGATCATTAATGAGTAAGTATATTCCTTCCTTTAAAAAGAACTAGCAAAGGCGTAACATTGCCTCATTTTCCCCCTTCAATGTCAATTATACACAAAATCACAGAATAAGCTTCTCACAAATCAGGCTTCCTAGCTCTTGAATTATGGAAAAGTAGAAAAGATGGGCACTATTTCATTTGTGCTCTAAATACTTAAGCGTCATTTGGAAAGAAAAGGTTTAATGAAAAACACAGAATTAGTCATAAAACGGACATTTCCTCTGTTTACTCTTTACAGCATAGGTCAGCCATAGGTGTTTGCCAGACTGATTCTGAATTTAGCTTGGGATGTTTATTCATGGAAAGAGAAATCAGTCTGATTTGGGTGATTTGGGGAACTTATTTTTTTTGTTGGTTTGGTTTTGTCATTATTATAACAGAGAAAAGACCTCTCTTTTGGAAAACRGTGTCCAAAATGTCATACAGACATGTACTGCTATTCTATAGGACAGGGAAATTCTGTAAATGAAGATCTTTCCTGTCTTCACTGTCTTACCTTTCACCACATATGCTCAGACCTTCAAATATTTAAGGTTTTAGGTTAATTAAAAANAAAAAAACCAACCACCACCACCAAGAAACTAATAACATACCTCTGGATCTCAAACACTTTCTGCAATCCAGCAGAAAGAACAAAATTTAAATAATGTTCAGTTTCCACATTTTCTTAACATTTGACCCTTTAGTGCGCAGTAGTATCTGACTTCTACTATATTAGAAAAATAAATTGGTTTGTTGGGAAGAGCAGAGACTGAAATGAAAATCTAGAAATCTTCACATTGCCACTRGGAAGGTATGACTGAAAATTCAGAGCACAATAACTGGGATTAGAATACAGATACTATAGGACTCCAAGGTACCTTATATGTGAGTAAAATTCCCACATATGTCAGTATATATACTCTACTGACTCCTCAAGAAAAGTTCTTCCTCCAAAAAMCCAAACAATTTAACAGATTGACTTTTTTTGGCTCTCAAAACAGCTCTTCATAAAGCCAACATATAAATGACTATTTTAAGGTTCACTAGATTAACTTCTTTAGTTAATCTTTATGTTTAAATAAAAGAAAAACTGGGGAGAAAAAATTTTGGAAGCAATTGTTCCTATCACAGATTCTCTTTGTTTTATTCCTTTATTTCTTCGTATTAGCTAGCTTCATGTAAGCATCCCTTCAAAATCATTCCAAATATAAGCATAGAAAAAAAAAGTAGGCAGTCCTAAAAGCATAGAAAGATACAGCTTTCCTATCTATATCCCTAGTGTCTTAAAAATGCACTGCTTTTGATGAAGAGGAAGAGGAAGGCAGAGAGCATCAGTTTTACTTGACAAAGTTATCCCAAAATATTTTTTCAATTATTTAATAAAAGACTTTGCCAGAAACTAGAGTGCTAGAATGATTAAAAAAAAAATAGCTATTCTTTCCGAGTTCCAAAGAAAATTCTAGGGGGTAAAGAAAGAAACAAAGAAAGAAAAAAAGAAAAAGACAGAACCCATACTGTTCTCCTTTTCTTTGATAAAAGTCTTGCTTAAATGCTAGGCCTTTCCTTTGGGAGACAAAACAAATATCTGCAGTTTTCCACTACAGAAAAAAAGTGGTAGGCAGAAAGATGTACTTACTACAAGCTGGATTTCCTTTTCTCATGAAATTGTTCCTTTTCCTCCTCCAAATTACAAACTTACAATGCCTCAAACATGGGATACACATTACAACCTMTCAGAAACTTATTGCAGTCAATAGTCAGGTTGCCTAATTATTGAGCTAGACGTTCACTGATAACATATGCCTCTTGGATCTGCAATTCGTTCTTATTAATCTTGTGATGAACTATAAACTGTTGATTGCAACCTACAACACCTGCCTTGTAAATAAACAAACTGTCCTCTCTGTACACTTTTAAAAATTTTGAGATGAATCTCTATTATGTCAAAAATAGGAAAGACAGCAAGATGTTTTCTTCAGAGATTCCAGGACTCTGACACATGCCCKTGGTCCAGATTAGCACGGCTTTGATGATATTCTGAAAACGTGAGAAAAATTACCAGCTCAGTGAGGATTTTAGAAAGGCTGGAGATGGCTTCCCTGGAATGATAAAGATAAAAAAATTAGGTACTAACATGTCTAGACATATTCTTATTCAATCGCTTCCCTTGTTCAGGACTTTTTCTACTGTATATCATAGGATTTCTTTTCTCTGTTATGGTGTCATGGTTTAACCCCAGCTGGCAACTAAGCCCCACACAGCCACTCGCTCACTCCCCAACAGTGGGATGGGGGAGAGAATCAGAAAGGTAAAAGTGAGAAAACTCATGGRTTGAGATAAAGGCAGTTTMATAGGTAAARCAAATGCCGCGCACACAAGCAAAGCAAAACAAGGAATTCATTCCCTACTTCCCATCGGCAGGCAGGTGTTCAGCCATSCCCAGGAAAGCAGGGCTCCATCACGCGTAACGGTTACTTGGGAAGACAAACACCATAACTCCAAATGTCCCCCACTTCCTTCTTCTTCCCCCAGCCTTATATGCTGAGCATGACGTCATATGGTATGGAATATCCCTTTGGTCAGTTGGGGTCAGCTGTCCCAGCTGTGTCCCCTCCCAACTTCTTGTGCWCCCCCAGCCTCCTCTCTGGTGGGGTGGGGTGAGGAGCAGAAAAGGCCTTGGCTCTGTGTAAGCACTGCTCARCAATAATGAAAACATCCCTGTGTTATCAACACTATTTCCAGCACAAATCCAAACCAGAGCCCCATACTAGCTGCTATGAAGAAAATTAACTCTATCCCAGCCAAAACCAGCACATATGGCTGTGAAATTTGAACAGAAATACTATAGATTCAGCATTCAGATTCTTTGTGTTCTGCTGTCTTACAGTACACAGCTTCAGAATGATGTCTAATTATTACTGAAATCCCTGTTTCTAACAATAAACCGAAAATGCTGTTTCTGATTTGAAACACTCTTACCACACTGTGAATACTGCAATCTCAAAATGGAAGACATGATCTACCACATTTTGATTTACGTAGAAGTAGTTGGGGAGTATACTTTTAGGCAAAACTTGTAATTTAGACTTTAAATGTTAAGATGCCTTTCAAAATTTAAAAAAAAAAATAAAATTCTTCAAAGCCTGAAGAATCCTTCTAACTTTTTTAATCCCAAATGTTCTATAGTACTTATTTAGCTTTTGTAAAGGACCTTTCTGTGTGTGAATATACGTTGTATATACAACAGCATTCTGCACATAAACTCCTAGTGTCCCTCAATGTACGTGTTGAGGAATTCACTAACATTGATAAGACCTCTATATTTCATTGTGTGCAATGAAACCTTCTCAAACTTATTCATATTAGTATTAAATTAGTATTAAAGATTATTAGCAGTAATAAAAAAATGTTACATTTTCAGTAAAGGCAAGATAAATTTTATGACTTCCAGTTTAGGGGCATTTTCTGACCATCTCTTACACTGAATTTATCAAGCTCATAATGATAAATGCATGTTGTCATAATCTTTCACTGTCACAGTGTACTGCTGCCCTAACAGCATCCACTCTTGTAAAACAGAACTGCAATCAAAAAGTTCAAAATTAATAGCTGTGAAATCTCAAGCACTCATAAGCATGTGTTTTTATCACTTCCATGCTGTGCAGATCAAGTACTCTTGTTATTTATTATTTGTGACAGTGAACAATTCCCACTTGCTTTAGTGAAAAAGTGAAGAGCTGTTTGCATAACTAGCAAGGTGAAAAAACAGATTTCAAACTGTTGGAATCATTTCACAAGAACAATGTACACAGACCAGAAGACAGCTTTCTTTCAGTGGACTATAATGTGCTGACTAAACTGTGTGTTATTCTACCCTCTATGTATTCCTTTTTTAAAAGCACCTCTTACAACATGTTCTGCATTTGTGAAGAGCCTGAAATGATGAAGTCTTGGTACAAAARCTCCTACGTACTCCAGTAGTCACCTTCATCATCTTCACACTGGAAAAACGTGAATGTTTATAATGTCTTGATGCAGTAATCTGCATATGAGGTATGTGGTTAGTATGTGGTCTGCAACCGACCCAGAGAGTACTCTGGGACCCGCACTCACAACAGCTAGCCCACACAYCACCAAACTAGAGTGAAGCACTAGTTCCTGCTCCCATTTGTCAGACAGTTCCTCTACCCTCTAAGCCAAGCAGTAGAATATGTGATTTTACAGGTAAATACTTACTTAAATATCAACAGTACTTTATCTCCTATAGAAGTGACCATTTTAAGAGGAGAAACTAAAGAAAAAAGCATAGCTATTATGTTTTCCTTGAGTTTTTCTTTTCTTCATTTCTTTTCAGAAATGAAACACAGAGATAGTATCTCCAAACAGTATATATTTCAAATTAAAAAGGAAAGGTTAAAGATAGTAACTGTAATGGTATTACAAAATGTCTCCATCTGATTTAATATTAACATACAGGAAAATCTATCATAGATCAGGACAGAGAGTAAGATTTGCCTGTGGGCAGTACTATTATCAGCGTACAATTAGTTGCAGATCAGAGACACTAGCCTTAGATCTGTTCTCATGCCAGTAATCTGTTYCCCAGCTGATTGAAAACCAACGGCTCTTGATGAAATGCTATTTATTTAGCTACAGACAATTTGATTAAATGTAAGGGTAATAATAACAAAACTAGTAATGCCCAACGTGACATGAAATGGTGTAAGTCATATTTTAATTGAGATATTTCAGTGAAGAATACGAAATTATGAAATGAAACAGGATATGTTACATGAGAAGCTTTTATGGCAAAGTAATTTTCATTCGATTAATAAAAAAAAAAAAACACATTGTGAATGTTAAAAAGAATTTTTTTCTACTGTCAATTACTATAAACCCATCACAAAGTATGAATTCTTAGTCCCTAATGCTAAGTCTTTCAAATCCTTGGACTTATTTCATTTCTTTTTTTTCTCTTATAACAGATGGATTTTCTTTTATCTCTAGTAATTTGCATCAACAGTAGATCATGAAGCCTTATAAAAACATAAAGCCTTTTAGAAACATTTGATAGAGTGACGATTTAGCCAGTCCTTTCATATTTCTGTAACATTAATTCTCCAGGAAGGTTACTGCATAATTTGAACAGTTCAGTCACTTTATATATTTAATTAAGAACTAGTAAAGAAAAATTACATAAATTTAGCATTCAAGGTTCCTAGAAAGTTGCACTAATATTCCGTATTAGAAAGTCCAAGATGAATTTTCAATTCATTCAGCAGCATCTGAAGGGCGAATTGAATAYATCCTCCAGTCTCCTTGAATGTCACATAAGTGATAAAACTTTCTGCAATATAACGAAGACAAAATCTTCTTAATTTATTCAGCACAGAGGAATTTCACACTGTTGCTTATCTTTTCYTCTGCACTAAAGAACAACCAAGAAGATCCAGAATACTAGCAACATTTAATAAACAAACATTTAAAGAACCGGTGTTGCACAAAAAAGATAGGACAAATTATATAAGTGTCCGGTGATCTCTGCAAAACACAGAATGGCAAAGGCAGTGCCATTCTGCAGTTACAAAAGTTTCCTTCACTTTTAAACTAAACCTCTCGTGTATTTTTTTGAAATCATGTAAAAAAGCACATAAAAATAYTGCAAGCAGCAATTTTTTTAGTAACATACAATTCCACATATAGACTTGGAGAAATTAAACAGGATGAGTTACTGTGCTGCACCAACCTATGCTGGTTTCRTATCTGCTCAAGGGAGCTGCCAGCGTCAGGCCTGAACCTACGGAATAAACCCCCCCGTTACATAAACACACATCCTGGTGAAACACCTACTGCACCTCGGTGGTAGCTGTTTGTCATTCCTATAAAGTACTACTCCCACCTGCACTGTTGTTAGATATTTCAGATAAGTTATTCTATTCTATTTTATATGTATATAGCAATAAATTGGGTAAAATACATGACCCAGACAACGTGTTGTAATTTCTAGGAAAAACGCTCATAGTTGAAAGCCACCACAAAAATGGGTAGTGCTCTGTTTCACCCATTGCTGTCACTTTTACTCATRTGAATTAATGTCTTCTCTAGAAATAGCTGAATTTTATTCGTATTCAGAAAAATTCCATTAAAATAAAGTGATAGATTCAGGCCCTTAAGTTGCAGGAAGCAGAATAAAACCATCAGTATACAGTCAGAGGAGTCTTCTGAGTGAATTTTCGAAATCTACATGACAGATCTTACCCAAGATCTGGGCTGAGGTTCAGTAGCTGAGCATGTAGTGACCGTATTAAGTAGAGATTTCTAGTTTACAGTGCAATTATTCCTTCTGTAAAAGAACTCACAACATTACTTGAAAATGAAACAAATCCTTCTTTCTCAAAGAAATCAATTACTGTCCTTCTGTAAACTTGTGCTGCAACTGGAACATAATTACATGCTCAGTGAAAATAGCAGTTTTCTGATTCAACAGAATGATGGATATCCTCTCTCGCTATCACGCAAGGCACACACACATTATGTCATTATAACCAATTTAGAACACATGGATGGAGATAAGGAAACTGATTCACCATTTCATTACTCAAATTTTAAAACAATGTAACTTCACTTAGAACAGGAGTGACATGATGGAGAATGAGACCAGCAGACATAAAAGTTATGAACAGTAAAGGTGGTAAAACAGGGACTTAAAATTTTTATCATTGTGAAAATGTTGGGGGCCAGTGAAGTAACTAATAATTTAATTTGCTGTCATTTTATTATCTATATTTCCATTCTTGTCTTTCATCTTTAGAAAGCTTGCAAAGTAGTGAAGTATTTTCTCTTGTTAAATATAGTGTTTAAAAAAGGACTCCCAAATAASATTAAACAGATTTGCCTAAGCAAATGGCCAGATTTCGTCTGAGGAAAAGTTTTGCATTATAAAGTGGCTATGAATTTTCAGAGCAAATCTTTCTCGTAAGTATGCCTACAAGGGGTAACACAGAACTCCACAAATAAACCCCCATCAGGTGACTGAACAAAGGTAGCTTGACATATATACTCTTGCTGTACCATTAGTTTGAGTAAGAATGTGTTTAATACTAGGATCGTACTTTTTGAAATGTCATTAAAGCCACATCATTCCCAGAGCCTGTTACAAAGATAATTTTACATTTGGATGCAATACATCATGAAAACCTACTCTGTTATTTTGCAAATTATACAGCTATACATACTAGAAAGTTAAATGCGGGACATTTGATGCATATCCAAACTGATAAACTGGTCTTCTGTATCTATATTTTGTTATAATATAAAGCAGTCTTGGAATATTATATTATCTGATTTACCTTACAGCAATTGATATTAGTTAAATTTGATTGACTTTTGTGGAACTACCTGTAGTTTCACCTAACATGAGATAAAGATCAGCCTGAGAGGTCTGAAGATGAATGGAAATTCAGTTAAGCTAACTGCTATCGATTCAAAAATAATTTGTTAACCTAACATCAGTATATAAGTGAACATATATCTGCACATGCACATATTATTAATAGGCATGTGTATGGCACACACATTTGAAAATTGTGCTTGAGTTCTTACTGGAAAAATAATTTTTAACTTTGCCAAAATGCACTACATTCACGGAGTGCTTAATTTTATTTTAATTATTGTTTCCTTAGGTAAACCAAAGGGTTTAGTGGTTGCCTTTTTGTTTGGCCTTGAGCTGCAGCTRTAGAAGAGTGTCCCAGAAGACACCCAGGTCTTGCATCATACACCCTGTCTGTGCAGCTCTGTGCAAATATCTCAGAAACTTTAGGGTATCTGAAGTGACACTAGGATGCATATGTTCAGATAGCTGAATCACATCCAGAACACCATGACAGTCTCCATGATTTCCTTTAGTTCATTTTCAGCATAACACTGAACTCAGAAACGCAATTCTACATTAAGTTGTATCCCTGTAAAAGTATTGTCCTGATAAAGGATATTTTCCCCAAGGATAAGTCTCTGAGAATGTGTGAAAGCATTCTGCCTCACAYGGATTTGGTATCCAAAGGAAATAGGGACGACTACTCATATTTTACACCGCTCCAGGGCTGAAAAGTCCTTGACATCTATACATGGATAGACAGAATAAGTTATGGCAGCCCCTCCCGCTTCTCCCTGAGAAGTGCTACCAGAGAGAAAACATTTGGCACATACCACAAAAGACACACATTTCCTGGCCACAACCCCAGACAAGAAACTACTTTTCAGGGAGTTTATGGAGGATTCTCTATAATCATCATGTGACCATGTAATACAGGAATTTTTATCCTGTCAGGTGGCAAATATTTTGTTACTTACAATGTGGGACCATAAAGAAATTGGTTCAGACAAGGCTGCAAGACAAAATTCTCTCTGAATTTTTGGCAGATGGAATCAGTATTTCTGTATTCTAGTTCTACCACAAATTCTGTGAGTGATTTTCAGCACGTCAGCTAGCCCCTACCTTCTGTCCCTAGTCTTACAAAAATTGACTTTACAAATTGACTTTAGATTATCTGTAGATAATAAAAGAATAAAAGAATAAAATAATTAAAAAATATTGATAAATACTAATTTTATTGCTTCCTAGTACTCTAAGAATGCTACTTGCAACAACACATTTCCTTCATTCAAGGATTACAAACTCAGCCATTAGGTTGTTTGATTCAGAACATAAAATCTGTAACAAAATCTCATSTGACAGAACAATATTTGCCTTTAAAAAAAATACTCACTCTTGTCAGTAGTTAATAAGGTAAATTAAGCTTTGAAAGACAAACAAAATTCTTTTCTTCAGCTTCTAATAATTGTGTCATTTGTGATCCACTCTGAGTAAAATTAAACTATACTTTTGGGGTTATACTGCAGCATTTTACAAGCTAATGATTGCAAAACAGCTGTGTTACCTAAATGAGAGGATTGCTTGATTGAGATAAACAACAAAAAAAGAAAGCACAACACTTTTACATACCTTTCAGTTTTAAATGTGGCCAGAATATTATTTCTGTTCAAAGTTCTAAAAACTAAAACTTTTACTCTTAACTTTTCCCATCTTCTCCTTCCACAAAAAAAAAAAAAAAAAAAAATAAAGTGGTTCCTCCACACTGCTCGCATGTTATATACCAAAATTATTTCCTATTTTTTGAATACAGTCAAAAGTTGCTCTTAATTGTAATTTTATAACTCTTGTCAGTGAAAATGGGCACATAAGAGCAAGCAAACGACTCACATTAAGCTCAGTTCCACAGTTAGACAACTCTGATGTGTGTCAGTGACATCATTCAGGAACCTGACTAGCTGGTACTTTGGTATAACCATGTTCTTTCCCCTCTCCTTAGACTTTTTTTTCATAGAAGTCAAAACTCAAAGGGACCCTACAATTTTATCTCGTCTGCTGTTTTACTCAGACCTTAGATTCACAAATTATTTTTACTTACATTTAATTAAGGTTTAGAAATTTCAAACTGTGCAACTTAGTACAAATAAGAAAAAATATGAAAGGATACAGGATATAGGTGAATTTCAGTTTTACTATTTACCTAGCAACATGCATTTTGTAGGACAGGAAGCTAGCAAGGCTTGATAGGACTGGTATTGTGAGATCAACTGAATTTTAAATGTTCTGCTTATAGTAATACTGGGCCATTCAGCGTACACAGTTAGAATAACTTGAACAGCGTGGTGCACATTACCAAAACACTTGTCATTAAACTGCACAGTCAATAAACTTGACCTACACTCATATGAATTTTGGAGTTTTCTTTTACAATCTTGATTCAAAAACTGAAATAATGCAAATTTATATACAAAAATTATAATAATTAAAAACTTTATTTTGAATCTGGATAGTAACCTTCGTCCTATTTTTTTGTTGTTTTAATTATTGATTAAAATGAATATATAATATATGCTAACAAAGTCCAAAATMTGATAACAGACAGAGAACAAATCTACTCTTCTAGGAAAGAAAAATCAGGGGAGAAAAATACAGAAATAGCATTGCCTGCGCACACGGTGAGATAAAAACACCTAAAAATGTAATAAATAAAAAAATGGAGAAATGTAGAACATAAATTACATGAAACATATTACATGCAGCCTAAGACTGAAAAAAGGAAATTGTTTTGCAGCTTTTAACAGTTTCTAAATATCTGTTGGAAACAGATTTGCTTAGAAAACTTAGAAAACCAGCCCGTTAAATACTGTGCTGAATTGCTCATATGTCTGTATCAATATTTCCTGTATATATAGTCAAAGAAAATGAAAATTATGTGTCCTGTTTAGTAATTAAATACTAAAATATTCAGCAAATATAGCAAAGAGTTCACAGTGCTTATGAAGGATTTAGTTAATTGACTCATAAGCACAGTGCTAACTACTTATGAAGTCTGATGATTTTCTTTTATATTTTAATGCAAAACCAATTTGATAACTTTTACATCTCAAAGTAGCCCCGCAGATCACTAACTACATAAACCTTCCAAAACTTTTGAAAGAAAATCCTTAAAGGAAAATGTGCCTGAAGCTGCAGGACCGGTATTTCTCTGAAACACAGCTGACAGTTGGTCAAACTAGCAAATATCCCAAATACTAGAAAACAAGGCAACTGAACATAAAAAAAAAAAAAAAAAGAGAGAGAGAGGGAAAGAAGAAGAAACACTCAGAAATACACTGCTACAGTACAAAGACTGACACAGCAATAGTCAAACTGCTAACCATGGTTATAATCCAGGTTCATATCAGTATGTACAACGCCAGAGAGCTGTCTGAGTTGATAAATCACATTCTATCCTTTTAAAGATGTTTCTTGCTACCCCTTGCCTATAATAGTACAGYTCTTTACTTGTTCAGAGCATGAATCCTCCTTTACTCAGACCCTGTCCCTTTTGGCTCTGTACATCTGGGAGTGCAGAATGATTCAGTGATAACTTAGTCATTTGCGCACTGTATAAGATGATTTTACTGAAGAGGAAAAAAATAAAGGCTGCACTTATCAGTGGAACACTTTGTGTTAAATAAAGATAATTAAAGCATCAACAATCCATCTATTTCATGTTTAATTAGCCCCTCTTTCACCATAATTTTTTACTGACGGTCAAATGTGGGTCACTTTTAAAACCTAATTGTAAAGTATTTAATATAATGAAAATTGAGAACATAAAATTGAAATATACTTCTGTACACTTTGCACCAAACAGTATTAAAGTTAAATGTATGAAAGAAGTCGCCAATGTAAATGTTTATACTTAATGACAATGTTCACATTTTTTTCTCTACGTTGCACTTAGTGCTACCATAACATTGTTATTTTTGCAATTATTATACTGTAGGACATTTGCTTAGCTGAAAGTTGTGAAAAATTTTATTCTTGAGAGTTGCTTTGTGATTATAAAAAGCAGTCTTTGAGATAAGCCTGTATGTGTATGTGTGTGTCTGTACATAAGCAAGAAAAAAGATTATGCTTACCTGCATGGTTAAATAGATTGCCCCCTTAATAGATGAATTTTGGGTCCTATTAAAGCTGCTGGTTATATGTGTATATTTACGAGGAAATTGACGTATTTACTTTATAGATATTATTCACATACATGGTAACCAACTAGTCAAAATGCTTCTACATTGCAACAGACTGATTAATGTTTGAAATGTTATGAAACAAATTAACTGGCTACCATACAAAGAATTTTTTTAAAAATTAATTTCTACATATTTCAMTTCCTTGGAAATCAGACTTTACAGGAAATGCATCTAGTTTTGACTAGTGTGTCGGCACACTCTATTATGATAAGCATTTTTCTTCACTAAACAGTACATTTCCAAAGAGAAAAGGCATAGGAATTATTCATAAAGGATTGCAGAATTGGCCAGGAAGCCAATACCCCAAGCAAAGAAATAACGCTGCTCAGAAATTCCCGTACTGGTTCTGCTAATTCTACCAATGGTAAACAGTATCTCTAAAAAAAAAAAAAATCCTCCAAAAAACCCCTAAAACCAACAACACCATGACTGCAGTGTTTTAAGTAGTCAATAATCATTGTTTGTTGAGCAGAACAAGTAAAAAAAAAAACTGAAAGAATATGATGGCCAAAAAATGTAAACACATAAACAGGGTTTTAAAGGCCTGTTCTTCAAACAGTGGTTGTTAACATGCTAATCATGATTAAAAGTTTCAGTGAAATAAACCTGCTTATATGCAGTGAAACAAAGTAGAGAAAACAGCATATATTATAAAGATAAATCTATAACTAACATGAGAAAATAAAAAATTATTTACAATTAAAATCTATGATTATAATTATGATTAAGAATGCAACCCTCCAAGGTGCTAAGTAATTCCTCTTAGGCACTGAGCTTTCCCTATCTTTCGCTGTCTTTGCTGGAAGTTAGTAGTATCCAGGCTCCTCATGGGCAATGTGCAGCACCTGGAGGGTTCAGATTTTAAATCTGTGATCCAGAAAAGCACTTGCTTAAACTCATCCCCATTCGGCAAAACACTTCTGTACAGCTTTAACTTTTGGCAAGTTAGTAAGACCTATGCAATACTGAGTGATTTAAACATTTGTTTGCCATTAAGTAGATATGTTAGTTCTTTACTGAATAAGAGAGAAYTGATAAATGGGAAGCTAAAAGAATATTTCAGAGTAACACCATGCTAAATAAGACAAGAATAGGAGTCGAACTTGTGAAAGATCTTCTAAAAAAGTGACGATGAAATGTCAGAAGTCTACTGAATACAGAATTTAGTTTTAAACTTCAARTAAAACACCTGATGTCAAGAAGGAGGAGAGTTACAAGTTGTTTGTAGTTTTCTCCACTGAAGTTCTCCTATACAGTACTGTATCAAACAGGATGTATTTGGGAACCCATATAAGAAACTCAATGCATTACCTTAAAAAGGGAGTATCAAATAATCAAAATGAAAAAAAATTATATTCACTGGAGTACACCAGTCGGTCACGTAGGTAGAGACTTTGTTTCCTGACTGCTATATTGTAGACATACGAAAGTATCAGTTACAAATTCTAATTACATTAATGGAAAATTAGTATTGCTCTCATCTCCAGTAACTTAGAGCAGGTACGTTCAGTTGTGTCCACTTATTTGTTCTAAAACTTTATACACCTTCTAATGTCTCCTTAGAACAAAGGGAACTGCCAAGAGTAAATAAAGGCACCCTTAGAGATTTCAGTTAGTCTCCTTATGGTCACGTCAATATGCCACCGGTTCTATTTCACACGTACAGCTGAACTATGAAGCAATCTGATACATATCACATCAGAACCCTTTATCTGCAACTGCTTCACATTTCTCTGTAAACAATGTGCTGAACTAGAGCTCCACGTGGTTTGGCTGTTAAAAATCCTCATGTGTTTTGCCTGATAAACTGAGAAATGCTCCACTGTCAATGTTTGAGATGTGAAAAGTCTACATATTGTTTATGCAAATAAGTCTTAATGTCCCCACTATTATGCAAAAGCGTGAACAAAACTATATACATGTCACGCAGCAACAAGCTGGCAAGTACCCATAGGAAAGCACTAACAGAAGTTTTGTGCCTGATACTCTCTCCTCTCTCCTATAAAGTCTGTTATTTAGCACTACCTTTACTGTTTTCTTGGACACTTTCCTTAACTTACGTGCATGCTTTACAAGTGTGCAAATACTTTCTACATGTTTAAAAAGACAAGGCATTAGAATATTGGCTATAAACTACTCAGGTAAACTAGCCTTCATAACAAACTAAATATTTAGCRCAGGAAACTGTCGACACTGAGAAATTGGTTTTGTAACAAACTAAATAAATAATGGAGCAATTTAGCATGTAATTCTTTCGGTTTGATTGRTGCAAGTAAAAGTGTAATAAAGCCATTTTTTTTCTACTAAGAAGTCTTCTAAGGTATTGTATATCCTTGAAAAAATGTTAATTCAAAACATATTTCTGTAATGTAATCTTAAATAAGGTTTTTATCAAGCAAAATAGTCATTTATCTGATGTAAACCTTTACCATTCCTACACTTAGCATGCAAGTCATTCTTTTACACTGAAAATAAATTACACTTTGACAGTTTATAATTCATGTTTAGATGAATTGCAGCAGCAAGAAAGAAGTAGTATCTGATTAGCATATGTTCCACTGCTACTTTGCTGTTCCAGTGTTCACTAAAACGGCATAATCTACTATGTGTTTAATAAGCCTTAGTAGATGGAAGCTTAGGAACTTTCTTAGTACTTTGTATTTTATACAGACTATTTTCAAACTGCAGGAGAGAGCTAATGAAATGTATCACCCAGAAACTATTGTGTCAAGCGTTCTATAAATCTGTATCACTTGTAAAACAACATACACAAAAATACTGGCAGRTAGTACATCAATCACACTTTTTTTTGGTGATCTGGAAGACTGAGTGGCTCATATAATTCATTTTCTTTTACAGTATTTTAAGTATTTGTGAGCAGAATGCAAATACTGGCAACATATTGTAAAACTTCAATTGTAGTAGACTAGCAGACGTTTCAAAGTATAAAAAATTGTCACAGTGTACCATATTTGCATGTTAATAAGTTGAAAAGAAAGCATTTTTGTCAAACTAGCCAGAATTTCCCTGTTGCAGACTTGGCTCTGTATTTACATGAATCAGCATTCGTTTCTCTCTAGATTCTTGTATAACATGCACTGTAGCTGAGGAAACATTCAGAATATTATCTTCAATGGAAGGATGTAACAGAAATCACCARGTGTTAAGGATCTCGTTTTACCATCAGCCAAAAAGTACTCCCCCAAAGAAAAGTGAACTCTGTTCAGGCTACATATGTGTCTTATAAAATAAACAAAACAGACGCTTTCACTGAGGAGCTTGATACTCCTCTGCGCTATCACTATTTTATTTCAAGGACTGTAAAGAAGTCCYTACCACTACCAGTTTTAGGCTATCGGAGCTTCGCTGAACCGATCTCCGCCAACACAGCCGAGATCAGAGCCCGTCACTTGTGGCACTCCTGAAGGCACACCTCGCTCTGAGAGGTCTCACTCTCTACAGACAGAGCTATGCGACAACTGAGCTGGCAAATTAGGGCCTCTCAGCCTGAATGAGTGAATTTCATGTGATATGGGGGGAGGGGGGGGGAACAAAAACAAAAAACAGGCAATGAAAACATACTGGGGTGCCATTCTAAGCTCACTAACATTTATGTGTATTCAGAGTAACTGCTGCAATGAGTGCAATCTCTGTGGTGTAAATAAGACCGCAGATAAGCTTTGTAGATTATTTAAGCATTCTGGTCCTAATGAACGACCTGGTAATTACAGCCATTAACGATTCAGCTCAGCGGCTGCAAATCCACTCTCACCCACAGCTGKAGGAAGCGGCAGGCAGGCAGCAACCCCCTTTCCCCAAAACACCTGGTTACCGAGGCGAAACTTTCCTCCTCAGCCGGAGCTCAGTCTCTCGGCGGGGGAAGCGCCCGCTGCGAGCGGGATCGGCCGCTGAAGGCGGGGCYGGGGGGTGGCAGGACCGCGGGGGCAGACGGAGCACCGCGGCTTCGCCGGGTGGGGGTTCCTGATCCCCCCAACCGCCGGGATTGSCCTGCGGGCGGGCGGCTGATAAAGGCATCTCAGGTTGCCTTACAGCTCGCCGTCTGGGCTGGCGACCGAGGCCCCAGCCGGCCCCCCGCCCCCGCGGCCGGCTGCCGCTGCGCCTGCGGGGGGGCGCCGCGCCCGCCTTCTCGGCGGGGCGGTGCCGCCGGCGCCCCCGTCGGTGCGGCTGCATGGACGGGCTGGTTGGCTACCGGCTCTGAAAAGAGGAGGGAATGATAAAAATGGCAATAGTAATAATAATAAAGATCTCTGACTCTCCTTCCTGCGTGCTGTGTGTCGGTCCCGGCACCTGACTGCCTGCGGGGGGTGGCGGGGCGGGGATACCAGGCTGAACAGGTCATTGAACCTGACGGTCGTGTCTGCTTGTGCCGGGGGGGAGGCGGGGGGAGGCGGGCATCGCCGCTCCCTCACCCGGTGTGTGTGCGTGTGCGTGCCGGGGGGTGCGCGGGGCGCAGGTCTCTTACCTGCTTGCTGTACTTGCTGCTGGCCTGGCAGCTGTACTCGGAGCAGTGGTCCGACCCGATAGAGATGTTGTCGCCGGCGCCCACGAAGGTATTGGCCGGGGGCAGGTCCTGCACGGCCTGGTGCTTTTTGCCGGCAGTGGGGGACTGCGGGTGCAGCTGGACGGTGGGCAGCGGCGAACTCGACTTGTAGTGCCTGGCCAGGTCGGGGCTGCCCGGGCCGCCGTTGACCGAGCGGTACCGCCCCATACCGGGGCTGTCCGAGAGCTTCTCGTTGACGCTGTCGTAGCGCTGCCCGTTGGGCTTGGAAGCCTCGACCGTGACGATGCTGCTGTAGAGGGGCTGCTTGCCCTTCTTGCCTTTCTTGTCCTTCTTGGGCTTCTTGGCCTTGTCGTGCTGCTGCGGGGTGAAGAAATCCTCGTGGTCCTTCTTGCCGGCCTCGTAGCCATGTTTGCCCTTGGAGCGACAGTAGCGGGCCATGACCACCACCAGGATGAGGAGGATGACGGTCATGATGCCGGCCACCACGCCGATGACTATACTGAGCCGCTGCTTGCTCAGCTCGTAGCTGGGGTCRCCAGCGATGTCCTGGGCCAGTGGTGTGTGGAGGCTGCGGGCCACCTGGCTCTCCACCACGGTGGCATTGGACAGGCTCTCGTTGACGAAGACGTGGAGCAGGGCAGTGGTGGATTGGGGCGGCTGCCCGCTGTCGTTCACCTGCACCACAAGGCGGTGCAGGCCGTAGTGCTTGGGGGCCAGCTTGCCCACCAGCGACACCACCCCACTGGCTGGGTCGATCTCGAAGAGTTTGAAGGGGTTACCCCCGATGATGCTGTAGTTGAGGTCGGCATTGAGACCGGTGTCGGCATCGGTGGCGACCACTGTGGCCACCACGGTGCGCATGTTGCTGGAGGGCGGCAGCACGGTGTAGGAGCTGTTGCTGGGGAAGGTGACCATGGGCGCATTGTCGTTCTCGTCCATCACGAAGAGGGACACGGTGGCGGTGGCAGAGCGTGGTGGCTCGCCTCCGTCCACTGCCTTCACCTTAAAAGTGTAGCTGGTCTGCTGCTCCCGGTCAAAAGAGACGGTGGAGAATATGGTTCCGGTGTCGTTCTCAATGGAGAAGATGCCGGCTGCCTGGTCGTGGTCGCCGGGCTGGATGGAGAGGCTGAGCTCGGCATTGCGGCCCTTGTCGAAGTCCATCACGGTTACCATGCCCACAGGGCTGTTGGGCTGCAGGTTCTCCTTCACATAGAAAGTGAACACGTCCTGCATGAAGCGCGGCTCGTTGTCGTTGCGATCCGCCACCCGCACCACCACTGTGGTGGAGCCCTGCAGCGATGGCACCCCCTTGTCCCGGGCCGTCACCTGGAACTCGTAGGTGTCGCGTTGCTCGCGGTCCAGCACCGCCTGCACCAACACGTCCCCGGAGTCAGGGTCGATGCTGAAGATGCCGCCCGGTGCCTCCGAGGAGAGGGGTGAGGTCTCCAGGGAGTAGGTGATCTCGGCGTTCTTGCCGCTGTCCGCGTCCGTGGCAACCACCGTGGCCACCCTCTCACCGGGCAAGTTGTTCTCCGGGAAGGAGACCTCCAGCACGGCCTGGCTGAACACGGGAGGGTTGTCGTTGGTGTCCCCAACCCTCACCAGCAAGGAGTTGTTGCTGGACAAGCTGGGGCTGCCCGAGTCCACAGCCACGATCACCACGTTGTAGTCGCGGACAGCCTCGTAGTCCAGAGGGGCCGAGGTGTGGAGGAAATACTTGCGCTTGTTCTGGGGCTCCCCATCACCCTCGCTGGCCGGCTTGAGCTGGAAGGGCACGTCACCCACCACGGTGCAGGTCACCACGCCATTTTCACCTTGGTCCCGGTCTGACACCTGCACCAGGGCGATGGGGGTATCCACCAGCACGTCCTCGGCCACACTAGCCACACCGTCCCGGAGCGGGATGCGCCCGATTTTCCGGATGTCGATGGTGGGCACGTTGTCGTTCTCATCGCGGATGTTCAGCACGACCGTGGCCTTGTCTGTCTTCGGGGGCTGGCCCCGATCTCGGGCCATGACGGTGAAGCGAAGCTGGTTCACCTCCTCCCGGTCGATGCGGTGCAAGACGCTGAGCCAGCCGGAGGTCTCGTCCAGCCGCAGCAGGCGCCTGACGGACTCGGTGGCCGCCCCGAAGACGTACTCAATCTGCCCGTTCACCCCCACGTCCAGGTCGGCGGCTCGCAGCTGCAGGATGGGGGTCCCGGGGCTGCTGTTCTCTGCCAGGTCTGCCTCGTAGACGCTCTTCTCGAAGCGGGGGCTGTTGTCGTTCACGTCGGTGATCAGCACCCTCAGGATAGCCTGCGAGGACCGCGCCGGCTCGCCGCCGTCCCGCACGCGGAGGCTGAGCTCGTAGGAGTCCCGCTGCTCCCGATCCAGCGCCCCCTTGACGATCAGCTGCGGTTGCTTCTCCCCGTCGAGGGTGTCGGCCACCTGCAGCTCGAAGACGCTGCTGCGGGCCGCCGCGTCCGCCTCCTGCCGCCGCTTGCTGCCGCCGGGGTAGAGGGCGCCCTCGGAGGCCGTCGAGGGCAGTTCGTAGCGCTCGATGCCGTTGCGGCCGAAGTCCCTGTCGGTGGCGGTGGGGAGCAGGTAGAGGGTCCCCACGGGCCGGTTCTCCTCCACANGCAGCTCGAAGACGCTGCTGCGGGCCGCCGCGTCCCCCCCGCCCCCGCCCCCGCCGCCGCCGCGGCGGCCGCCGTCCCCGCCGGGCTCCTGCAGCAGTTCGTAGCGCTCGATGCCGTTGCGGCCGAAGTCCCTGTCGGTGGCGGTGGGGAGCAGGTAGAGGGTCCCCACGGGCCGGTTCTCCTCCACAGTAAGCGTGAGTACAGGGGAAGGGAAGGTGGGGGTGTTGTCGTTGATGTCCAGGATGATGACCCGGCCCTCGAAGAGGTCCACCCAGCTCTGCGAGGGGCCGATGACCGACACCTCGAAGTCCAGGAAGCACTCGTTCTCGTCGAAGATCATCTGGCACTGCGGCAGCTTCTCGCGGTCGATGCGCCGCTCCGTGGTGCTCAGCTCCCCGGTCATGTTATCGATCTTGAGATAGTCGGAGCCCGATTCCAGGCTGAATGTCACCTCTCCGGAGCCCGTCACGATTCCCAGGTCGGAAGCCACGTTGCCGATGCGGATGTCGGCGGGTCCCTCCTCGGCCAGCCGGTACCTCAGGAGCTGCTTGGCCGCTGCCAGGCTGACCCAGAGCGGCGGAGGCAGGAGGAGCAAGAAGCAGCAGCAGCAGCAGCAACGCACAAAGCCAAGGAGAGTCCGCATCTTCCTCATCTTCCTCGCACCGAAACTCCCCCTCCTCTCACTCCCACCTGCCGCCCAGTAAACTCCCCTGATAAGCGAACAGAGCGGCTGAGCGTCCGAGTGATCAATTATAAAATCCTTCTGTTCCTGGAAACTTATTGTCTCATGGCTGGTGCAATTGGTGGTCAAAACCCTGCCGCTGGCTCCTCTGCTGCTCTCCCTGCCTTCCAGCTGCAATATACTTACAGTTCACGGGACAGTGTATTTTGCTTTTTAAAGATTCATCTCGGAAGATAGGATGGGATTTTCCTCCTCCTCCCCCTTCTCCTCCTCCTCCTTTCTGATTTTACTGTAATCACTTTGCAAGGTTTGCAATAAAAGCAGGAGTAGCACTGTGCGATTCGAAGCCCCCCAGGTCGTCTTCTTCGACACTAGAGTTAACTACAATTCACACACTCTCCCCCTCTTTTCTCTCTCCCTCTCTCTGTCAGCCGTTTACGACCAAGGCATTAGCTTTATTCTTCCCCCTCTCTGCACACACAGGAAAAAAAAAAAAAATGTGATTCGCTTTATTCAAAGGGCTTGTGTCCGGGAAAACTCCAAATCCTCTTAGCAATGGGCAGTTCTTTAAAAGAAATGAATTGAAAAGGTAAAGAGAAAAATAAAAATCCCAATAATGTCGGTAGCTGCACAGTTGATAGGAGAAGAACCCCGTGTATTAGAGAGCAGTCCACAGAATATCCCCTTTGGTTGGCAGAAAAGCACCCAAATCCATCTTCAGAGATCGCCTAAAATGTTCAGCTCTTTCTCCGGAGCGGATTTTTTTTTAACAACTCTGCGCAAGGTCATTAGTCACAAAGCAACGATACAGAAACTGCAGAAGCCGTTTGCCCAGAATTTGCAAGGCTGTAGATATGAACATGCACACACAACAGTCCCAAGTTTGTTTTTGCATCCGCAGTTTGTGTGTGTGCCTTACCTGCATTTGCACTGCATGTGTTATAGCAATCTGGATCTGCAGCACTGAGAGCGATTCACAAATGAGATTGCAGTCTCTCTCTCTCTCTCGCKCTCTCTCGCTCTCTCTCGCTCTCTCTCTCCTCTTCCTTCCCGTCCCAATGCAGGTAACCAGATCTGAACTTGATCCTTTCAGTTCAAAGGTTAGCAACAAAACTATGTGTCCAAAGGCGATTATTGGTCTCTCGTAAATATACCCGGAGCGGAACAAGATGTAACTGGATCCCCCACGTGAATTAACACAGATTCTGAATTACATCCATATAAGCGGAATGGCAAAGGGGAGGGGAAAAGATCCGCGACGCGATTAAAAAAAAAATACAGAGTTCTATTTGCAAATAAAATGGTATCAGTCAGTTGTTTCCTGTGATCTGCACCGCCACGGTGGGTGAAATCTGCAGTTGTGTATTCCCTCCTGTGTCTTTCAGAGAAGTGTGGCTCAGGCGCTTTCACGGCAGAGCGGCTTGTGCTTTAAAATGTTGAATGGCAACTGAGAAGCTTCCCACTCGGAAAAAAAAAAAAAAAAAAAGCAGCAGTAAACCGGCAAGTTTGCCCAAAGTGGTGGGAGCTGCTGAAGCCTCGCTCGGTAGCTCTTCCCTGACGCTGCAGCAGCAGAGCCGCCTGCGCTACATACACACAGAAAGAGAGAGGGAGAGAGAGAAAGAGGGAGAGCGGAGAGAGAGAGAGCGAGAGTGAGAGAGAGAGGGAGGGAGGGAGGAGGAGGAGGAGGAGGAGAAGGAGGGAGGACGAGTCAAGCGCTGCACTCCAGAAAGCCCAGCCTTACCCTCTGTCTCTGCTGCTGCTAGTGCTGCAAGTGGGATAGCTGCTCATCACAAAACACCAGTTCAGTCCTCAAAACCGATCCTCATTACACGCCCGAGCGTTGCTGCTGTTGCCTTCTCTAACCCGTGATCTGTAGTGATTCTCTCCTACCCTTTCCCTCCCCACCTCCGCTGTAGGCTCTGAACCGAGCAACGATTTTTAAAGCAAATGTTTTTTCGCCTTTCTTTTAGGCAGGGCTGGTGCACGTTCGGGGCTCTGCATTTTGCGGAATCACGCTGGTAAGAAAACTCGTTTCGCACAGATTCCCACCTTCGCCTGTCGTGTCGGTGCTTTTGTGAAATAGCTGCAGTCACTGTGTTAAACTCCAGGGAGGAAGGGGGGCTGCCTTAGATCTCTGACTTTAGTCCTGTTTCCCAGTGCTGTTTGAGCCTTTTGGTCTTTGTGTTCATGTTCTTCCTATTACCATGATTTGAATGTGTCTTTTCAGCGTGTTTGTGGGTTTCCTAGGAGAAGAAAAAAAAAAAAAAAAAAAAAGAATCCCTCAGAGAAGATATAGGAAGGGGGCGAGAGGGTTAGTAGAATAAACACATGTAAGAAGTAACAGATTTATTTCCAAACAGCGACTTGCTGCTTCGATGATTGCTAAAATGTAGCGTCACCTACCTGGGTAAGTGGGAAATAAACTTTAACGTTAAAGCTCTCCGCTCAACTTTGTTTGTTCTAGCGTCCCTAGTTCGCTTCTCCTTTTGACTTTGTGCCATTTAATCGCTTATGGCGTTTGCGTGCCCCTGGCCCTGCGCCCTGGGTGATGCCTGGCTCCTATGCTTGTTCTCTCCATTAGGATCCCGAAGGGAAAAGAGGGAGACTCCGGTAGGCTGGCAGGAGAGGGAGGACCTGGGAGAGCATGGGGCAGCCGGTGGGAAGCGAACCGGCGTGTGTGTGTGTGCGCGCGTGTGTGCATGTGTGTGCGTCTGTGCGTGCGCGCAGCGGAGGGGGGGGGGGGGGGGGGGGGGGGGGGGAGCAGGAATCCAGCTGCTCCCTCTCCCCCTGTGAACACATGTGGGAAAACAAGTTGTTGCGGGTTCTGTGTGTGCGTGTGTGCATTCCTCGTTTTAAATGGTTATTTTGAATAAAGACGCATGCAGACGAATGTAGTGAAATGTCTCTCTTTCATCGCGATGACATATTTGAGCGAAAAGCGGCCGCGTATGTTGAGGTGGTTCAAAGCAACGGTCACAGCGTGTCTTTGTCATTTGGGGCGGTGAGTGAATGTGGGAGGGAGGGAAGGTTGCCACCTCTTTCCTTGGGAAGTCCAGAGGCACGGAGGGGCAGAGTCGCGCCACGTGGAATGGGCGCTGGGGAGTGAGTGGCTGCTGCTCTCTCCGCAGGGCTGCAGGGCTGCTCCTCCGGCGGCGGCTCCGGCCCTGGCCCTGGCCCCCGCCGCTCTCCCTGCCTCGCCAGAACACGAAAACCCTCCCCCGCCGATGCTGGAGACACTCGGCTTTATATCTGCAGCATCAGCGAGAAAGCCCGGTTCGGCGCAGGCTCAGTGTTCACAGCCGCAGTCCCGGCCGGAGGAGGGGGGCTCGGGAGCTCAGCATCTTCGCAGCGGGTTAAGTAGGATTAATATCAAATCCCTATTATATTTGCCAAGCAACTTGAATTTATCAAAATTCCCCCTCTACGTTCTGGAGCTCCGAGAGGAGGAAATTTTGCCCACAGTGTAAGATCCAGACATACCAGTACGTAGGAATACCACCATACTGCATTACAGAGGCTCCCTGCACTAGCAACACAATTGCAACCCGAAGCTCCCGCTGTTCCCTTCCCTTTGTGCTTTTAAACGCAGCCAGGAAACTTAGTTTATTCGCCAGGGGAGGGGCGGGATGAAATCGCTTTTAACCTCCCCGCCATAAACTTTAATCGGATTCTGGGCTGTTGCACGGCATGGACACCTCGCCTCTTGTCTGCGTCTCCTTCCCCGTTGTCTCCCATGTCTACTTCTACTACGGTCTGCTTTGCGAGAGCCTCTCTCAAGCGAATGAGTAGTTTCTTTCTCTTGCCATGTGCAATCGCTCCCCCCTTCCCTTCCTACCCTCGCTGGCCTCTCTTACACACACTATGCCTTTCACATGCGGTCTGCGCCCCCCGGCCCCCCTCCCTTTCTTTCTTTTTTTGCGGTGTCTTCACATGCAATCTCTCTCTGAATGTGCAATGCCTTTCCTGCTCGGGAGTGCTGCGTCCTTCACAGTGGATTGGTTCCTCTTTCGGAGCAGAGGTAACGGCCCCCCCCCACTTCCTATCATTCCCCCTCCCTCCCCCTCCTCCTCCTTTCCTCCCCCAGGGCAGGCGGCCGGCGTGGGAAATGGGCCCGACGTGCGCTGCATGGTGGATGGCAGCGCGGCTCCCTGTCCACGTGCCCTGGCTGCCGGGAGGGGGACGGGGCTGTGCTGGCCGTGTCCCCCCCTCCGCATMCCGCTCGTTGGTAGGGGGGGAGAGAGGAATCACCCCCGCCCCCTCTCGCCGGCACCCGGACGCTGGGTCCCGCGGCCAGTGCGGGCACAGCTGTTTGGGTGTCGGTAGGAACAAGCCCAGCTGTTTCAGGCGGGGGGGGTTTGGCCCTCTTGGTCAAATCTGTTGCGCAGTGTAACTCCCCCCCCTCCCCGGCTCCCCCCTCTCCCAGATGCACACAGACGCCCACACGCGCTCAGACACGACACGGCATTTGTCCTCCTGATCTGGTGAGATCAAGTGGGAAGCGGGATCACAAATGTAATCGGCTGTAATAAATAAAATAGCCTGAGATGCTGGAGATATACAGACGGGAAATAAGAGCTTGTGTCCTTAAAGGGAACATCTGATAAGGCCACCGAGGTGGCATCTTGCGTGTGGGAAGGAATCCGTCTTGCTGACATTCGCAGCCTGCTGTACGTGGGGAAATCCTAAAGCAGCCTGGGAGCTTCCCCAGCTCCTCTGCACCCCCCCCGAAGCTCCCTTTCCGATGCTCTCCCTGCAGCGGGGCTTTGTTGTCGTTGTTGTAGTTGTTGATCGGAAAGACAGAGGTCATCGCTAAAATATGCAGATGCAGTTAATGGCCAGTTTATTTGCATTTCTTGGCGGAGCCCGGTTTCTGCCGCCGGCGTCCGAACTCTCGTCCGCAGTTGGCGCTTTCAGCCCACGACAATTTGTTTTTCGCAGTTTAGGAATGTCTGTGGCTCTCACTGGAAAATTGCTTCTGGGATCTGCAGTGGGAATCCATCTCGGGTTAAAGAGAGGCAGATTATTTACATATCTATACCACTCTATACATTAACAAATATGTATTACGTAGTACTATTTGCGCATACACACGCGCGGACACGAAGAAGCAGCTCTCGAAGGAAAAAAAATCAGGTGGGCTTGAAAGTAACATTCATAATAATACAAGGAAAAGGTTAAATACAGTAAACATGACAGCAAATTCGAAAGCAGGGGAAAAACAAGGACAAAAACCACACATAAAGCAGTTAAAGCCATCTGACGGAAGGGAGAAACTAACTCAAGAACTCCACCAAGGGACAAACAGATGAAATGACACCACAACAGCACTAAGCCCGCGTTGACCTTTCATCTTTCTAAAGTGTCTTGCTGATCTGGTGCAATTCTGTTGTGATCTCTTCACTGCCCTTCCCTACCACAACCTCCCCCTGGCCTCCTCAGAGCTCCCTTAGTTGGTTGCAGGGAATGCACTGGGAGGCCGGCTGAATTAGAGGGAGTGCTGACACTTGCCCGGCGTCTTTCACAGCTTTGCAACCATGCTTGCCGTGTAGTAGCATGTAACAGGCAGAAGTGATTAAATTAGTCATTGCAGCAATAGCCTTTCTGATGGACGTTAAAACTTAAGAGTTTAAATAAGGAAGCCACAAATTTACTTTTAAGCAGGGAACAACTGCATCTGTGCTTTTTTAACTGAATGCTTTCAAAGCATGGAAGCAGTTACTTTGTTTAAATCTCCTCTCTTTCACTTTCTATGAGAATTTTGGACTAGATAATACACCATAAAAGTTACTGAGAGAGCAAAAATAATCTATGCTGGATAACAGTGGTTAAATCTCACATGATTATAATTGCTCATTCCTAAAGTGATATCTGAGGTCTGTTCAAAATAAAAGGTTCTTGCATAGGCATCAGCACTTCTGAGTTCTCACATTTATAAAGAATGACGAAAACTAACATTTAGCAAAAATGGTTGTGATTCTATTTACTGGGATTTTTGCAGTGTATATATATTCCTTACAAATCATAATGATTAAGTTTAAGGGTTTTTTTTTTTGTTTGTTTGTTTGTTTTAATGACATTATTCTATAGAATCTGTTATGAAAGGTCTTTTACAGACAGTGGGKTTTTTTTTCCAGATGTTGACAAAAAATCTAACCATTCAAAATCATGCATAAATGACAGACAGATTATACTTAAAATCAGAAGGAAAAATTGATGAAAAGTCTTAAAAAAGCATATGAATTTTCATGAGGGAAGGCAGATTTTGTTTAGATTTGTGCTTCACATGCAGCTACTGGCTTTCCTATTTGCAGGGATATAAATGAGTGCTGCACCCAGCCTCATTATTTTATAGATTTATTTTTTAATTAAACTATTGTTCAATTTCTATAAATGCAAAGTAAACTATAGAAAAAAAATTTAAGGTGAGTTTGGATGAATTCCTATCAAAAATAGAGGGAAATTATGAAACATTAGTATATGTTCTACATAAAGAGATACAATGAGATATTCAGGGGAGATAATTAAAGCTAATAAGATAATCTAAATGAAATGTATGAGAACCAGGTAGCACTGGTAAAAAAAGAAAAATGTGTTCATTGTCACTGAAAACATTAAATGGGTACAGTTGATATGCATATGGATTCACTAGCAGAGAACACCAGAGTTACTTTGGGAAATAATGTAGGATTTTTTTGATATAATGTTTCAAAGGTTGATATCAATAGTGAGCACACTGAAGGTCTCAAAGTGCTTTGTAAATTATCCTTATGAGACAAAAAGAAGTGCAATGACCTGCTCAGTCACCCAGCAAGCAACTAACAAATGGGTCTTTCCAGATTATGTTCATCAGACCAGAGTTTTGCATTCCTGCAGGTTTTTTTTAATGTATTCTGGATTCACCTCAATATTTGTCTTTGAATAGTGGCAATCATTTCTGCTTTATTTGATGGACTGCTGTGCAGTCAAAGGAGCTCATTCTGAAGGAGTTTAAAACAAGTCTGTGTTCCAGAGAACTACATATGCAAAGGAAAGTCTTGTATCATGAAATTTGAGGGATAGCAGTAAAATATACTRAACTGTTATAGATATATTGAAATACAGTTATTCTCAATCTCCTGCTCCCACTTATTTCTGTCAGCTATCCCTTATCTACAGAACTGAGTACACAGACTTTGTAAAACCATTTTGCCTCTACACACTCTTGAAGACTTCTCAACCTAATATTATTTTTCAGTTCTATGCTCTATGTTTTGGATTTTTATATTTTATTTTTTTTTAGGATGCTGCAAATATCTTTGCTGTGAGTTAAAGTTTTCTTTCATTTGTAAATGAGAATCACCAGATCATAAAATCTTTTGTCTGATATTCCTAGTGCATCCTGTGAAGCTTTAATTTATTATTAATATAATTCAGGATAGCATAAAAGATCTGGCATGTCTTCGTGAATCTACTGTGTCAGCTGCCTGTTGAGTAGAAGAGAAAATATCTAAGCAAGATGGCAACTCTGCAGAGTTCAGAGGAAGAACCTTTGATATTAAAATTCAAATGCTGTTACGGATAATTGAATTCTGTGGCGCTCTATTCCCTTCTGTAAGTTAATATCAATATATGTTATTGGCTATACCTAAAATGTAACTTTTACGTCTATACATATACTCACTTATTTGGAAGCTTTAACGTTTCTGTCTACTTCATCAAAAATAATCATTGCTCTCTGGCTGAAATAAGACTCATATAAATAAACAGTTATTATAAATTAGGGAAATAAATATGGTGGCAAGGAAAGTAATTTAGAATAGGACCAAGCTGTTGATTGCTTATTGGACAGTCTATTTGGCCTTGTTTTGCAATGATTAAAACTGCTTTACTAGGTATTTTATAATGTTAGACTTGCCATTTCTTTTCATATGAAAAGTGCAACATTAGAACCCTTAGAGGTCATATTGTGATAATCCTTATTTAGCTGTACAGTGCTGAAGCATACCATATTTTTTCCTTAATCCTTTTTTTGACCCTAATAAGGCATGACTATTCACTGAAAAAAAGTAAGGGCTATTCACCTGCTACCATCTACTGTTAATGGTGATCAAGAGAAAGCAAGTGTGAAGAGGTGGAGTCCCTTGCACCTTTCCCTGAACTAGGTTAAAACATAAACATATATATCCATGCCTGTACTGCACAAATCTAGTGAAGAGCTTTGGCATTTAGCCAAAATGAGAATTAGAGGCTGGGGAAGGCCCTGCTTATATCACCCTGAAACAGGATCCTGTAAGTACCAATAGGAAAAATATAAAGCCAAGTCCATCCAGTAGCCAAATACATTTTAGSCTGTTAAGCACTGATCTATATGCTGGTAACAACCCTGATCAGCTTTGCTTCTGAAATGTTTTGCACAGCTACCTTAATTCTCCAAAATAAGAGTGAAGGAGTTGTAGCCACCCTTCCTGCGGAGAACATTACATAGCCTGTCTTTGAAATAATTTGTTCTCCTGCTGCCTCCTTTGCACTTTTTGCCATGCACAGGCAGCCATACTTTTATGCCTGCTTTAACTGTTTTACAAAGTTTCTTGGTGATCATCCTTCACATAATTACATTTTTAGCTTCCTTTATAAGAGTAATAAGTACTGTACAGAGTGGGTTTTTATGACCTACAATATATCTAGAGGAAGAGAGGTACTGATAAGTTTCCACATTTTTCATCTTCTGATAGAAGCCTGACATATCTTCCAGTTCATTCATTCTGTGAGATGATTAAAAAGTTGCTCTTCAACAAACTAAACCTCATCCAGGGCTCAGCAGGAAATAACTGCAATCTAAGCACATTAAAGAACAGRCAGGGCAAACCAAAGTATACCTCTTTCTTTGCCTTTTAAGATCATGGGAAAAAGAGAAAAACAGTCTAATATTGTGATAAAACTGGAAGCCTGCAGCAGCTGGTTGATTGGTAAGGATATAGAACCTAATCCAAAGTGTATAGAAGTCAATGGAAGTACTTTGACTAAATAAGCTTTGCATTAGGCACCTAGTGAGCGAATGATGTTTAAAGCATTCATGTAGATCTTAAGCAGATGAGTGAAGAAGAAAATGATGTGCTTTTTTAATCAAAATAAATGCCATTAAACCACTTGGTGGTCTACTTGGGTTTTTTTGCCTGACCACAGAGATCATGTTTATCACTCAGAATAAACTGGCAGTGGATCCTTGGATGCTGAGTCCTGTCCTCCACTAGTGCAAGCACTCATGTTGCATTAAAAACAATTGTTTAATATATATATATATATAAAATTCTTATGATGATATTGATCTCAAAGTTCAATACATCACTATAAACATCTGCAGGCTCTTTTTACCCATTCATGTGTTTACAGAAAGCATTTACCTCATCTTAATTTTGTTTGCAAAATAATACAAGATTTTTCAATTTCCTCTCACGGGTTAAGTTCTGCATTCCTGACACCACGCTGACAGACTTCCCCTTCACCTCCACCCCATTTTTATTGAAGCTTTCAGTGAATCATTCTTTAAAATGGAGAACAGGAATTGTTCTTTATTTTCATCATGACGATGTATTCTACCTGATGTAACAGCATTAAACATCTCTTTCTTTCCCAGAAATACCTTCTCTAATACTCCATATTAGCATTTTTCATAGCTACATCACATTTTGGTGGCTGATAGTCCTTCTTTAGTGGATTGGCTGGATCTTTCTTTTTCTCTGTCATTTCCAGCTGATGAACTTGCAGTTTATAGCAGAAAATCTTGTTACATTGCTCTTTGTACTATTAAGTTTAATCCCATTTCTATTATAGAAGTCATCAAGGTAGTCTGATTCTTTCTGTACGTTTTTATGATTTTGATGATTCTCAGACTTGTTTTACCAGCAAATCTCAGCAGTGTGACCCAAGTTCTTGTGATCTAGTCTTTAATTTAGGTATCAAAAAGGTCTATTACAAGACTGCCTATGAAGAACCCCTTAACAGCTACCATGTAATGATGCAAACACCTAACACAATATCTGTTGTCCTCTTCTGATTAGTCAATTCTTTATCTTCTAATATCTAACTAATACTTTTCCTATCAGATAGTGTCAAAAATTGTTTTGAAATCCAGATAGGTGAGATCTTCTCCACTTACCTTGCTGAGAAGATAAATTGTTAAAGAAAGATACCAGATAAATGGTATCATCTGCTCTTTGAAACTTTTGGTTTTATTAAGTTTATTTTGTACTTTTGTGCTGTTACTCATTCTTTGCTTCAGAATTTACTCCAAAGCTTTGCATTCTAAAACCATCTAAAAATCATACTGAGATCTATATATTTCCTCCCTTCAGCTTCCTTCTGAAATGTAGGCAGGCCATTTGCTATTTTCCATAAATGTTCATCCTGATATACTTACTAAGAAACCTTGTTCTAGACCCTTCAGATATATGTATTAATTCCTTCAGGATTCTGGCGTGAAATTTAGCAAGCCTCTTTGATTTGAATATTTTGTAGTTTTTGAATTGATTTTGTTTCAGATGTGATAATTCTTTTTCCACACCTTCACTTTCATTAATCATTTTCCTCATTTCAACATAACGATCCTTGTTAAAAGATGAAACAATGTATAATTTATTTGGGTATCTCCAGGTAAATAATTATAAATTTACTTATTTTTTGMTTATTTATAGGATGTTCTGCAAAAGTGAAGCCATTGCTTTCTTAGCAATTCTCTGAATAAGATCTGAAGGTTTACATGTGACATTTCATTAGTCTACAAGGTGATATACTATTTACATATTCTGCTATTTTGCCGCTGCATGTCTGTGTGTCTATCTTGTCTATGAATTGCCTACATATTGTCTACATCATTCATCTGCAAGTTCATTATTTTGCATGTCTGAATGCTTCATATTAAAAGAAGGAGGGTGAGAGTGCAAAGGTAGGTAGATCATTCCAAGGCAAAAGAGGCTATATCTGACCAAAAGCAACTTAGCACCTTCAAAGAGTTGAATAGTGCATAGACAGAAGGAGAATCAGGTGAAAAGAGACTGGAAACATGCATGGATTTAGCATTGTACAAGAACAGAGCTGTCCAGAATGTCAAAGGTCAATCCAAATGAAGAGAGATGTTACCAGTTACCTGATGTTACCAGGCTGAATATACAGAAAATATACATATATTTTTTTAAGTCCTTGATGAACAAGCAAAAACTGGATATTAGAATATATCCTTCCATGAAGATTCTTCTATCAAATACCTTAGAGAAGTTTAGAGAGATAGATTAGAAAGAGAGGATTAGAAATAGAATAATGGGGGGGTGAAGATAGGGAAGTGTTTTTTTCAATTTTATGAAGAAATACAATTAAAATTTTATAAGGGAGAAATGAGAAAAAGCAGATTTCAGAAAGCTGAGAGGGTTCCAATATTCATTTTAGAACTATGCATCAGCACAGGTGGGTGAATCTACTTTTTAACTAAGTTATTTATCTTTTATTTATTAACTGCTGTTTTTCTTTTAAAAATATTTTGGCATTTTTGTACTAAGCTTCTATTTTTTTTTTTCTCAAGGGAGACTACATGACTCGTAGTGTGGTTTAAAGAGGATATATTTAATTTACTACAGTTCCAGAAAGTTCATGAATGCAAAGTAATGAGAAGAAAAATTTTCTAGTTTTCATCAAATATGTCATTCTTGGAAGAAGTTATTGACTTAACTTGGTATTATTGCTACTCTGAAAGTTATAAGTAAGAATGATAACATCAGCTATTATGACTTCATGACACTTCAAATAATATATCTCTTTTTTTTTTAGTTGTTTATTACTTTACTGAGCTGTAGCACATACCTTCTTCTTTCCAGGTCTGAAGCTATAGTTAAATTTTTGAAAAAAGTCAGGCTGATTCAATGATACCTGATAATAAAGCTAGATTATTTTACCCATGATGAAATTTATAGACAATCTTATTTAAATAATTTCAGCACTTTCATACATTTTGCTATAAACTTGAGCTTTCAAGAGGCTACCTTTTGTGAGTATTTTGTCTAAATATTAAAATCCATCCATCCAAGTTTGTTAAAGTTGCAATCCACTAAAAAACTGAATTTTACATAAGATTTGTAAGGACTTGACAGTTTTAGAAAATAAATTCCCAGAAGATTTTATTCACATTGGGTATAGCCCAACATGTGATTGACTAGTACTTTCTTGACAATTTCATCTCTTTGCCCAGAAACTACTTTCCTCTGGTATTATGTGACCTCTCTTTTGGGACATAACAATGTGGAACAGGAAGCTGCCATGTTTGAACACAGAGATCTTTCAGATCTGAACGATCTGAATAGAGAGAAAAGGGTGAAGAAAGGTTATTGACTGTCCTAAGTATCAATGATGTCAAAAAATAGCTGTGAAATTTATTATAAAATTATCCCATTCACGCTCTCCATAACCAATGGTAACATTGTATATATTTAGGTGTTGTTCAAATAGCAAAAGCTTATTCAGCAGATCAAAATGATACAGTCCTGATGACCAATCATGTAAGCATCACTAATATAGTACACGATTAAACTTTTGTTCTGTTTTCAGTTTGTTTGGTTGGGTTTTGGCTGGGAAATAATATAGCAAAAAAATTAATACAAAACCACAAAAACTATTATCAAGAACATTATTCATATTGCCAGATCAAACACTCAGAAGTTAGAAAATATCAGAATAATACTGCCAGCAGACCCTTAATTCAGATGCCACTGTATCATCCATTACAATGTTTGACTGCAGCCTAATTACATGTTCACATACTCTTTCTCCACTGGATTTCAATTTGGAATTAAATAAGTAAGTAAATAAATAAATAATTTAATTAAACACAAATGAACAAACACATGTTAAACAAATAACTAAGCAAATACATTTTAATAAATGAGAACATATTTTTATTTAATTACACAGAACAAATGTGTAAGATTGCACTTAATAAGCAATTATTTAATATTTTTATATTTCCATGTTCAGTATTTGTCTCAAGACCTTATTTACTGCACATTGTTCAAATAACATCCTGGACACAGAATTATTAAATGGAATTTTTTATAATGAACTTCACTGCATTGTCTACAATATTCAAAAATGTTATTTAATTTGTGAAGAACTGTATTATAATGGGTGTTATTATGATTCCAGTATTACAAATGGGAAGGTAATATGGAGAAGGTAATGGGGGTCAAAAATATCCACAGATTTATCATATCTAGTTCAAGCCTTTTAGGTCCATATTTTAGGGAGTGCTTAGAATTACATAACTTTTACATGTGCAAACCAAAACTTTCACTGACATAAGATATGTCTGGGGATGCTCACTGTCCTGCAAATCAGTCTCAGGATTCCAGGTAAGAACTCAGAAATAGTCGAAATCACAATCAAAACGTTTTGTTCTGTGACTTAGTATCACAGGGGAATTCTATGACGGAAGTGAGTGTCAGTCTCCAGCTTTAAAGTAACACTATGATACACTGTTTTCCTCCTTGATTTCACTTCAGAAAAGGTCAGTTCTGTACAATGAAGAAAGTAGGGGCCTTGAGGGGAAAATATATGACTCTAATGAAAGACTATGTCAGACTGCACAAGTACAAGTGAGTGGAACTATGACTCCACCTATAACTTCATTTTGATAATTTTCTGACTATGAAGTAGGTATTTTATTTTTTAACCCTAATAATGTCCTTTTAATATATTTGTGTGGCCTATAGCAATTTCTATTGCTGACAGAGGACAGCAAAGTTCCTTATCTCCACAAAAGGGAATGCATTTAAGTATACAACACTTCGGAGAAGGAACTGCGGTGGGGGGAAGGACTCTTGAATAAGCATAAGCAGGAGATGCACAGATGGTAGAAGTTCCCAAATGTTCTAGTCTTCTCTCTGGGCATCTTTTGCTATATAAGTGTGATAACATTTGCTAGAAGGCATGATTAAGGCTTTATAGGTTTCACAGATGGAATGTAATTTAGTAGAAAGACTTGAAAGATAGAAGATTCAGACATGAAATGGATTCCATGAAAGGAATTAGAAAGGGTCAGGTCCAGAGAGGCAACATAGACGTAATGACAACTAAATGTTGTTCTGTAAACAAAAGCTTGGATGACCAGTTAAGTTGCCTTCCGTAATTTTACTGGGGTTGGGTTAGGCGGGAATACCTATCTGTGAAAGAGAAGACCTGAGTCAGTTTCCTTCATCCAGGGATATTTATGTTTTTCTCAGAGGAATATGTAACATAAAACATGTAAGCAGTTCAGAAAACTTATTTAAAGTCATTTGACATACAGCTACCCTATATTCAGTTAAGTATCCTAACTATTAGGCTACAGAATTACGTAAGTTTTCTGTCCCTCCTTTTCCTCCAGCAAAACTCATTTACACATCCACCCTTCCTCCAACTTATGGCAAGCTTCTTGTCCACTATGCTATATCTTAAGTAGGAAGAAAGCACCCTGAGGACACAGGTGAGTAAACTTGAGAATATTTTCCTGTTGAGGGAAATGGAAGAAAGTCATACCAGATAAACTGATTTACCTAGGCCCAATTTCAGAGATTCCTACCCAACATATATACATATGCTTGTATGTATATATGTGTAAATATATTTATATTTGGTTACCTGATAATAGCAGGAAAGTATTTGGCAAGCAGCTGCTGACAAATGTAAAATTCTATAAACTGCTAGCATTGTCAATAGGGCATCAAAATGATTTATTAGTGATGTACAGAGTATGGTCAATTTTCTCAGGTTACGTTCATCGGTAGAAAGAACTAATAATTTAGTCTGCTTTTGTTTCTGTTATATGTACTTTAAAAGCAGAAATAGTAGCTTTTTAGAAAATAGTTTTGTTTTTAATTAGGGAGAAGGATTAGATGTCAACTAACTGCCTGTAGAAGAATGGAAACATCACGACTGATCTTCAGTCATTCTGGAAATTTAAGATCTGAGGCTGAGAACAGCCCATGTAATAGTGCTTTCTCATCACACAAGCACTCTCATCAAAACCACTATTCAAGGCCGCTGTCACATCTGACTTGCTGATTCAAAAATACTGACCTCTGGGCCGGGCTAAGGACTAATCAGTCATGAAATACTGTTTTTAAAATAATATTTTGCTCTTTGTAAAGGGAAAAGAAAGCTTTTAAATATTCAGCTCTTGCCTTATCTTTACAGCAGTAAGATTTCTGTCAGTGATTCTTCATTAAACCTGATTGCAAACTGGAGAGAGACAAAAATATTCCCATCTTGTGGCTGTTTCATGGAACTTAAGATATGTTTATGAAGAAAAAAGCATAGCTTTCTAAAAAAAGGGCACATTTCCATTTTAAAGAAGGATTTCAGAGAGCCAAACTCTCATATTTGATGTACAAGTATATCGTGGCCAGAATCCCACTTGCTTGTAGCCTGCTCTTGATAAGGTGTTTTGTTTGACTGGCTGGCTTTCTTCAGTGTTTTGTTTCCCAGAGCTGTCTATTCTTTATAAAAATATCTGCGTCCCAATTTAAGGCATTCTGAAGTCAATCAGTTGTAAATATAAGCGTGTCTTTCCTTCACTTTAATGTGGTTAATGAATATGTTCCCATGACTTTTAAATGGACTGGTGCCTCAGCACATTTTCAAAATTACTCTATTTGAAGACATTTCCATTTATAATGGGGCTTAAATCTCATTTCCCTCAATATCTGCTCTCACTTASTCTTTTTTAAGGCTTCTCCGGAAAAAAATTATATGTCAGCTGCTGCTCCTGCTCTTAATGCTTTCCTAATATCAGTAAGAGCAGAAGCCAACTGATCACTCTGCTACTCATCCAGAGACAATATGCAGACACTGCACTATCCTCCATTCCTGGCTGAAGAGCTCTGTGCTACCATTTCATATTATCTGCACACACTGCTTCTGCTTCGTGTGTCTGCTAAAGCTTCATGCCTCACTTTAGTCTCTGCAACTTCACATTTTCCCTGTAGGAACTTAGAGTAAGACTGGTAAAGATTCCCTTAATTTCAAGCTACTGCAGATCCTAATTGGACAAAAAAAAAAGTCACCTGAAATAGTAGTACAGACACAGTCCTGGATGAGTGGAAGGAGGGAAAATAGAAGGGGATATAAAGAAAGTGAGAAAAGAGGTGAAGTTATACTATTCGACTGTGTCCTTCACTTGCTGAGTCAGCAGGAGCCAAGAGCTCTGCAGGGGCACACTTAGCCTTCACATTTCTCCATAGAAACCCCATCTGGCCAACTAAATTGCCAGCAATTGAGAAGCCATGCAGGAAGCTGTATCCAGCTATTCTCATTCAGTGTGAAGGTTACTGTGTTGTGGAGGTAGTGGGAGAGGAAATAAAGGAAACGTTACAAGACTATGCCTCTCACATACAATAAAGGGAAGCATCAGATATGTGACCAAATATGGGCTGTTCACTGCTGTAGTTCTTAAACACACAAAGAATTAGACATTCTGGGAAAAGTTAGCTACTACTTTAGAAAGACCCAACAACAGGCAATCTTGGAAAGAAAAATCTGAATAAAATTGAATAAACAAATTTTACTATAGAATTTTGTATTTGAATTTCAAAATCAAAAACTTTTACTTGTAATCTTTCTGTCAAGTTATCTGAAGCAAATTTCTTGGAGCTCTGCTCGGCCTTTGCAAGGACCTCTAACTTTAACCTCCATTTAAAAGGCCTAGAAAAATGAAATGCCTTCCCTGGGTCTCTTAGCATGCAATGTTCACTCAAATGCAAGTACTGAACTTAGATGTAAACCAAAGAAAAATATATCAACGTTGCATAAAAGAACCCAATAATCTATGTGGGGAATGCTCCAGAAGAATATATCATCCACTGGTTTATACGAACAATTAGTAAAACACCAATTGCACTTTAGTCCTTTAGTTCAGTGTTTCCCAGTGAGTAAGGCTGCTCTCACTAGAGAAATGTGCCAGCATTAAAGGTGAAGCACAGAACAGAGTACAATCCAATGAATGTATTAACTTAGGCTCTGTGCCCAGACTGGCGCTGCCAGCAGTAGCAAACTGAAGGAAAGAAGATGGTCAAGTACAGCAGTGTGAAAAAATGGGAAATGGGAGAGAAAAGGACAACACAGTAGTTCAGAAAAGCTTGGTGCCAGTGTTTTGTCTCTCTGATGACAGGAACATACGTTAGATAAGCAAATATCCTTTTGTCATTTCACTTCTTTAGTTGCCTGGTGCTAGCTGTAGTTTGGTGTCAGTGGGTTGTGTTATCCTGGAGATCTGAGATACTCTCAGATGACTAAGTCTCTTGATGCTGCCTTATTGATCAAGTCTTCACATGATCTAAGCAGTTTACAAGGGGATCAGTTTTCAGGTTGCAGTAGGGAATGAGTGATCATTCAAATTCAAGATCGCCAATCCTTTGTGTTTGATGTGAAGTATTTGAGTTTCATCAAGAGAACCTAAATTTTAATTTGAGATTTTTTTTTTTTTTTTCCACTGAGTGAAACTTGTCTTCCATAGGCCTCCCAAAGCTTTGACAACTGTGAACAATAAAAAGTGTCCCAGGAACAAATTAGCTGGTTATACTTACCACCTCATGAGTTTTGAAAATCACCAGTTGCCAGCCAGTAAGGCTGGAGATATGTGTCACATCAGCAGTGAAGCAGAGAGCAGAACAGAAACAATATACTTCCTTCTATTCATGAGCAGTTGAAGCTAGATATCAAATTTTTTACTATCTTGCAGCTATTAAACTGGTACTTGGGGCAAATTTCTACTAGTCTTAGTTAATTTTAAAACTTTAAAAAGGTTTATGTAAGACACTCACTTTTTTTTCTAGAAAAGATAAAGAAATGGACAATTAACTACATTCTTCCCAGCAATGTAGAAGTACTGATGAATGTTAAGTCAAGTTACAGTGAATACTGAAGAAAGGGTGTTACAGAAGTTGACTTGCTGCTAAAAGCAAACACAAAAAGTAGATCTACTAGGCTTTTTCTAGAAATTGTGCTTTCTTATAAATCAGATTTTAATACAGAAAATATTTTTATAATTCTCTGCAAAGATTATTTATTAAGAATGTATGTCTATAAAAATAAAAAAAAAACATAACTGCAGTACTAAACTTACTATATTTCTGTCCAAAATTGGTAATAAATACAGATTTAGGCATATTCAGTCTGTGTGTTTGCAAAGACTATCTACCAAACAACAATGTTCTTATTCAACTAGAATCACTGTCCTTCAAGTATTGAGTCTATTTCTCTTTTTCTTTGTCTTTTTGCAATACAGCAACTATGAGACACTATGCATATTTAAAGCCATGTTTTGATCCGTTGTACTTTTGGGTTAGCTTCTGAAATCTTCATGACCTCCACGTCAGAGTGGAAGTTAACAACCAGAATTAGGTTTTCTGATCCTGCCCTCTGCCACTTTAACAAAGTGCTATTTTACTGCAAAGATGCCTTCCTGCAATCACATCTGTATCATTTCCTTGCAAAACCTTTGGCTGCAGGATGGRAGCAATCACGTGACCTTTGAGCAGAGCCCTAACCACAAAACAGAACTTTTTCTTTCTTTCCGTGCCATTGGGAGTTTGCATGCATTTCTGGTGAGTCCCAAAGAGCTTCCCGGGGAAAGCTGATGCAGACTGACTTTTTTCCAAGCTTCAATTCCCTCTTGCTCACCAAAGGATGGTGGGAGCAAGCTCCTTCTCCTGTGGACCTCAATTCTATTCCTAATTCATCAACAGATGGCAGTAGAAAACTCCCTACCTACCTGTAGTGGTTTAACCCGGCAGGCAGCCAAATACCACACAGCCGCTCGCTCACTCTCCCCCCGCCGCAGCGGGATGGGGAGAGAATTGAAAAAAAAAAAATCACGGATTGAGACAAAGACAGTTTAATAGGTAAAGCAAAAGCTGTGCATGCAAGCAAAGCAAAACAAGGAATTCATTCACTACTTCCCATGGGCAGGCAGGTGTTSAGCCATCTCCAGGAAAGCAGGGCTCCATCACGCGTAACGGTTACTTGGGAAGACAAATGCCATAACTCCGAACGTCCCCCACTTCCTTCTTCTTCCCCCAGCCTTATATGCTGAGCATGACATCACGTGGTATGGAATACCCCATTGGCCAGCTGGGCTAGCTGTCCCGGATATGCTCCCTCCCAGCCTCTTGTGCACCTGGCAGAGCATGGCAAGCTGAAAAGTCCTTGAGAAGCAGATTGCCTAGCAACAACTAAAAGCATTAGTGTGTTATCAACATTCTTCTTATACTAAATCCAAAACATAGCACTATACCAACTACTAGAAAGAAAATTAATTCTATCCCAACCAAAACCAGGACATTATCTTCAGACCAAAGGCCTTACAAGTGACCAGAGTAATAACAAAGAAAGAAAAAACATCCAAACCATTGCTGCCTAACTCTTCTATATATATAACGTGCTCTAAACTTTTCAATGCAATGCATAAATCTGCTAAAGATTAATTTTATGCTGAGTCTGAATGACCAGAAGCAGCTGCTGCTTTTGGAATGACTATCTTTCCTGTCACCTTCTTCTGTTTTTAAATGACTCTGTTATTGATGTACTTTATTTTTCTAGTTGTGAAAGAGTATATTGAATATGGATTATAGCAAATAATTTGCTTTTCCCACAGATAGATTGCTGTGATGAAAAATCAGTTCTCTGGTCTCAGTAAAGGCTTTTTCAAATGTCATCATTACAGTGACAGAACAAGTAATTTAGTAAGTAAGTTTTTGAGACATGCCTCACTAGATTTTGGCATTTCATTAATTCCTCCCCCTTCAAATCAAGTAGATGGTATAATAAACTTAGTGAATTCTTTATATAGATTGAAACATTAAGATGCATGGAATATACAGTAGTTTCTTATTCCATTTTTTAAAAGATGCTGATATCTTGGCATTGCCAACCAAGGAAAAAGCATTACCATAAAAATTTCTGAGAGACATTTTCTTGTGTAAGGTATAATAGTGGCTGTCTGATATAGGAAACCTCATATTGTATAGTTCTCTTTTAGCCTCAAGGTACATGAATTCGGCTTAGGGTTCCTGATTTCTATTCCCACCTCTTTCACTAACTTACCTTAATAATTCTTTGCACTTCACAATTTGCCAGCATATTTCGTATGGTGAGAGAAACTGATTTCAAAGGAAAGGAAGAAAGGGAGAAGAAATGGCTCTTTCAGGCACTGATGGAGGGAGTGGCTTACTGTTCTAAACATAATGGAAGTGTTTGAATTCTCTGAGCCAATGATTTAAATTGAGGTAGGTTTGACTCAAATCTTCAAGACATGAACACTGATTTCCCTTCAATTTAGTGAGTGGATTTTTTTAGATTAGACTTTAAACACCAACGATGTGTTTGCTGTGTATGTTACCGAGCCCTGGCGTACTTGGCAAAGGAAAGTGTATGTCCTAGAAGCAGTGCAGAACATTTTACCTCCTCACACTGTTCTACAGGAATCTTGGGGAAAAGCCAGCATAGTGTCAAAGCCATAAAGACTGAAGCCTCATTTTTTTAAGAGTTTTTGCATTTTGCTTTTTCACCCTTATTTCTGGTTTGGGTTGTTTTTTTTTTTCTCGTCTAAGGAAACAGACAAACCTGCCATAGTAGAATATGTTTTGGTCCCATAAGCAGAAATATTTCTTGATTTGTACTCTTCCCCTGATCTGTTTTTGTTATCTACGTATTGTGAAGTTCCCCTGTAAGAAGGGAAAAGGGATAAATAATATCGTAAATATTCAAATGCTTTCAAATAAATTTTGGCAGTTTTTTAGTTACCTAACTAGTTTCAGGTTGTGTCATTTTCATATCAAAAATTTTGGAAAAAATGAAAATAATGTTAATACTTTGGCTAGAAGCATAAATAGTGGTGCTGCCCCTGATACTATCTTATTCTTATGAAAAATACAACCAGTATTATAAAAATGAGGTTTTAGTTCAGGTATATCTACTTGAGTGAGAAGATTGATAACAAGATTGCTATGTGTTAGCTAAATGTAAATATAAACTAGTAATAAAAGATACAAATTTAAAAGATAAGTGCTCACATACATAGAAATGGTTGCAGAATCTTCATTTAGTTCTGTCATGGTGTCTTTAATATATTATCGCATACATTTATTTCCAAAGGACCCTGGATATTAAACATACTCCCTGAATTTTGAAGAAAATTATTCCATGAATGAACTGCGTGTTCAAACTGTTCAGCCTATGTCTTCCGGCTCCCTATGCTGTGAATAGGTAAAGAAGTTAGGGAAAGAAAAACTCATCATGCATTCATTAGGGTTTTCTCATGGTAGTGCTAGTATTTGGAAGATAGTAGCTTCCTTCGTAAATAACTTTGAGATATGTTTTAACAAAATGTTATACAACATTAAATGTATGACACTGACAGTGTGAAGTTTTTGTGTTCTGAACTGAACCATTTTTTAACAATCCACCAACAAGTGCATCTGCAACCCTGGGAGCACTTTGCTGTTAAATATTGGACTCCTACACCTTTTATTTTACTTATTTGTTTTGGGAAACTATCAGTGTGTGTACACACATACAGCAGGGCAGAACCCAGCAAGCCCTGTCTTCTTCTATGTACCTTGTTGTATTAATTCAGGCATAGGAGTGGATATTCAAAATATGTATCTACTCAGTGTAACAGAACATCTAAGAGGGTTACTAATATGCGTTAAGCACCTCACTAATTCAGCTGTACTGTTCCTGTTCATAATTAGTTCATAATGGAGAAACTCTCATTTTGGACTACTAAATCTGAGGTGATCCTCAATGTCTGGTACACTAAGAGGGATAGGGAGGATTTTGGCCAGAAGAACGGGCAGGAAGGAGCCCAACCCCTAAATTTCCAAACTGCCCTATCTTCATATTTGGTTTTTAGTTCAGTGTATTTCTGCTATGAAATGAACAAATTCAAAATTCAGGCCATACCCAAAGTGCTTTGTCTACTATGCTACAGAAATTCCCTGCATGTTCAAGCTGGGAAACTCCTGCATACATGGCTGAACTGTAGTGCAACTTCAGCAGGAAGGATAGATCTGAGATGTAGGTTCGAATATCTCTGGGTGAGTTAAGCCCTTTTCTGTATTTCTGTGTAAATTGCTGTGCAAAACTGGACAATTAGATACTGTTTAAAAAAGGCAAATTTCGTTCGGCTCACTAGGTACTCTCAAAAGATAAGTCTGCCCTGATTGAACAAGACATCTAACATCTAGAAAAAAGAAAAGAAGCTCAAATGCAAAATTGTACTTAGTGTTTCTTTGTTAGATAGCTTTACATAGCTTTTTGTGCAGCCTGTGCTTAATTTTTTATTGTACAGAGAAGTTAAACACTTTAAATAATTGTGAGGTAGCCAGTCATTTCCTTTTACGCACTGGGACTCCTAAAATTGATACTCACAGTAGAACATGGTTTTCTGATACATTCTATTGTTGGTGTCTTTTATGTAAAGAACTGCAGTTAAAAATGAAATTACGACACCCTTCCATTGGAATGTGAGAACACAGCCATCTGGCATTTATGTGTTTCATCATTTTGCCAATTTCTTTGCCACAGCTTATTTTAGTACTTAGGAGAACCTTCTTCTACCTGATATTTTTGTCAGAGTGAAAAATTAATTCTGAAAACCATACAGTCTGTATTAATAAGATCTCCTTTTCACAGTCTACTCCCTGCTGAATGATTTGGTAAGGATTTAAAATTGCTTATACCGATAGATTATTCTATAAATATGAAATTTTAAAGAATTGCTGAATTCATCTTGTCTCCTGCATGATTTAATCAATTTCCCAATACATTTTTTCCAGCGGATTTTTACAATGCAAAAAACTCCTTGCTATCTCACAGTTCATTTACTGAATGTCTGTATAACCATGCTTTTAAAAGAAAGACAAACAGGAAGCAATTCAGTTGAGTTATGAAGAATCAGACTATATAGCAATTGTATGTGGACAGATAGTCAAGAGTTACCCTTTCTCCGTCTCCAAGACTGCTACTACTTACGTTTTCTCTTTCCATTTTCTTCTCTTTCTTATGGAGTAAAAATTTAACATGCAGTTTAAGATTCACTTTTGTGGATCAACACCACTCTGTTGTCCTTGTAAATATATTTCTGGTTATTCTACAAGCATTTAATAGAGAAATTGCCATTTTTAGCTGTCAGTTTAGGGCTAGAACCCAACTCAGCAAATGGAAACAGGAATTGCTCCTATTTGAACATTCCAAGGGGAGGTGTGTGGTTCTAGGAAGTCTTAATCAACCCTGGGCCAGCTTGGCACTAGGGTTGTCATGATTGCTACTGACAAGTACCAACAACAAATTAAAGTCTTATTTCCCACTCTTACTTCGGTTCACCAACTCTAGGCAGATGAAGATGATTCCATGCATCTTACATCTTTGCTTTCTGGAAAGGGAAGGAGTTAGAGAATGTACAACATTCACTTAATTTTGCATATTCCTGTATTTCTTTGTCTTAAGACTCCCTTACTCCAATGCATAAACATCTCACTGAACTAAAAATCTAGTCCTTTTAAAGTGTCTTTTTGCAAAAATCTCTAAGTATTTTGCAAAAGTAAGAAAGGCAAGGCAAGCTGAGGTCAGAAGCACTTCAGAACATGCATAAAAAAAAATAATCTCTGAACTGTTGCTCAGAAATTAGCTCTAGTCGATCTTCTCCACATTTTTAGTGTGTTTTAAGTACTTCATCATTTGTGACTCTGTTCACATAAGCTATTGGTTTACTTCTAATCCAAAACTGCATTTTACAAATGACCCTAATTTCTGTATGTAACATGCAGAGAACAGTGACATAGAGGTACAATCAAGAGATTTTTGCATCTACCATTCCCTAGACAGGGAAGAGAGATCTGCTTCTCACTGGAAATAAAGCAATGAAATCTTGAAAAGAACAATTATGGATGAGGATGCTGACAAAGTCCAAAATATTGTGTCAAAAATACTGGGGTGTGAAAGCTCATCTGTATGATATATGCATTCTCTGGGTACTTAACTTCTTTTGCCCCTTAATAGGGTGAGGACTTTAGAATGCTATTTAGTTACCTCTCCCTTGTCAGTTATGCCAATAAATAGGGAATTAAACTAAAGGATTAGCCATAAAATAGATTATAGTTCAAAGAGTCCTTGCAGAAAACAGCAGTCAGACAAATAGAAAATTAGTCTATTCTCTTGGTACCCTGTGTGTCAAGGATTGGAAGAGAAGTGATAATGTTGCCCCATTAAAGAAAGTCAGTACTCTTTGAGGCACAGAAAGAAGTTTTAAAAAGAGGAGAAGCTAGAGTTGATAAGGCTTTTTGGAACACAGAACCTGTTTCTTTTAGTGGCTGACAATCATTCATGTTGCCTTCAGTATTGTGCAACACTGGTAATTTTAGCAACATCTGACAGTCACTGTAGTTAGGAGTATGTAAATATTTTCATTACAAACAACATTTGTCAGATATGAAGACTTTAGCTATTTCAAACAGTGTAAGCAGAGTATTTTTTAAATATGTAATAACTACCATCAGTGCTTAACTTCTTGATCATCCCACAAAATCCATTAAGTCATTCAGGTCTAAACTGGAAATGTATCCTGTTGCTGAAGTTCCTCAGCAAGCAGTTCTATGAATCATCACTGAAAAATTTCAGCTGCTAGGGAAGACAGGAAGAAAATATTTTTTTTAGTGCCAGAATAGAAAGTGCAATTTTGTTTTCATTTATTGTCTTCTCTGTTGACAATTTTTTGTTCTGTATATACTTACTGCTAAAATAATTTCAGTACCAATTCTATAACACCATAATAGATCACCAACTGGTCAGCCTTAATGCCCTTGAGGCAAACCAGCTCAGCAAGTCTGGCAAGTTATTTAAATTACATGTCATCAGAGGCTTTACAAGGATAAGTGAAACTGCCATTTTCTGATACCAGTGGCAACGGATAAGCCTCTTGAGATTTTTTGAAGGATTTGTCAACAATGTGGTTCCTTGAACATTAAAAAAAACCACTTTTCACAGAAATTCCATAGGTGAATTAAATAAGAGCAGCATTTTGTTTGTAGTTTACAGTGTTATACAAGACATCTATACATCTATAAAAATAGTGGCAATTATTGTATTAGTATCAAAACATAAAAACTCCCATACTGAGTCAGATTAATCACCCATCTAATACAGTTTTTATTTCCACTCCTGTGCGACCCTCTCCTCCTTCTTTCTCCTTCTCCTTCTCCTTCTCATCCGCTTTCTCCTTGTTCTCCTTCTCCTGGCAGCTTGATCACAGATACTGATATAACTGTAGAAGTCACAATGTGCTTCAGCAAATTATTGTGACTTTTATTTTCTCTCTTTTGTTAATATTTCATCATTGCTCTTGCTACATCAATATCCTTAAGTCTAAAGAGGAAATTATAATATCTGGAACCACTGTATTAAATAATCAGAATGATGTCTGACTAACAATAAGACTTTGATTAGCTGTAAGGGTTAGTGTACCAAAGTTCTGTTTTCAGTTTTCAAAATACTGTTTTTCATGTACTTTTGTGTTTGCTTGTATGCATGTAAGACACATACTGTACATTGCAATCAAGAGAATAAAGGAAAATCAAAGAAATGCCCACCTTAGTGTGGTTAAAAAAATACTACACATATCACCCACTGCATTTCTGAATGACAGTTTTTAAAACTAAGATTGACAACATGTAGGATGTAATGAGTGGGAAGACGACTGGAGTGTTCAGCTTATAAAAGAGAGGTCTGCATTCACAATAGCACTAGAAGTTGTTASAGTCATCTGTTAGTGCATTTGAAGAAGAATATGATAAACAGTGTCTGTGTAAAAGACCTCCAAATGATGTAAATGTCTGCTTTTTAAAATTATGATTTGTATTTATGGATCCCCACATTCACATATTTGCTTTCTCAGGGCAGTGCTGTACTATTGATATTTTTCATAAGAAATTAATAGACAGATAGCAGGGGAAAGATAGGTAGTAATGGCCAGTGAATGGACAGCAATTTGAGACTATGTTCACACTGCGACATAAAAAATGGTCAAGGAGTGAGAGTTTCTGAGAACTGAGAGTCTCAGTTTCTGAGATCAAGTGAAAAGGGCTAGCTCATTTCCACACTGGTTAGAGATAGCCAGCCTTGTATAGGTTTACCATATCCACATTGCATAGTACTTGACTCCGTGTTTCAGCTAAACCCTTAAGGCCCTGAGATATCACCTTTATTTTACAGGTCTGGGGATTTGGAGCGGGTGGTTTCCCCCCTTCCTCCCCCCAGACCAAAGTGCCTGAACTACTGTGAAAACTATGTTGCAGCTTCCTAGAACATAATTTTATATTAGGAAACTCAGGGGATCATGTATTGGAAGTTTTGAGGTGTGACATGAGGATCTGTGATGCGCGCTGGGTGATTAGTCTGTGAGGGTGGTATTGGAGGACTGTGTAGAATATATGAAGGGAAAACTGGCGGAAAACTGTCAGAGTTTCATCTGCATAGACTTCTGGGATCAGTTCGTGAAACAGACTGTCTCCAAAAGCCTGCTCAGACTTTGCCTTGAAGAGAGATATTTGGAGCAGTCTAAGGCATAACTAGGGAAAGAACTACCAATTAAGCAGGTGTACATGACCAGAGGTCTAGTGCTTGAGCAACCTACCTCTTTTATTTATTAGGACAGATGGAACTGCAGACACCAGGAGCCAAGAGTGGGTTCTTTCCCCAATGTGCTAAAATGAAATTAGGATTAACTCGTAGGTTAACAACAATGATAATGTACAAGCCTAAAAAAAGTCACACCATGACTCAAAGCCACAGAGTTCTGTGTTCTCACACTTCTTTCCCACTCTCTTTTTCAGGTAGGGAAATATGCCAATATGTATCAGTCTTTTATTTAGAGCAGATAACTTTATATGACTACTCAGCCCATGTACTGGAGAGCCCAATACCTTTTATGGTCAACTTTCTAGTTGACCATTCTCCATCCACCTGTGAAGAGGGTGAATCAATGGTCCTATAGAAGCTCCTTGCTTCTAATCTTGATAGCAGTTTATACAGGCAGCGAACGTAGGCAGCATGAATGCTGAACAGCCTCATAATTTCTGGTGTGGGCATAAAGCCAGGATCACAATCTGGCTCTTCAAGACTTGACACATTCACAGAACACTGTAATACAGTATTGTTTATTTATAGAAATTTGGACCTGTTTGAACTTTCCTGCTTTTATATCAGAAGATAAAAGCTGAAAATATCTTCTATAATTTATAAGACATGGTGTGTATTTCATGGTAATAATTACGGTGTCCAAATGATTCTAGATCTTTAAGATTCCTATGTTAAAGCAATGTCATTTTATCCTTGTATTTAGCTGGTTCTCAGCACTAACAGAAACTCATCTGATTATTATGTCACTTTTTTTTTTCTATTTCTTTTTATTATACAGAACCAATAAGTCCCTAAATTTAGATATAACACAGCAAGTGGGGTAAAATTAGACAGAAGGTATAATACAAAATGCTAAAATAGTATTTGTGCCTATTTTAGTGTGAAACCGGATCTTGGGAATTCAAGGATGAATTTTCTGTATGTAACAGAAATTTGATTGGAACAATTGTCCCAACTCTTTTTAGAGTCTTGAAACATGGTGAACCCCATGTTTTGGGAGTGATTTTCACACGTTATATAAGACTGGACTGTGATGTCTCAGTGTTGCACAGGACTATTTTGCACATGCATATTGGCTTCTAAAATATGTTTAAATAGCCTTTTGAAATTATTCTGAAGAAAACTTTCATACATGTGAATCCTAGTAAAGTTTGTAGGCTGTGTGTACTGTTTCTATACGTGTTACCAAGAATCAAATATGTTTCTAAAACAAGCTTACTATCCTTCATTACTAAAATAAACATGCTGGGCTAGGTAACATGGCTCTAAATCCTGTTTCTGCCTTGTTTGACTTGGATTAAATTTGACAAGATGTTCAGGCACTGGGGCAAGCAGACAACAGAGAAAAGGAGGACATGAGCTATGACTGATTGTTCTTTTGTCACCATTCTCAAGAGAAATTGTTGTAATGTTTAGTGGAACCACAGCAGAAAGGATCATTCTACCCGCAGGGCACCATCTAGCAATTAATATTTGCAATACCACAGTATAACTTTAATAGGGCTAAGTGACTTTGAAACTTTCACACATTGCTCTGTTGAGTGCAGCAGCAGAAATAGGGCGCAGGGAAGAACCCTTCACATCTTTTATGCCCTAACCAGCAATTCAGGGAAAGGTGCTTCAGTGCTTATTTATCTCTGAAGAAAGGCCTTTGTGCACAAAAAATTTCTTTTTCTTTGCCAACTTTATCAGTTGGTCTAATGAAAAAAAATTGCTTTTCTCCATAACTTTTGCCCTCTTGTTCCTCTACTTCCAGATACTGCAGAGACCAGAGAAAGAAAGGGGACAAAGGTTATCTATCTCCCTTACTTTCTTTTCCTTATTCATACAGGTAAGCAGCATATCACCTCAGTTTATTACAAGTATTCTCATCTATTTCCATAAATCCTTTTTCTGAAGTATGAAAGACATATTTATACCTTTTCATACTAACAGATGTTAATGAAGAGATATAACGTGTAAATATTAATGTCACCACTCACAGAAAAGTCAAACCCTTAAATTAATACCAGTTCACTTTATTGTGTGCCAATGCAGGAAACAAGGGGACACATGAAACCGTTTTCCTCTAAGCAGACTGCTTATCTGGCTCACTTGCCTAAGAGCAGGCAGACACAGAAAGATATCCCTATTAGAACAGAGCAAAATAAACTGTAAAGCAGAAGTGGTGAAGAAGCTGATCATGATGGAGTCAGCCTGATCCCATTTCTCCTTTGGAACGGTGCTGTGTACACACAGGTTGGATTTTAAACTTGTACTCTAATCCTAGATTTATTACAAAATGCTATATCTTATAATAGACTCCATCCAAAACAATCTCCTAAAAAGCTGTTATATTGACTTTTGGACGTCTTTACATATTTGGGGGATGGGGGGCATTTGTCAGGTATGTGCTAACAAGTAATGAAGATTTATACCTTAGCTGGGAACAGGCTAGATTACATCATTCTTCATTTTCTGACATTCTAGCATTTGGGAATTTTTAAACAGGTGAGTAATTTTTGCAAAGGGAGAACACTATTGATAATCAGAGTTGGATGAGGTCCATCAAAACACATTTTCAACCCTCATTGATTTTAACAAAGTTTATGCTTAGGGAATATTAGGATATGCATGTGCTCAGTGACTTTGGAGATGTGTCCATTTATCAGTGCAGTCACCCCTCAGACACACTCAGAAATGGCATGAAATTGTGGCAATTTTAAAAATTATTACTCAGGTACATATTGAATAAGACTGCTATTTGGAAGATTTAATAATATATGTTTTATACCCTTAAATTTTTGTCATTCATTTTGTTAGCTAACTCAATGAAATGTAAGTGATTGAGGACTGTGTCCCATTTTCCATTGTCTTATGCATTAGTGCTATTTTTAATCAAATGAAAGATGAAAGAATTAGAAAAATTCAGTCATAGTAGAGTCATAGGCAGATTAAAAAGTAGCTACCCAAAATCCATTAAAATATACTTAAAATAATTCTGCTTTTTCCAAGGGCTGCATTATTCCTTCTTTCCTTGTTTGCCTAACTTTTCACTGTACTGTATGAGTTAGATATACTTGGTCTGAAAGATAACCTAATCTCCTGGTTCAAGTTACTTGCTTGGTTCTAAAAATATCTTTGAAACAAATTAGTGAATTTCTGAATGGTGTTGGTTCTGCTGAAATCTTATCAAGGGCACCTGAAGTCTTACCTAATTTCTAAACAGCTGTTCCATGTATGTGTATCCTTTTACAGCCCTGCCTAAGCTTATAGGCATCTAAAGGATTAGTTGACATCTTGAATGCTTTCACACATTTTTAGAGGTATTTATTTTGGGTACATAATTATCTRTTTCATACTATGTCTCCACTTGAGTAGGGCACAGCTAAACAGGCACACAGATCTACAAGGGTGTTCTGAAAAAACAGCCATAACTCTGATCATTTAGCTTGTAGTGCTGTTCAACTACTTCACAATTGCTTACTGCTTGTAGCACTTGTCAGAGAAATCTGAAAGTTTCCTTTTTAAGTTTTAATCATCTTGAGAGAAAAAAAATTCTTGTCTTCTGCATTCTGGAAAGCCACCTTTGCATTTCTACTGAACTGTAAAGAAGCATGGTACTGAAAGAAACAGAGGTTACTTGACTCCAGATGGTTAAATACTCTCATATAGGAGGGTCTACTCTCAGCAAATAGTTCCATTTTTTTTTTCAGTGGTGGCTTAATACAATACAAATATGTATCACAATGAATAGTATACAGGCTTCAGTTTTTTTCAGTTTTAATCCTTCCCAGACAAGAATCCAGCTCCCTCTTATTCTACTCTGTCCTCAGGGATATTGCATTTCTGGCTCCACAAAAAAGAAAAAAAAAAAAAAAAAAGAAAAAAAAAGATAGCTTTAAGTGGCAGGCTTCTTTCCCCCTCAGCCCTTTCAGTATTTTCTTAAGAAATAATTTTAATTCCCTTGCAGCTGAAGCAGGCACAGAACCCACCTGTCCAAATTCCTAGGAAAGTGCTTTAACATAAAGTATTAAGCAAAAGATAAAAAACCACTGCTACATCTCCTTTTAAAGAGTCACCCTTAGGTATCCATCTCAGATGAAGCTGAGACAGATTAGGTCCTGAGCAGAAAGAATTGCCTAATCGAAAAAGGTAGCCACCTAACTTAGATATAGTGGATCACACCACTGAGATTTTTTTGAACTTATTATGGATGTGATGGGGATTTTCAGAAATGCCACTGATCCTTCATTGATGAAGTAGGGAATTTAAGCCCTGTTTTTTCTGAGAACTGGATTTTTCCTCACCTCTCCCACAGACATAGCCAGCTAGAATTTAAATCTATCAGTTTAAAGCAGTCATCCTGGCCTCCAGCCTCTTTTTTAATTTTCTTTGTTCTTCCTTTATTTCCTTTTGAAAGTAATTCGAGCTTGAACTTTGAGAACAATGATTCTTTCAACTTTCATAGCCATAGGATAAAGCCTTTAATGATAGCATAACAGTTCATTTCTTAATTTTCTTTAAAAAGCCAGGAAACATTTCAGTTTTCTGCAAGGGTTATACCAGACACTTTTCTGATGTTAATATGTGACATCTCTGTTTTTCTTAAAATAAAGAGCAGTAAGTGCAGCTATCTGTCTTTCATTTGAAAATCAAACCCAGTTCTTATCTGGGAGAAGGAAAAAGTAGCATTTTCTAAAACTTATCAGTACCCATGCTTAAAATACCTCAAAGATTAGAAGAAAACACTTAACTTCTTGAAGAAATAACATATGCTATTTAAGTGCATTTTAATACACAAAAGTACCATTGACTAGGTCAAATGTTGGTAAAAGCTCCATGAAATTTGACTAATTTTGTCCTCAACAGTGAGTATTTCACTCAACACTAACCTGTAGTGTGCAAAAGAAAATTGCTCCAACATTTCTGATTATCAGTTCTGTGAAGAACAGGAAAGAAAAAGGATTTAATTCGTGCCATTATTTTCTTCTTAGTATAAGAAAAGATCATGGTCTTAGTTAAACCTGTAGTCTGGGCTTTCCTTCTCTGTTTTGTATCCTCTAGTGACTTTTTGCTACTATACTTCATGTATAAGTGTAAAGAAACATATTCTGGTACACCCACCTACACGGATGATATACACACACTGAACAATTTCATAGGAAATTTACTTTAGTTTTTTCCTTTGCTTTTCTTCTTTAAATATTAATAAGTTCATCTTTTATAAATAGAGCATATAACTGCTCTCAGTATTGAAAAGGATTACATTTGCTGTCTAAAGGTATAGGATTTTCAAAATCACTATGTACCTTGAACCAGTTATAGATGGTTTTTTCTTCAAAGTAGCTGGCTACCTTTTTTCTTTGTTATGAAAAAATTCTTTTCAATATATGGTACATTTGTCCTATTTTCTGCTGTTTCAGCATTGACAATGCTAGGCAATTTCTTTCTTTTTTCAGTTATCTTAAAACTCAATGAGACCTATATTTATGGCCTGAGTTTTGGATCTTGAATCACATGCTAACATACTTATAGTGTGAGAAAGCTTACCATTTGATTTTTTAAAAAGACAAAAGGAATTTGTTGTGTTCAATAGGTTTTCAGCAGTCTCAGAAGATGGCATCTTGTTTATCTGATTCTGTGCATGAAAAGCTTTCCAAAAGAAGTGAATATTACCTTAGCAGTGTTCTTCATAATCTTAAATCAAGAAATAATAGCACATTTCTTTACAAATAGCAGAACAGACAATTGAATGGCACTGTCTGATTCTGCTGTGATGTTATCCCTTTTTAGGTCATTATCTTCAGCAAGAGCTTTGCTGTTTTATCAGCTGCAATTTGAAATACAGGTGCTTCTAATGTTCTTTCAAAGGCTTAGCTGATAATATCAGGTAAAGTGAATTTGGGGTTTAGCACAACTGATTCTTGTTACTTGAACAGCCATTTTTTAAGAGATGCAAATCAAAATGAGAGCTAGAAATGATGTTCACAATGTACCAACTTTTTGGTTTAACATTAATGTAACTTCAGGATAAAACTGGTGTTTTTCTGTTAATACCATTGCACAGTTTCATTGATGGTACCATTGGTAACGTAAGAAAACATGACTCTGACTAGAGAAGAGGAAAGATGTTAATTCAGGGAGCCACATTTTCTTTGAATGTCGAAAAAAAAAAAACCAACAGTGTTGTGCCTTCAGTACAAAGCAGCTGTATGAGTGGCTAATACGTTTGGCAGCACTTCATAGCCTTCATGGGAATATCTTGACCTGGCCAACTGTGCTATATTCATACTACCATCATTCAGCAGGGCAGCTCTTATCCTTTTCAGCCCCAAAAGATCTTGTATCATGTGGTGCTCTCTGAGTCTTTCTACTTAGAAAAGACAAACTACTGCAGCATCCGTCATACTTTGGTGTTGAATGATCATCTATGGGACTTTTAGTGATTTCCACAATTTTATTTAAACAGGGGATGTCAGACACCACTCCATTTATTCTCCCCTGAAGAAATATAATGTAGATTAGTTTAGTTCATAAGTTTTTACCTTCAGATGGCTCATGTTTCATATTCTAAAAAAAAAGTTGCATGATTTCATTTCAAGATTGAACATACCAAAAATGAAGAAAAAACCAGATATTTCCTTAGACTACTGGAATTATACCTTTTGTCTCTGACATGGGATTTTTTTTGTTGTGCTAGGAAAATAACTTAAGCCAAATTTTTTAGTTACAGCATATCTAGAGATCTTGAAATCTAAACTGCTGAAGACACTCAGCTGCAACTGAAATGAGACCTGTTTTGAACATATGAAGTACCAGATAATACAAAGCACTCTAAAATTCATGTAATGAATATCAGATTTGTTTACCCTAAATTTATAGATGGTTCTTAAATTTTGTGTTTCTTTTCCCTACCTGACAACTGTCCCTGACCTTCTATTGCCTCACATAGGTGTTATGAAATTATACTAAAATACATTTGGAAACACTGAATTAATTCAGAAAAGCCAATACATAAATGAATATTTTTTTCCTTCAGAAAAAATAAAATAAATAAGAAAAAATGATTGGTCTTCAGTAGATAAATCTTTAGGTCATTCATTTGAGATACAGAAATGAGCTCTACTCATTTTGTATAATGAAGAGTCTCCATGTTCAATCTGTTCTAGTTCCCTGCTGTTTCTCATTTTCCTCCATTGTATTTCCAGTCAAACAGGTACAATTCTGTACTAGGCCTGATTGGGATGGAGTAAATTTTCTTCATAGCATCCCATATGGTGCTGTGTTTTAGATTTGTGACCAAAATTGTGTTGGTAATACACCAATGTTTTAGCAATTGCTGAGCACTGCTTGCACAATGTCAAGGACTTCTCTTTTTCTCACTCTGGTCCCCCAGGGAGTGGGCTGGAGGTGGGCAAGATGTTGGGAGAGGACAAAACCAGGACAGTTGACCCCAGCTGACCAAAGGACTATTCCATGCCATATGACGTCATGCTCAGCAATAAAACTAGCGGGCGGAGGAGTAGTTTTTCCACAGTAGCCATTGCTTGGAGACTGGCTGGGCATTGGTTTGCTGGTGGGAGGTGGTAAGTGAGTGCCTTTGCACCACTCGTTTGTTTTCCTTTTTCTTTCTCTCTTCACTTATTAAATTGTCTTTATCATGACCCATGAGTTTTTTCTCATTTTTTTCCCCTTCTGATTCTCTCCCCCATCCTACTGGGGTGGGAGAGTGAGTGGACGACTGGGTGGGGGCTTCAATGTTGGCCAGGGTCAGCCCACCACGAATTCTCAGTCAATTGTTCCTGTCCCCATTTACACTAATAGTCGTGGAAGACTAATCTTTCACAATTTCTTTTTATCAGTGATGTGGATAGTAACTCAGGTACAGGAGAAGCAGATTCTCATCTTTTAATTCAAGCATTGGGGTTTAATTCAGAACAGCTGAGAGTAGGAAAGATCTCCCTGTTCTCTGTTACCTCTGAGCTGGATGTTCATTTCCTACATATTTTGGTGTATGCATAGTCTAATCACACTTGGATCTGTGATAAGAGCGTATTTATTGAGGGGAAAAAATATTCAGAAACTTATTAGATAAACACTATCAAGTACTCAGCAGCATGAACAGTGATTCTTGCACGCTTATGACTTTTCCAGACTTGTCAGAATTTGCTTTCAGATTTATATCTTTGCCACAAAGCCACATTCCTTCTCCCAAATTCCAAGACCCTGTTTCAAAATAGGCAGGTGATAGAACATTTCAGAGAAAAGGTGTCAAGAGTATTTTAACACCAGCAACACAATATACATAGTTACCATTTTCCAGAAAAATAAAACAGTCTTGTCCCACTTTATTTCCAAAGAAAATCGTGGATCAAAGTGTCATCATTTAGCAGGCTAATAAGTGTCTGTAGAAAATATCTTAGGACAGGAAGTATCTGAAAACATTAATACCGGATAATGTTACCAATCCTGTCAGTTGTGAAAAAGGACTTCTTATGAAACATACTCAACTAATATTGCAATAGCTAGCATTCCAGAGACCCTTCTGAAGGCACTGAGCTTTACTAATTCAAACATAATAGTGAAGACTTATGCCTGACAATTTGCATCTTTCGTATTTAATGTAAATTTTTCTGTATCACCTGCTCTTACAAGCTTAGATTTGTATCTAACTTTCTATTAAGTAAAAAAATGAAATTAGTATTCAGTTTAAGAATCAAGGATATCTTCTTTATCTGACATAGGTGTTGATGTATCAAGGATCATGCAGCTTCCTACGGTTGAGCACAAACACACAGCTATCAATATTTTTCCAGTCTCCTCATACTTATTATTGCACAGACAGGTAAACATAAAGTATGTATTTTAAAATGTTCAGCACTGATTTAAATCTGTTCTTCATGAGTAATGGATTTCAGCGCTAGATCAGTGAAGGAACTGTGGTGTAGCAATGCTAAATTTTGTTAAGTTTAATATCCAGATATATGGCTTCAAGGCTTAATTTACTATGATTCCTTAAATGCTACTGTCTTATTAGTGCCAATAACAGTCACAGAATATTTCCAACATAACGTAACGTTATATCATGGATAGAAAAAGTAATTTCTACAAATACATAATAATCTTAGGTTTTAGTTTTGCAAGGAGAGCTACTAGTGTGGATCCCTATTCCCATAAAAAATTCATTAAAAAATCTAGCGAAATGTGTAAAAAATTGTTGTTGCGTCTATTTAATATTTCAACACAGCACAAACATGTCCTTCGTAGTCTTATTACATAGTGATTAAAGGGTGAAAATAGAATTTCATTTCAAGGTATTAGTTTACAATGAAATTTTTGTAGTTGTCAGGGTAAAACTGTAATTACATAGAAATTAATTTTCTTTTCAGGATATTAAGTGACAAGGTATACCTTTGGAATGAAATAATGGGAATAAGTTCTAAAACCAATGCTCTGAACAACAAGCAGCTGCAATTCAATATATGTAAAAAGTAATGAAACCAAGCCGAATAGTGTAAACTTCAGTGGAAAAGTCATCTCTTGAGATGCAATCTTTTTGCAAAGCTCTTGAATGATTAATGCAAATGGTATTCCACTTGTGGTTGTTTTTTGAAGTGGGTCAAGAACATATGTTTATATCACAGACAGAAATGATGTTAAATTTTAAAGCTCTAATAAATTCGCAAGAGCCAGACATATTTAGGATTAAAACTTTGACTATGTCCACAGTACATTCCCCCTGTGCCTTCATAATTGCAACGTTGTTAAGGCTTGAAATCATGGCTTTTATGTTACAAGTTAAAGATTAATTGGAAGCCTTATCTTTGAATTTTCTTACTTTCTTGGGTTAAAGGCAAATAATTAAAACAACATTAATGCGTTTCCTTTTCCTATATTAATTTCCTTTTATTAATGGTAGTTAAAATGGAAAAGAAAAAAGGAAGGCTGAGAGGGAGAACTTTTAAACAAATGTATCCTGTATGTCTTCACTGGGGGTATATCCTTATTTTCTCATTTAGAATAATTTGATTTTAGAATTTGCAAAAATGCAGTGCTATTGGAATTTGGTTAGGAAAAGCCACTCTCATTACACAGGTAAATAAAACCATTCTTGAGGCATGTCTGTGAAACCTTTTGCAGAAGATTGCAAATGTCTCTATACACATACTTTAAATTTGTACAGATGCAAACTAAACCTGAACCAAAAGCTGCAGGGTCATGGCTGTGCTCTTGCTGGGCTAATGAGGCTATATTGTGAGTGAGCCTTTAAAGGTATTCATAACTACTCTTATGTGAACTAGCACAACACTCTGTAGTTAGGCAAAGATCATTGAAGTCATGCTTGCAAACATCCTTTTCTATCAACATTGGATGATTCAGTCCAGGGTTTAGTCACATTGATTTTAACAGCACACAGACAACTACTTTGCCTACTTGAACTCAACAGAAATAGTTTTAATCTTTATCTCACCCTTGCTTTTGACTTTGTTGTGAGTGCCAATTATTACTGGTCAATTGCAATTATTATCAACTAAGAAAAAAACTAAGCCTGTGGTGGAATAAGATCTTTTTGAAGTGCTTCAATACTATGGTTAGTTTATTTTAAACATGAAATATGTGTATCCTCTGCTGATGACTGAATATTTTAAGTTCTTTTTTCAAGTCAGATGATAGCAATAAAATCTCCTAAAAGAATACTTTCCTTTAAAAGGGCTACACATCGTTTGGATCCATATGTTATCTTGTTGGTAAGCCATGCTTAGGGATCCTCAAAGTAACATTTATTCACACCATGCTGGTTTAACTATTTTTAATTGTGTTATATTTATCTATATATGTAATTATCTTTTCATTATATTGAATTGTCACTGTTTAATCAAAGTTGAGACAAATTAATTAATTAATGCTGTATTACTCTTTCTTGAGAAAAACTTTTGAACAAAATAGAATAATTGTGTAGTATTTTAGCTCAGGAAGGTTACTCTCAGTTGTTAATTGTAATGGTGATTAGCACACACTTGTTGATGTTAAACAATATTTTATTATACCATCACTTGTTTGTCCTATGGCATTTCACACATAATGTAGAAAATCTGGAAACATGTAAAGCATTATAAGGATTGACTGAGGGGCAGATAGACTGACAATCATCTGAACACAAAAGCCACTATAACAGCTGTGGAAAGCTGACTCTATGATTTCACCACTTTACAGCAGTTAAAAATACAGCCCAAAACAAAAGGCTCACTCTATCCTACAGGATGGGACATGGGGGAGTTGACTATCGTCTGAATCAGTCAGATGGATGGCAAATACAGCTGAGAAACACAGCAGGAAAATGRGTCTAACAGCAGACCAAAATGAAGACAGGGCTAATTGTGTCTTCATCTAGGTGTGAAGGAAATGCCAAGCATAGGCAGGAGAGTATGCATATGCATTTTTTTCACCAGTGAATACCCCTTCTGTGTGCAAATAAATCACATTTTGTTTTCAGAAAGATGCGTTCTAATCTTTGGATACTCATACTGCTTGCAGACTTAGAAGGGGAAATTTTTACAGGTGTCAAGTCCTGAGGTTGCCTGATTCTGTGTTTGGAAGCCTAAGAGGTATAAATTGGAAGCTCAGTTAAAGAATGTTTGCGCTATGGACTTCTGACCCAAAAGTAACAAGTAGAGGCCCAGCCCTTTGAAAAGGATGCTTTCACAAAAATCTGAGTGAAGTGTTTTGGATAGGTTAGCCACATATCATAACAAAATATTCAATTTATCTCTTCATGAACTTATTAGAATAACCTGTTGAAAAACAGAAGGTGGTTGCTATTTTGGTGTGTGCAAACCAAAGGACATCCTTCTTTGGTCAAAGAAAGCATATCTAGCTTTCTGTACTGGGCACCTTTTATCAGATCAAGATTGATTTCTGCAGCTGCCTGCTGCAGAGGAAGAGAAAGCCCTTTAGACAACGCAGCTGAACACTCTTGAGTCATTTTCTGACTAAAGATGCTGCTCTTTCCTCAACTTTTCAGGGCTTCCCAAAAGATAAGTTTTTGAAAAAGACTGGATTGGGACAAGAGAAAGGCAGAAAATACAAGTTTTAAGAGAAAAGAGACAAAGACATTTTAAACCTGGGAGAAGCTTAAGCATTGCAGAGATCGGGGCCTAGGCTGTGAGATGATTAACATCTAAAACTTTTCATAATTAATCAGCAGGTGAGACCAGATCATGTATATAATAAATACTGGGGACCTATGTTTTGTTACAGGAATACGGACCAGAGTCACCAAGGCCACTTCTGCACTTTTGCAGGCAGCCATGGAATAGATATTTTAATCCTTGTGCAATATTTAAAATGCATCTTAAAAGTAATCAGATCTGATTAACCCTGAAATAAAATAATAAGTTACTAAATAAGTACTCCCACTGTAGATCTTCCTCACAGATCATTATTTTCTCCTATGCTGAAATAGACATATTCTGCATAAATCTTGTGAAGCCAATGAGATTTATGAGTGTTCAACAGCCTTAAAATTGGCTACTTCGATTTTTAACATGCCTATAAACCCCTTTTTGTCCACCTGTATATTTTGTAATTGGCCTAAAAATCGTGTTGACTGATATTTTTTAACCTCTTCCTTTTCTTGTCTTTTCAAAATTCATATTTGGAATATTAAATATCAGCTTCAGAAGATGTTGGATCAAGCTCCAATGTATTTTTTGTTTTGCATTTAATATTATCTTGAATCTTAGATGTTTCCTTCAATGTGAACCTCCAACTGATTCATAACCAGCAAATAAATATTTAAAAACCCCTACAGTCTCAAAATGTTCAGCTTGCTTGACACTAGGTGGCAGACAAGGCAACCAGGAAGATCCTTGAGCAAACTATCCCTACCTGTATGTTCCGGTGTGGTTGTGTGGATCTTTCTAGTTTAATATCTTTTGACAGATAGGCAACAAAATCAAGGAGTTAGTCCTGCAAATATGCTACTTGCAGTACAGGCTTCCTCCACACACTGTTGACTGACTATATCTTTTAGTGTTCATGCTTCTTTTTGAAGAATGAATAACACTTTGAGAAGCCATTGGCTGTGAAGCCATGAAAAAATATACATTGATTAAAAAAATGGTATTATGTTAGCAGTGTCATTATGAATATATGTATATAGATGTAAAAGGATATATATTTCATAATATATGAGAAACAAAGCCCAGCTAAAACTTACTGATATATAAATATATATATAGATAGATATATGTATCATACTTATCTATCTATATATATATATAGAGATGACTATATATAGTCACGACTTAAAGAAGTAGATTGTATTCCAGGCTTTATTGCAGATTTGCTCTGTGACTTGTAGAAGGTCAGTAATGTTCTCTGCTTCAGCCTTACAATCTGTGAAATAGAATATTACTTCCTTTCTTCCAGATCTGTAGACAAGTAAACTCATTAAAAATTATGAAATGTATATGTGCTCAAAAATGGATATATGGATAAATATATATATGTCTCGAGAAGTTTTAGTTGGGCTTTCTTCCATGTTTTCATTGAGTGAGTATATAACATTTTTCCTCTATTGTAGACAAAATGTCTGCATATTGCTCCATTATTTGTTCTTTATCAAGTTCTGAATCATCTGTTGGACGTTGTGAAAGACCTGTTATTCCATGAAAATATACAGAAATGATGTAATCAGGTCCTATTAAACTGAGCAAGAACTTTGCTATAAGCTTAAGAGAAATAATTAATTTGCTTAACATGAGTAAAAATGTAGCACAAACATGATTTTAGTGGACATATTGTCAATATTGATCAATTTATAAACGAAAAATCTAAAAGAGACATTCATTTGATCCTTCCAGATTATTTTGGATTTTTTTTCACACCAGGAATGCAAAGTTGAAAGTCACAGACTTAGGGAACTAAGTCTATAATGTTATTTTGAGTTCTTTAGAAACAGTGTTGGGTGATAAACTTGTAATGAGAAACCAAACAAATTAAACTCTCTAAAAGGCCTGACCCTTCAACAGAGTTATTTTTTTTTTAAATGAGAAAAAACCTGAAGGGTGAAACTTGAATTTTCTTACCCTCTTAGTTGTGAAGATAACTTTTCAATGTAAACACACACAATATCACATCCTTCTTAGCTGTCAGCAAAACCAGCTGAAACAGCAGCAATGATAATTGAATTTATATAAAAGTTATCTATCCAAGTGACCTAGGACCTTTGCAAAACGATACATAAATAAATAGAGAACAATTTGAGTGTGGGTTTTTTTTCAGACAGTTAAAACTGAAGATAGTTGGAAGTTATCTAAAAAATGTCTTCAATGTTCACTTCTAATTAACTGCTAAATATCAGGAATATTGTGAATGACAGTCCATAGATAAAATCACTGTGTAGGCTAGGTGAAACATAGAGGAATAGGAGGTTTTCTCATTGTTTAGTGTTATCCATTTCTGGACTGACCTCATTACCAGAGACATCAATTAGGCAAAGGTATATATCCAGTGAAGCTGAATGTATTTGTTGCATCCTAACAGTAATTCATTTGAAAATATGTTGCATAAGGAAAAGGGTAGAAGTTCAGAATATACGGTCTTGAATACTGGTCTCCTGCTGTGCAGCTTGCAGGCTTCGGTGCCTCTTTGTGTATTTGTAAAACACAATCCAGCCACAGATGCAGCTCACTTTAACAGTACTGAATTAGTTATCTCCACACCCAGGACAACTTTTCTCAATTTCCTCCTTTATGCTGCAGGTGCCAACAATGTCATTGTCTGCCATAGGCTTGCATTCCAAACAGACTGTGCTCTTATGTTGCATTCATTTTGGCTTCCAAGTGGAAGTGGTACTAATGGGTTTCTTAGGTGCTTACTACAAAAACAATTTGTCTTGTTGGCAGTTTCAGATACTCAGGAATTCTAAGTACTTGTCTTCACTTTGCAGATCATCTTTTTTTGGCACTCAGATATCACAGGAGGGAATTCCTGACTGGAGATAGCACTTACCATGTTACACGAGCTGTGCATTCTTTTTGGCTCTAGGGCTACACATAGCGACAAGTGTTTGGCTCTAGCAGGCAAAACGAAAAAGAATAAATTACGTCAGCAGAAAAATTCAGGTCAATATAATTTTGAGCTGCAAGAATTCTCATGATTTTTACCACCCTGATTAGATCCGTTGACTGGGTTTTATTTTTTTGTAGTTTAGTCATATATAATTACTTACAACTTTAGCATTAGAAGATCACATTTCTTTTCATTACAAATAAATAAATGTTTATTTCCTCTTATGAATATACTTCAGCTTCTAGTTCTGTTCTAAATGTTTTTAACTATCATTCCTTTGTTAAAAAGAACAGATTTTAAAAAAGAAGACATTTTCTTTCAGATGTCATGTTTCCAGTGAATACAAACCTAAAAGGAAGCAGTAACACTGATTTTTACAATCAAAGTTTTCAATACAGGTAATTCTAATTTGATAGCATGTCTTTTGAAACGATTTTTTTTTTCTCTGAAAGACAATGGTTTACTGTGATTTTTTCAGCAAGAAAATTAAGTTCCTGCCTTATACTAAATATATAGGTGAGCACTCTTTTTGAGATCCCTTGATTTGAGAGCACTCCTCAGTATTAATTTAAGTGATCATGAGGAAAGGTAGAGAAAAAGGTCACAAAGTGGTATGCAAGGCATAGTAAAGTTTTCAACTTTTCCATGTACTATGCCTTTCTTAAGAAGCTGAATGTCCAATAAAGCAGAAAACAGAATTTTCAAAGTGAATGGTGGTGATGCAACACATAACCCTCCACGTAAAAGAGTAAGCAAAAATTAGAGCTAGGGATGAGAGAAAATCAAGGGGTGGGAGAATAAAAGCAACTTCCCAAGGGAATATGATGACAGAATGCTGGATATAAATTCAAATGAAGAATAAAACAGTACATGCTAATAAATGGTTAAATAAATTCATACAGAATCAAATGAATCATTTGAATCAAACTCAGAGGAAGAGATATTCAATAATTTCTTTCACCTCCCTTTGTAAGTAAAACAATATAATATATGTTAGATGTAGGAAATAATATTAGTAGCAGTAATAATAATGAAAAATAAATGTATGCTGTCATTATCCAAGTAGGATATTTTGGTAGCTACAGAGGAAAGCAGTACTGGAAAGTAACAGCAGACATGTTGCAATGAAAAGATGAGGCTGAATGTCTATGTCTGGACTAGTACATACATGTCATATAGTCTCTCTCCATATGCTAGACTTTTGCTCCTTGGTAAACCCAGCCACTTGCTAGGAAAGGAATAGAAAGTGATACAATCACTGACAAGTGTATTGTGGATACACCTTATAAGTTACTTATTATGTCTTCCTAGGGGGTAGTTTCAGAACACATTGATTGGTATATACTTAAAGTTCGTATACACTTAAAGTTGGTATACACTTAAAATGCTAAGCCACATATGCTGCAGCAGTGCAGTGAATTTCACGCAGGTGAAACTTCTTCAGCTACTATAATATTTTAAAATTTGAATCAAGCTAGTAAATCAGTATACTGACATTTCAGTTTCCCAGAAACTCTTTGCTATGCCTTAATAAGGTTCCTATTTTTATTCTGTTCATTCATTCCCTCAGTCCCTTAAAGGAATGTAGAATGGATTGTCCATTCAATAAAGCTGTGTGAACTCAGCTACCCTTTGAATCTCTAAAAAAAAAGGTAAGTTCAGAATTTCACTTTCAAGGGGCATGCAATCTTCATGCCTAGGTTATATGTCATAGCCAAAAAGCTTCCAGCCTCTGCTGATTCAGTTTCAAGGAACTGAAAGGAACAGCAAATTTGGAAACCCTGGAAACCCTCTATTCTATTAGTACATCTTATTACCGAATGATAACCAAACTTCTCGTAGTTAATTCTGCTTTTCAGTATCCTTTTGCTTGGCATTATAGTTAAGTGGTATTTTGTGGAATGTGGTTACTTAGACCTGGCAGCAGTTTTTTCTTTTCAGTACATATAACACGAGAATTCAGAATCATAGAATCATAGAATCATTAAGGTTGGAAAAGACCTCTAAGATCATCAAGTCCAACCATCAACCCAACACCACCATGCCCACTAAACCATGTCCCGAAGTGCCACGTCTACACATTTTTTGAACACCTCGAGTGATGGTGACTCCACTACTTTCCTGGACAGCCTTTTGACAACATAAATGACAAACCAACATCAGCTGCAAATAGCAGGGTCTTCAAAGTGGAGCTTCATAGTTTTGGGGTCTTTTTTAATAAACTATGAATGAGCTGTAAATAAAAATAATTAATATTTGACAGTGGAGCTTGCAAGTACCATTGTCTTTGTAGCTGTACTAGTCCTTCTTTCAGAGACTTAGTCAGGGAACTGCAAATTTCAGTCTTCAGCTGATTTAGGTAGAAAATTTGAATGTATGAACTTCAGAAAGAAGATAGAAGTAAAAAAAATAAAATTCAACAGTTTATTAGAGATTATGTTAGAGTTAGAATGCCTTATGAATACCTGTTTTAATATTTGCTGGTACTATGCCATGGTGGCTACCAGCTCCTCCAAAAAATAAACAGAATAAATAAAAGACAAAGTCATTATGGTTTTAATGGTTTATTTGGTTGAGTTTTGGTTTTGGGTTTTGTTTTTTCTTCCTTCACATGGGAACTACCATTACAAAATTATTTTATAGATACAGACTCATTAATAAGTGCAACCTCACTAATAAAAATATTTATTTAAATAGTTCTATTATGTTGTGCCCCTTCTAAAATTTTTTAAGTGCATTGGACATAAAACATCTTTTAAAACATAAATTTTATTCATATTACTCAAATAAACTGTTCCTGTCAGCTCCGCTTCTGTGCATCTCCCATGTACTGAAGAATACATGGAATATTAAATGCGTAGATATATTTTGACTTGATGTTTTATATCTGCAAAGTGGAGATTTAAAGAAATTATRTGTCTTGGACAGGATCACAGACAAAATCCTGACAGGCCAACATACGTTCAGAACGTACTTTGGTAAATCAACACATGTTAGTACTGTGTGTTTGAATGGCATGTGTGCTTTACTGCATTTGTCAATTATTATTGTTGCTGTTTTACCAGCAGAACCCATGTGTTATAGCAAATAATAAAGGATCATATGCAATTTTTTGTTCCAGATGCCTACAACATTTAACCACATCCTCTAAAAGAATCTGACTCCATATCAAAGTAAAGAATTCATCTGTTTCTCAATTAAGTGTTGAGCCCAAGCATTAGGATGTTCTTATCCATTAATTAATTCCTTATTTACTTGTAGAGATTGCTTTTTTGTTTTTGAATAATTTATTCTTTTTGTTTGTTTTGTCTTTGTTAGAAGACATCCAATTCTGCTTTTCTTTAACTTCCTCCTTCTCTGAAATCTTTCCATCTGTCTCTCCATATTAATCTTGCGAAACAGAAGACATTTGCTATCCAACTCTTCAGTTGTCCATCAAGCCTTTTTCAGTTCCGTAGCTTTAATCCTAAGAATTTATATTATCCCATTATTCTATTCTAATTGATTCGAGTCACCCTAATGATAAAAATACACTTGAAAATATGTAAAAAGAAAATTTAACATCACGTAGCTTTTAGTGGTTTTGTTGAATACATTGTATTTTTTAGTCAGTTGTAGCTGTTGCCCAAAATGTTTCAGTGAAGGTTATTGGAGCAAAATACTGAAAGAAAAACACAAGGTACATAATACAAGTCATGAATATTAGCATATTCTGAGCTCTACCTCTGCTCTCCCCATTAAAAAATGTTTTATACTACAGCCTAGAAATATCTAAAACCAATGAAACAGCACAAATACTTTCCAGATCAGTTCTGAGTTTTCTTTTAACATATTTAAGTTAGCCTGAAGATAGAACTTTGTTTATATAGTTTAATATTTATAAGGGTAAACTTATAAATTCACAAAATAGTGCATATTTACATCTCTAAGTAATTGCTCCCAATAATTTGTTAATTGCATTACTAGGGATTGCAAAGTGTTCATTAAAAGTATTTTCTGTACATCCAGGGATTTACAAACTGAATCTGGACTTCATATAGACATAGTGTACCTATTATAAAATAATTATACATAATTTATATGTACTTATTCTTTGTGCAGAAAACCTTTCTGATATAAAGTAACTAAAACTAATTAGTTACCAAGACATCTCTATAGAATTTTTTTTCTGTGCCTGCAAAGTTAACACTAGTGTTTATACTCCTAGTGGCATTTTAAACTTATTAGAAATAATGTCATATGAAAGTTTGATAGCAAGCTGAACGCCAGAAACACAGAAAAAATACTTCTTCTATTGAGAAGACAGAGAGAATCTTGTACCTCTTAGATTTATTCTGGGGCTTGGGACAAAAATGTTGAAAATGAAAATATTTTCTAAAATTCTAATTGTTAATCTGTCGTGGTTTAACCTGGCAGGCAGCCAAACGCCACACAGCCGCTCGCTCACTCTCCCCCAGGTGGGACGGGGGAGAGAATCGGAAGGGTAAAAGTGAGAAAACTCGTGGGTTGAGATAAAGACAGTTTAATAGGGAAAGCAAAAGCCGTGCACGCAAGCAAAGCAAAACAAGGAATTCCTTCACTACTTCCCATGGGCAGGCAGGTGTTGAGCCATCTCCAGGAAAGCAGGGCTCCATCACGCGTAATGGTTACTTGGGAAGACAAGCGCCATCACCCCGAACGTCCCCCACTTCCTTCTTCTTCCCCCAGCCTTATATGCTGAGCATGACATCATATGGTATGGAATACCCCATTGGCCAGCTGGCCTAGCTGTCCCGGCTATGCTCCCTCCCAGCTTCTTGTGCACCTCACAGAGCGTGTGAGCTGAAAAGTCCTTGAAAAATAGACTACCTAGCAAAAACTAAAAACATTAGTGTGTTATCAACATTCTTCTTACACTAAATCCAAAACACAGCACTATACCAACTGCTAGAAAGAAAATTAATTCCACCCCAGCCAAAACCAGGACATAATCCCACAGAATTTGTTTGATATTATCTTTAAAAGCACTGATTATCATTCAGTATAGACAGCAGTTTAAGATGCTACAAAATGTCAGATTATTTTAATAGTACAGTGACCTCAGTTTAAAGGTCTATACCTCTACAACTTGTGAGTGATTATGACAATTCATTGACAAAAATCAGCAGGCACAAGGAGTATATACATTAATATGAAGAAAAAGACATTATGGTTTACTCAGAAAGTAGGAGGATTTAAATTTTTCTAAGGTAATTTTTTCTAAGTAAGGCTCTGATGCTGCATATTCTGCCACATTATACTTTTTACTGAGGACAGGGGAGTCGGGTGGTTTAGTAAGTATACAGATCCAGATTCTAATCATGTGTAGAACTGGTTATACATATCTTTCAAATCCATGCTGATAAGCTCCAACAGGCTTCTTTCAGGGATCAAAGCAGCTTTCAGGATTACGTATATCACAACTGTTTGAGAAAGAGTATTGTAACTATGAGCAAGGTATGAAGAGAATGACAAAGAACTTTTTGAAACCTGTGTTAGAATATTGCTTAACATTCAGATAAATATTTACAAACAAAGATCTGCCTAGGGGAAATCAAACAAAAATTCAAGAACCACTGCAAAAAGAATACCATAGGTCCAAAGTATATAATGTCTTGAATAAATAAAAAACCTCTAAAGCTCCCTTGAAAATAGAATGCAAACATGAAATGAAGGTGCAGATACCACCCGTAACCTTGTTTTTTAACAAAAAATACAAATATTTTATTTTTCTATGTTATACTGCCAGAAGTTGATAGGAAAAGAAATCATAGAGGTCACGTATATTTTTGTTTTGTTTCACTTTGCCTTAAAATATGCTAGCTGTCGCAAACTACTGTATGTAGAAATAAATAACTGTTGCTGACATCGTTCTACTCCCTCCATCACATTCAACAGTGACATTTCATTCTTATTTGGACCCATTCTGGAAAGCTTCTCTGTTTGACCAGGTTGGTACGTAAGGTCAGCTGAACGGTACAGAATGCACATTTTTGTTTTCCTTAGAAATCTGAAATATGTTAATGGAATAGTATACTTCCAGTAATGAAAGTAATACTGAGCAGTATAGCATCAGAGCTGCCACTCTAAAGCAAATTCCTGGTACCTACAGAGTTTAGATTGGGTTTTAGCAGTGCCCTTCATGACAGAAATACTGCAATGCTCATTTTGGCTGTTTTGAAAACAGAAGGAAATCTGCTTAAGCTTTTAGAATTTTGAAATGTTCCTAAATATCTACTTTTTAGGCATAGGCTAGTGAACTGAATAATGTCCTATACTTTACAAAATTGTAGGTAATATCTCCTCAACGAAAGTCAGGATGGTCCATAATTGTGCTTCCTTTCTAGGAGAAAAATACAGCAATGTGAAATTATGATGGCTTTGATTCAGCACACTGATTAAGATGCAAAGATATCTTTCTAAAAGCATATTGAGGGTAGATCTAAAATGGAAACAACTTGCCTCATTGATGGATGTAATTTTTAGGTAGTTGGAACTTGAGGCTAACTCTACACCTTGAATGGAAGATGTGAGTGTGTTTTTGCCATTTCGTGATGAAAATTTTCAGTTAGAAAGAAAGAGGCCTGGGTTCTTGTCCTTGTTGTTCCTGCTTGTGTTTCCATCTTCTTTGTTATACAGTTAGTATACAATGTTCTGTGTTAAGCTTCCTCCACATTGACCTTAAGTGTTGGGCTTACTGGTGAGCTGTTGGCAGCGGGGAGGGGCTGAAGGGGCAGCCTCTGTGAGGACACAGCCGGTTCCAGCTGGCTCCAGCCGGCTCCAACGGACCCACCAAAGGACACTGCTGAGCCTGTCATCCAAACTGGTGGCATCTCTGTGAAAACATGTTTAAGAAAGGGCAGAAAACGCTGAACAGGAAGAAGAGGAGGGAAGAAAAAGAGTGAGAAACAGCAGTACAAACACCAAGGTCAGAAAAAGAGGAGAAGGTGGTGCTCCATGTCAGAGTTGATACTCCCCTGCAACCTGTGGAGGATTTGTGCCGGCACAGATGGGTATTCCCAAAGGACTGCAGCCCATGGTGGACCCACCCTGGAGCAGAGGAGAGGCGTGAGGAGGAAGGAGCAGCAGGGAGAGACGCTATCACCCCCACCCATCGCCCCGGTACCGCTCGGGGTGGAGAGAGGAGTCGGGAGTGAAGGAGAGAAGCTGAGCCTGGAAGAGGGGTGAGAAAAGGTGTTGTTTTAATGTCTGTCTTTTTGTTGTTCGTATCAAAATCTGTTTTTAATATTGTGAATATAATAAATGTAAATGAAAATTACTCTATTTAAAAAAATATCTACCTGCTCACAGATGGAAAGTACTAACATTTGGGACAATTTTACCTGATTTAGACTGCAAAATAAATTTATACAGTCTGAATGAAGACAAGTTCATCAGTATTTATCTTTTTGCTAGGATTTCTTAATCTTATTTTTCTTCAAGTTGTCTCAGCAATCTTACTCTGGACTTTGCCAGATTGAATTTTTGTAGTTATTGGTCACAGAATTCCAGGTGAGATCTCACTAATGACTTGTATGATAGTATTACTGTTTTTCTTTCTCTACTAGAAATTCTCCATCACATTTCCATATCAGGGTTTTTTTCTAACTTCTGAGTCATGTAAATATCTCATAGTAATGCAGTGATTGAACAATGCTTTCAGGTCTTTCTCTTTCTGTCATTTCCAAATTATGGCATATGATCTTGCAGCAGAATTTCTTAAATTATTCACCAAGTTTATGATCTCATATCCTTCACTATCATATTTCTGATGCCTAAAATCAGCCAGATTCAACAATTTTCTCAGAAGGGCTCAATTCAACAATCCAAGCATAATCAATGCATCTCAGAAAATGCCAGTTCATTGTTATCTTCTTTAGAATTCATATACAATATGAGGAAACTTCCTTCTGAATCCTTTATATTTTACTCCATCCTTCATATTTAATGTATTCTAAGTTACAGTCTTCAGATGTTTACATTTCTCTTTCAGGTTTAAACTACCATTTCTTACCTGGACTTAAAAAACCAGTAGTTTCATCAAAAAGTTAAGAGCAGACAAGTATCTTTGCAATAAAAAGAAAACCCCAAATCTTATCAGACAGAATACATCTACAATCTGCCACTATCTTTCTCTTTTAAATTAGTGACCCCTAGTACAAAATAAATTCTATTCTTTGCTTAGATAATTTCTTGATTTTAAAACATTTTCTTTCTTGATTTTAAAACATTATCATAGGTCACCCCTACAGATTCTGCAGTATTCTTAACAAATTACTGTGAACTATATTTGAAAAATAATTGGTAGAATTGTGCAAAGCTACCAACACTGAAAAAAACTTAGGATGCAAGAATTATTGACAATACAACATTTTCCAGCTGGCATGTAGCGATCTAAGTATTATGATGGTTGCAGCTTTCCTAAACAAATTAATTTATGTTTAGCACTTAGCCCTTAAGGTAGGGCCTAAGTCCCTAAGTCCTTAAGGTGAATAAATCATTGCTTCTGTAAAAGGTCTATTCACAAGTTACACTGAATTTCTTAATCAAATTATTTAATTCTAGGACACTGAGGCCTAGACCTTTGAAGGTAGTTGTTTAGGACTAGATTTCAGTTGAGGGTAATATTATTGAGGAACTGGCTTTAAGTGCAGCAAAAAGTGACTCTAATCATGTCTGGGAAATAGATCCAGAGTTAAAAGTGTCAAGAAAAGTGATACTTCAAAAAATGTGATTAAATAAGTAAAAATGAGGTATTAGTTCTGACATTTGTGAACATCTTGAAAATACCTTTAATAGCTGAGTGCTAATTACATTAATAGCCTTGTTGCTGATATATCTTTTTCTGGAAGGACAATCTTTTTAAAAGGAAAATATTTAAATGTATAGTACACAATTTTTATCTAGCTCCTTTGTAGTAATTATAAATCTAAAGGTATTCTACTTTTCAGAAGTATTCAATTGTAACCAAGCTTCTTTTTTTGTTTTACCTGACTCTGCATCTTAATTAACATCCACATTCTCGATACTGTTTTCAACAACGTGAACACTGACTATATTTTCCAAAGGACTCTTGGTCTTGTTCATTGCAGAGCATTCTTCAATATATGGCCCATGTTTTACTCAGTTCACGCTAGTAAAAACCTGCTCCGAATGGGTTTGTTAACAAGCTTGTTAATTTTAACATCATCTTTCGCAGCAGCCATAACTTTATGGTATTTGACTGCCTTGCGACATATTATTGAATTTATTTTCAAAATAGATTGGAGAGGTGAAGAGATAGAATTATCCTTATTTTATGACTGGGACACTGAGATGCATTATCTGATAAATCTAAGACTGGTTTGAGTAGCTAGAAACTTATTTTTAGCGTTTTTAGCCCTTCAGTTTTGAGTACTAGTTCCCAGCATCTTCAACTGCAGCTGCAGGCATCCTGCAGTTCAGCAGTTTAGCCATTCATGGTATTAACTGTACATCCAGAAAAGGAGGAACTCACAACTTGCTTCATGAAAAAAGTTCAGTGTAAATGGTATGATTTAACTGTTCTACCTTGTCTTGCAAAGTTTTTGCATGGCTGAACTCTGACAAACTCAAGTAGAGGAGAACCTTGAGGGGAATACATCTCCATGTTTCTTTCTTTAAAATGAGCACACCAAAAAACATCAAAGGCTCTCAGTCTGTAAAGCTGGATTATTTAGCATATAAAAATACGTAAACTGAAACAAGGTAATCCTTTTCATAAAAAAACAAAGAAACTTCCCCAATAAACACAGACGTAGTCTGTTTCACACATCAGAATTACCTGAGGAGGTTTGAAACAATTCTCCCTTACTCCCACTATATCTTTTTTTCCAGCTTTGCTTTTTAATCAAATAACTCCACTAGTTCTGGGTGAACCAGCTCCATGGATTCCCTCCAGACCTTTAAGAAATCTTTTCCCTTCCAGGCTTGGCTTTTGTTTCTGCCTAACAACAGGCCCTTTGCTTCTCACAATCTCAGTCTCCCTCATCCTGTAGGCTCCCCTTCAGTGCCTGCCTGCCTCACACGGTATTTTTCAAGCTGACCAGCTGCTCACCCTAAGAGAGTAGTCTTCCCTTCCCCATAAGCATTCCTTTTAACTAAGAAGGCAGCAGCCTGGACAAGTAGCCTTTTTCCTTGTTGTTCAACCATCCCCTATAAACAGAACATGCAATGGGGTACACATGCAGTGAACTATCTCATAGTTTGGTTCATCATACAACTGTAGTAGTCACAGTCTTCCTAGTCTTAGAGTGAGTGTTTCACCACCATAATGTGAACAAAAATCTCTTTGGCTTGCACTGATAGTCTGAAGGGTAGAGAGTCCCAGTTTGTCCTATTATAATTTGGTCATTAACCAAATTGCCTTTCTGCCTGCTCCCAGTTCTCTCCTCCAGCTCATCTTATTTCACTTACCCCTTTATTCTTTCATCTAGGCTCTCTGTGCCATTAGTTAGGGTTCACCCAAATATATTGGCTCCTCACCACCCACCTCCATTTCTTTTGTTCTGCTTATTCTCAGATCTTTCCTTGTCATTTCTGTTTACCATGACAAGTTCAATGGTTTCGCTTTCTGTCTACCCACTGACCTCTTCTCTCAGTCTTCTAGTCTCATGCTCCTTCTCATGAAGAAGTGAGCTCTGAGCCCAAAGTTCCTTGTCCATCATCTTCCTAGCTCCAATTCCCATGTCCTTCTTTCTAACTTAATGCAGGTCTATTTCTGTCTCTGCATTGAAAAAAGGCTACTTTTCTATTAGAGTAGCCTAAGAAAGTGAACTTCCTGAATTTAGTACCAGTATGGCTGTCAGGAGTTCCAGGCAATAGCAGTTATCTGAGGAGAGATTCAGTTAATTCTACATAGCTTTTATTGTTAGCAGTTCTGTATTGATGAGCATGTGAAAGGTTTTCAGAGACTTATACCTTGAGCAAATTTGAAGATTTTAATGGGATAACCACAGACACATTCTTGACAGACTTTGCAAAAATCTCTTTGCCAAAATGCATGAGATGATTGCAGGTTTTTTGATACAAGGAGACTATACTTTAGTTTGCTTTGTATTCTTTAGACATTTTCTTGGGAATAGCAGATCTATTTGATTGAACAGTTATGGCGGAAAAAAAGTGAAAATAAGTCCATCCTGAGTTGTTCATTCAGCATGGAAAATTTGAGTTCAGACTGTTGAACCTGAGCAAAGTTATAATCAACTGAAAATATGAACCACTGGCCAACCTTAATAATAGGTGGTGCAAGCAGTCTTGCTTAAAACCTTTATGATGTTCTTGTTGTCATGGAAGCAACTGTTCCAACACAAATTCCCCTAAGACTTCATTCTTTGATAATAACAACAATATACTGCATTTAAATATACTTGTGTATGACTCAGTTTCTCAGAGTGGGAACACCAGTGCTTTAATTCTCACATTATCAGCATAAAATGTCAGAACTAGATGTATAGTCTAGAGGTAGACATACTATGGAGTAAGATGTGAAGTATGGCGAAGTTATGAAATCTCAACATAGGGCGACTGTGAAATCTGTAATACATACATATGCATACACTACATTTTGGTAACCCAGTGTGGTTTTACAAAATTAAGAAGAAACATAACTTCACAGGTGTAGTTGCATTTACTCCTAAATTACTTTTCTGATAAAGTATATTGATTACCATTAGTTTTTGTGTAGAGACTGGTGCAGGCTGCAATCAGCTTATTTCCCTTACCTGTGTATCTGTACAAAGGCACATTATGTCTTCTGGCACTTGGAAAAAAAGACATCTATTTGCCTTTGAGGACTTAGGTGTTCCTGACACTCCTCCAAACAGTCATTGCATCAGAACTGTGGGAAAGGAGGGAAAGTTTGCCTGATAAGTAAATAAAGAATACAGAGAAACTTGTGAAGGGTAAGTGAAACTGAGTTTAAATAGAATAATACTTAAGATTTTTATTTCATTATTAATGCTTTAAAAAAACCACCTTACTGCATTTTTAAAACCATTTCTTTTTACCTTTAAATATAAATTATCATTTAACTCTATGCAATCATAAAAACAGTGAATACAGCAGTGATGCAATTCAGTTTTTTATTCAGCTCTAATGTTTAACATTCTTTACACTATGCTGCTGACAGTAGAATTTACCTTTACTTGCCAGCAAAGGAGAAATAAAACCAATAAAACCAATACATTGAATCCCTTGGGTCCAAAAATTTTCATTTCATTTCATTTCCAGAAATGGTACACATTGCTAGAACAGATTTGTTTTCACACAAGGTACTTGTTGCAACTTTTAGTATTACTCTTCTTCAGGAAGAAAAAAGGAAAAAAAACCCTCTTTCCTCAAATGTTCAGTGATGCCTTCTGATGCCAGTCTGCTCCTAATTTGCTGGGATTTAAATTTCTGTTACTGAGAGTTACTGTGGCTATGAGACATATCTTGTTCTTTCTGTAGCAAAATTTGCTGCTATAATTTTTAAACTGTACCTTCAAGAAGTGGTTTCTGAATCCTTGTTCACTTTTCCTTGTCAGGCTGCTAAGAGCTTATTCTAGACCAAATGCCCACTGGATTTCATAGGTTTCTATTTTTACTCAGCTCAATTAAAAAAAAAAATTCTAATGCATGGAAGAGGACCTTCTACCTGTAGTACTCCGGGATATTTCCATACTATTTTTACAGAAAGATAAAACCAGTCCACACTTCGATATTAACTGGAATGTAGTCATCAATTTGACAATTATTTGAMCTTCTCTAAAAAATCTTGGGAGCTCCTAGGAACCCCAATCTAAACTCAAAGCTTTCTGTTCTAAAGATGTCATAAAGGAGTTCCTCAAAGATCCATAGTTAAATCCCAAATGTCTTAAAGTTATCAACTTGATGCTTGTTGAAGGTGTCCAAAAAGGCTGCCCTGCCAGCAAGTAGGCTGGGGTGCACAAGAAGCTGGGAGGGGACACAGTGAGGACAGCTGACCCCAACTGACCAAAGGGATATCCCATACCATATGACGTCATGCTCAGCAATAAAAGCTGGGGAGAAAGTTTGCTAGGGCTGCCATTGCTTGGGGGCTGGCTGGGCATTGGTTGGGTGGTGATGAACAATTTTTTTTTTTGTTGCATCACCTGTTTTTTGTGGTTTTGTTTTTCTTTGTTGGTGTGTTTTGTTTTGTTTTGTTTTGTTTTTACTTATTAATCTGTCTTTATGTCAACCCATGAGTTTTCTCACTTTTACCTTCCTGATTCTCTCCCCTATCCCACTGCAGGGGAGTGAGTGAGTGACAGTGTGGGGCTGAGCTGCCTACTGGGGTTAACCCATAACAACGTAGTCAGATAATAGTCTGCATAAGTCTACGTTAGCTAATATTTTCACTACAGTAGTGTCTGGAAGTTGCTGCTAAGGTTGAGACCTCATAGGCTGGGTGACAACAGAAGAACATAAGAGGGAGAAAGGATTTCCTGCAGGTATGCAGTGTACATAGCGCGGTTCTCAAACTTTAGATTCCCATCACAGAATCACAGAATAGTTGAGGTTGGAAGGGACTTCTGAAGGTCATCTGGTCCAACCCTCCTGCTCAAGCTAGGTCACCAAGAGCTGGTTGCCCAGGACCATGTCCACATGGCTTTTGAATATCTCCAACGATGAAGACACCACAACCTCCCCGGGCAACCTGTGCCAGTGCTCGGTCACAGTATCAAATATGATACACAATATCAAACAATCAAATATGATTTGATATGTATCATGTATTATAAGATCATATTACATTAAATATATTTACATATAAAGTATTTACTTTCAACATATCACACAGACACATAATTTTCCTTCCATTCATTCTTTGCTTATATTTCATACTCAATTGTTCTTTATGGATTATGGTTTGCTCTCAGACCTTCCAAGGCCATTGACTCCTTACTTGTCTCATTCTAAATGCCCTCACCTATCCGTTGTGCATATGCTGCACATTCACTGACACATCATTTGCCTTCAGTTCTGTATACAAACAATTATGCATGATGGTGTGTATAAGTAAATAAATACAGGAACAGGGGGAGTAGACACAAGGATAGAGGCATACAATTAAACATATAAAGTTTGAAGAAACAGAATGAGAATTAAACATATGTTCGGAAATCAGAGAGTTATGGTAGAGGGCCAGTGAGCAAGCAGAAGGCTGGCTCACTTCAGACCACCATCTTCAGTCTTTCTCTGTGGCAATGTCCCTCCTCATTCTCTCTCACACCTCCTACTTGCTTCTTGAGGTCTTTCTGCATCAAGTAACCACAAACAGAAGAGCAAGGAGAGTCCCATATGAAAGATCGCTCAGGAAAAGAACAATTATCCGAACTCAGCAGGAGCTGAGGAGAGCAAAAATAACACTTTCCTAACCCCTAATGCTCTCTTCTTGTCCCTTTAACCCTTGTATTGATGCTGCAGAACAAAGCAGCATCAGTTGACCTTTTCAGGCATGCTGCAGCACTCCCAGACTCTATCGCATTGTAAAACCTTGTTCCCAGAGTAGTCTTGTGTATCCCCAGTGTACATTCCTGCCTTTCCCAAAATAATGAGTGTATGGCAGAAGGTGAATTCTCCATGCAGAAAAATGGTGTCTTACAAAGTAGGACAGTACACAAATGTATCTCACATAGCCTAATGGTTATAGAGATTTTTTCTTTTTTTCCTTCTCCATGCCTAATTGTAAACTCTGACATGGTGTGAGTCAGTGAGTCAGTGAGTCAGCTGGTTCAATATCCAAGCTCACTTAGCCCTTGGCATTTTTGTTCAAGCTGCAAGAGCAAAACCCATTAATGTCAACTATAATGCTGTTCTTGTGGTATGTTATGTGCATATGCTAAGACTGGAACAACCCATAGCTTTCGCAGAAATCATTGAACTATGCTGGCTTTGATCATGAACTAAAAGGTTATAGTACTGTGGAGCGCTCTGAAAACTCACTGCCATTTCATTCCACTTTTCTTTTTTACGTTTTCCTTGTGATCCAAGGTCTCGTTTGAAAAAAACATTCTGTTGATCAGTGGGTTTGACTTTTTCTTTCTAACCAGATTTACTGTTTTGYTTATATTTATCTTCCCTTGTTGGAAGGTTAGTAAAACACATCAGAAAAAAAGACCAAACATACCAAGTAAGAAGCTATTAGTGTAACAAGTGATCAAATACATTTCATTATAGTAACAAGCTTCAGTTCTGATTCCAGTTACTCAAAATTTCTTCCCATGTCTGCAGAAATGAAACTAAGATAGGAACTTAGTTTGCTGCAGCCTGCAGGTCTGCAGACAGGAACTTCTGCTGAGTCCAGAATTCTTTATGTCTCTCAAAGGTTCTTTTATAGGAATGGATTACAGTAGACATGCAAGCTGAGTACTAGTTGATTCCTGTTACAAAAGAGGATTAAAAATGAGGGTGGCTTCAAAAGCTAGTGCCACCAGCACAGTAAAACTGAAAAAGGAGCAAAGAAGCTGCTGTACAAATTGAAAAATCCATTGGATAATACTACTTTTGATACTATAACATAGGTATCACACTTCACAAATTGCTCATTATCACTGACTTCTTGTAGCAAGGAGACTCTAATGTACACAGTCTCTGGCCACTTTATTTACTCTTAACAAAGCTAGAAAAAACCTTAAATAAGCTGCTCTTGCAGCTGAAAACCAATTTGCCACAATATCAGCTGAAAAAAAAAGATTCAATTCATTGGTACTGCAGTTATATGCTTGAACAACTTTTGGGACACAGGAATGCTGTGCATGAATTCAGAAACAAGTAGAAAATAGACAGGGCAGATGTTACACTGACCTCTGCCTATTAGAATCTGATAGGTAGTTTGGTTTATCCCTTTTTGACCAGATAATATTGCCTCTAGGGAAATCATTATCAACAGCGCATCTTTAGGCCCGGTGTTGTCACACATTGGATATCTATACTTCTTTGGGGAAAAAATTAGTTCAGTTGAAAACCAAAACTGATTTTGATACTGCTGCTGGTGTATAACAATAAATAGAAGTTTATGCATAAATGTACATATATAAATATTCGTTTGCACATAAATATAATATGGTCCAGCTGTAAGAAATTGCTTAGTAGATGTTTGAATTGTTATTTTTCAAATAATGTATCTTTCTTCTTTTCATAATACTCTACTGACAGATCTTGCTCCACATCATACTTCTAACACTAAAAATGAAACAGAAAAGAAAATGGATTGCTGTTCTAATGAGAAAATATTCTATGGATTCTTACCTCAGAAACTGCTTGGACTTGTGAATTAGCATCTGAATTGAATTCTTGTTGGTGGTTCTCTACAATTTTTGACCCTGAAATAAAGTAGCGATGAGACTATATATRTCTGGCTGATGTCAAAGCAATGTGTGTTGCATTTAGAACACCCAATAACAAAGCACCAGTGAAGAGACATTTCCACAGCTTTGTGCAACCCTTGAAAAAAATCTGTTCTACTGTCTCCTCCACAAACTGAATTTCATTTTACCTATATTCATTCGGGGTGTATGAGAGGAGTGTAAGAGTTTTATTTTTCCTTACCATTACAGATCTTGGAAATCAGGATCGTTAATTCTCATAGTAATCTAAGGCAGTCAAAGGTAGAGACAGAAAGACATCAACAGGGAATATTTCATGTTCTATTAATGAGATGGAGCCTTTAACCTTCTACAAGGACGGAAATTTAACAAGAAGTCTAGGGCTGTTCAACTAGAAGGGTGTCATTGACAAACAAAAACTAAAAAAACGCAAATACATCAATTTCTTCCTGGATGAAAAACAGATGTTTTGAACTTTCAAACTGTTGCTCTAGGCACAGCATATGCAGATTGGTTTTACACATCAGAGGAATGCAATGTAGTTGTCCATCTGGAGTCATTAACAATATTCTCTATTATCTGGCTCCATTTATCACTAAATGGTAATTTCTTTAGATACAATTTTGTGTGATCCTTCAGGTACCAATGCAGATCTCTAAGTGGATGAATTAGGCTAGTAGACTATAATATTGGCTAGCTGTAAAAGAATCTGCAATGTGAAGTTATATCTACTCATATTTTAATTTCTTCCAAAAAAAACAAGAAGATCAAACAACTATAAAACTAATAGTTAATTTCATTCACAGTTACATAATTACCTAGTAAATGGAAAGATATCTCTGACATTTATGTCTATGCCATAAGTGTATGCAGGATTATTCATTTAAATTACTTCATATACAGTATTTTCTGTACAATTACATACCATGTTCAAAGAAAGTGTCAGTGGATACTATAAAGTCCATCTTTTTCTTTCAGTAAGTTTAAGAACTTCCACTTCACAATTCGTTTAGTAAATTTAGTTCATAAACTTCACATCATCACAGCTGGGAACAAGACAGGATTACTCTATGATATTTTTAGCTTATTAAAATTATATTTTTTGTGGATTTGAGGAAGGTGAAATTAAAAAAATAGGTACAAGAAATGGGTGAAATTAAAAAAATAGGTAAAAGAAATAACTTACTAAATTTGGTCAGCAAGTCTCATTTTTATTTGCTGTCTCCTGAGCTTAAACCAGTAAAAATTAAACCCACAGAAATACTAGGACTTGAAAGTTCAAATATCCTCCCCACACAAAAGCAGCAATGCAGATTTCATAATGAAACAAAGTAAATTAACATGTTTATATATACATTTATGTATATATTATTCTATACAATATGAAAACCACATGAATTTATCAATATGAATAGTTTATTTCTATTTCCTGATTCTATCTTTATCACACAGGATACAAAGACAAACCTTAGCCTTACTCAAAAATTGCTTGCTCTTTTTCTGATACGCATATTTGTTAGGGAATTAAAATTGATATTTTATGTCAGAAAACAGTGTTTATTAGCTCACAATATTTTAAATTATATTTTCTAGTTAATTCTTTACATGTTTTTCTATTTTACTGTAACTGAGCAGGAGTTTCCACTTAATAGTCCATAATGATACAGTAACCTAACTTGATGGATAGAAATAATGTAAGACTGCAACTTATTTGTATATGTGAAATTATTTCTTCATGTGTTCAGTAACTTCCATTTATCCCTTGGGGCCAGGAGCCGCAGGTGACACCCACGGGGGCTGSCAGGGCAGGGGCCTCACCGGCAAGGGCTCATCCTACCACCCCCAGCAAGGGAGCAGGGCAGGCTAAGGGGAGAGGCAGCTGGAGGCAGCCCAGAGACCAGACCATCAAAAATGTCCATGCTGACGAGGCACGTCTGAGGTTAAGCCAGGAAGTGAGTCCATGGGTCAGGGTCAGGATCTGAGTCAGTGGGGTACATGGTCAGGCACAGAGGTATGGCTGCAATGCAGATGCAAAGTAGTTAAGTGGGGTGAAGGGCCTCTGTTTAGAAGCAGCTCCTGCAAGAGAGAGATGTAGGGCCTCACTGGAGCTTTTCCCAACTTTTTTTTCAGAACGGTTCTTGTCAGCTGGYCTTGAGTGCAGGCAGCTAAACTCCTAAAAGTGTGTGAGTAAGCTAAGGACTCTGAAATAGAAATGAAGTAAAGTTTACTAGCCTATGTCAATACAACCCAACGTAGTATATTTTCATTAAACTATATACTGGTATGAATACTTAGATTACTTTATTGAATGCTTACATGCATTTAAACCAAAAAAGAGTAAAGGCTTGCTCTTAAGGGGAAACGTAAGAGGATTCCTGAGTGTATGGGAACTAATTTAACTCTATTCATTTAAAAGGAAGTAAAGACAGTCTGAGGAATGCATCTGTGTAGAATGTAGAAATTTCATTTGATAGTACAGGCTGCAGAACCACTGCTATCTTTACAGTTCCTTTTTGATTCTTTGCAACTTTTTATCTACATCACTGTCCCACATTTCCAGGGTAACAAAACAGAACTAACAGTGTATTTCATTATTCTGTGTTGAAGGGAAGCACCCTTGAAGATAACTTATAACTCCTGTTCAAAGACTAGTAATCCTCCCTGGTGACTTATTAATTTGCATATAATTATCTGGAAAGATTGACTGGATGTGACCTGACAGTTAGTGATCATTTTGTGCAAGGGTGGTGACACAATGACTTAGATGAAAAGAGGAAGCAGTGAATGATACTGTATTCTCTGAAAGACTGTCCTGAGTTCAAGAAAACCTCTGGGGAAGGAGAGAAAAAAAATCTGAATATTTTTCTGTTTGTAGGACTATGTTTGTCATTTTAGCCACACAATATCCGTGTAAAGTTTGGGCATCTGTATCTGCCTCATAGTATATACCTCTGGAAGGAAGAACTAAAAAAAAAGAGTATCAACAAAATTGGAAAAGGAAAAACCTTACATGTAAAGAACACGTTGTTAGGGGTCAGTTCTGGATGCAAAGGACACATAGATCTAGAAGCACTGCTYCTGCAAAAATGTAAGTTGTGTGGTTTGTTTTTTTTTTTTTTTCCCCAGGGAGGAAAACTCAACTGGAGCTATAACATGGATATAAAATCTTCAGTTGCCCTTCTGAATAAAAAGCACAAAATTGGAATGAATGTTAATCTGTCTTTATATCACAAGACAATTTTTATTATCAGAATTTAGGATGACTTCCAATTTGTGGAATAGGATTCTCCTTCTCTTCCTTTATTGGAGATTTACTTTTCCATACTAGCCACTGCCAGAAAACACAGCCTCTATAAGCTTCCAATATGATGCAGCCTAGCTGTTCCTATATTATTYCCTTTCCTTGAAAGTTTCTCTTCCTTGATGATCCACATCATATTTCACTCTTCTTTTATTGTCTTCACTTGTGATGGAATTCCAAGGAAAGAAAAAGCACCTGAGATTCAAAGCAAACTTAAGCTAATGGAGCATTTCTAATTTTGTCCTGATATTTATGTAGTTTTCCAATGATATTCAACAATATTCATTCTTCTCCGTTAAGGATGGTTTTATAGTTTTCCCAGGATTTATCTACATTGAGAAAGGGCTTATATTTGTGCCTTGAAATCTAGTAGCTAGTGAACCAGCTAAAAACTTATTTGATATTTCAGCTCCCAGTGAAAGACTACTCTCTTTTAAATTAAGCCGCATGCAAGAATTTTGTGTCTCTTAGCACTTTCAGGGTGCAGGCTAACTTTCCATGACTTTGATGCATGTCACAGGATTTTCCTTGGTAATGAAGCAAGGTCACTTGAAGAAATTCTAGTAAATTAGACAGAGGCAAGGGACATTTCCAGGCTCTGAAACTATTCTGTTCATACTTTAAAATTGCTAGAATGATCCCTGAAATGCTTCTGCTCTGTGACATGTAGCATTTGCCTGAACAGTTCCTGGGCACAGTTCTGAAGTTAACATAGGTCAGAGAAAAATCCCTAAATGGCAGTCACCTGTTTTGGAGAGTAACAAAGTTGAAAGTATGAATGTGAGATGTTTCCCTAGTTGGCCTCAGTGTCAGAAGATGGTCCCAGCTATGTTTATCTTGGTAGCATAGATATAACATCACCTCTGTGTCTTTTGAATACCAGCAAACACCCTATATTTCTGGCTGCCAAAAATTTTTCATGTAACTAAATTTTAGGATTGTCTACTCAAAGGCAAAGGAAAAGAATGCCTAAGATTTAGCCAATTAACACTTAACAACATAAGACAGCTAAATTAATATGAATGCAAAATATTTGTTTCCCCTCAAGGTTCATGTGACAAACTGGTATATGTTTCATTGGACTTGGAGAAGAAGACTATATCAGCCACACAGTCCTTCAACCTTTATAAAAGTTTCCAGATCAGGATGTCTGTAATTAATTTCTCACTCTGGAAGTTACTTGGGTTAATAATAGTTTTCTCTCCCTCTCCTCTTTATTTGTTATTCTTTCCCCAAGTAAGAAGGTGTTTAGCTGTGTTCCCAACAAGCCTTTTTCTACCTTTTGATTTGAAAATACTCATTGCATTATGAATGGACTGAACAATTTTCTGAGGTTTATGACAGATAGTTAATGACTGTCTATGCTTAGCTGAGCTCAGCTATGAGCTGAGCTGAGCTATTAACAAATTACAAAGTCATTGTGAGACACAGCACTGTTCCTCACTAGGAAATGTTCAAACCCACTGTGACATTTTGTCACATACAAACTTCATAGTTCACATTCACAAGATCTGTTAATCATACTTCTAACAGTTTCATGTATAAGTTAACTTAATATATCTCAGAAAAGACCAGAGATAATGGTAACCATGATACTGACACGATAATGATTTAAGGAGTTTAACCCATTTTGAGGGACACGATTAATACTTACTACTTTGTTTAACTAATCATCTCTAGTAGAACAGAATTTTGATTTTTCTTTTTGCCTAATTGCAATTTAATTGTTAATAAACAGTTTCTATATTTATATTTGCTTGTGTCCTTGTAACATGAATCAAGCTAATGTTAAACTTTGATATTTGTTCTCTTTAATTTCTTCATAAAGTGAAACAAATGATTCATAGTAATTATTGAATATTTCTTTCCTCGTCTCTTCTGAAAAAAATCAAAGCTGTTTACAAAGAATGAAATTTTGTTTTCTCTCTTTAATCTCTGATGGGAAAATCCGTTCATGATTAACTAAAATGTGTCATATTGTCAGGAATAAAAAACAGACCGATGCTACTTATCTGACCAAGTAGAACTTGCAGTTGAATTCCACAAACCTGAATACTTTTCTGGAGTTGGACACTATACATTTGGATCACAGCTAAATATTGTATAAATATCACTACCTTCCCCTTATATACAGGTTAGAACACCTTAAATGTGAGATGCAATTTAAGTTCTTTCCTTTACAAGTGAAGAATTTAATCAGTTACTAGCAGAATTCTCTTAGCAGTATATGGCTAACCACCTGCTTTAAGTGGAGCTCACCCATTTGCTCTTGTCTTGCATGAAATAGTTAAACACTGATTGGCCCACAGCAGAAGATGAAAAGTGAGTGTGATTCTCTAGACTTCTTTTTAGATTATTTGCTGGCTGACTTTAAGTCACTTTGCAAATGAAAAAATAACATAAAAAGTCAAATAGTTGGAAGTTTCTATTCTGAAGGGACATGACTCTTTCTGTCTTCTGTCCAATGACTGTTTAATGCCAAATACATAAAGAACAGGGACTCATATCCTGGCTCTCCACTCGTAACTGAGTTACCTGAAAGTAAACTGCAGAGTCAGAGTTCTGCTTGCATATCTGTCTATAGATGTTCTATTCCTTTCAATATACTGACACAGTTTTGAGAAAATTATGACCTTCTTTCTTACGACAAGTACAGTAGTAGATGGAGCACTGGTGAGAAATACATGGGTTTGAATTTTCTTAGTTCAACGAAAACCTGAAGTCCTTGTGATGCAGCTTTCTAACAATTGGTTTATCAAATAAATAGGGATAACAGTGTCACCAAAGCACTGGCTAGGTTCCTCAAGTAAGAAGAAACCAACTTTACTTAACAGATGAATATGTAAGCGTGGAACTTTGAAAAACATAGTCTGTAGTTTGATATTGCAATTCTGCCTGAATCACACTGAGTAACTAAATCCCTAATTTCCTTTATGTATCTAGGTCCAATTTTTCAAAAATGCAATACTGATTACAGCATATCTACCTGCATTTCTTTGCTAAGTTTTACTGCACATACTCTTAAATTATCTAATTGGGACATTTTATAAATTTAAAAAGCCAATTAATATTTCAGTAATAAATATGTAAGTATGTGATGCATATGATTTTAGTGTGTAATACATGGTGTGCTTCTATTTCTTACAGTGAATTATACTCCTGACAGTACTTTTCATAAATTATATTTATTAAATTATATTCTCAGTACATGTTACAGTCCTACTGACATTGTTTTGCATTTAAAATTCAGATAAATTATATCAGCTACTGCAAACATCTTCAAAGAATGGTTGAACAGCTGATACTAATTTTTTGTATATGAACTGACCATCAATTACACAGATTCTTCACTCACGAGAGAGAAGGTTAGTTAATTTGTAAGACTAATTATTCTGTCTTCAAACTGGGAGAGTTAATCTCTTCACTGAACCTTCAAATGTTGTTATACTGTTACACAAAATAAAATTTAGCAATTAGTACACTGTGTGAGGTAAGAGGTCCATATCATTATATATTTCTGTATGAGAAGAAACAGACAGTCTCTCTGAATTAATCAAATGAGCTAACAAATTGCTATGGATAATTAAGGCATCTAGAGATGTGAGACTGTTAGCAATCAGACACTTCTAACACTAAGAGAATAATTACATCTTGTGGTTTGCCTTGGAAAGGATTAAAAAATATTCTACCAAACTGTAGCAGTTTGAATTATTTTACTGGAGGGCAAAGGAAATGAAATGTTTCACAAGTCTTTCTAAAAGACTACAAAGTATTTTCTAACAAGGTATCACTTCATGAATATGACAAAGAAAGTAAAAAAAATAAAATAGAAGGAAATGTGAGCATTCTTCATTAGCTTCAGCTTAAATGCTAAACTGTCTATAAAGAGGGTTTGTGATAAAAAAGGGTCACCTAGAACTGAAATAGATTGAGACACTCATGTAATGTATCTGGCTAAATTGCAGATGTAGTAAATTCCAGTCACCTAGAACTGAAATAGATTGAGACACTCATGTAATGTATCTGGCTAAATTGCAGATGTAGTAAATTCCAGATTTATAATAGTGCTAGAAGGGTATCTGTTTATCCAACCATTCTAGATTGATCAAGAAGGTGTTTTCCTTGAGCAATAAGTAGCTGGTGCCAATAACTGATTCTGTTTGTTCTGAATGAATTTGTAGATCAAAGTTAGCCTTATTTGACTCAGTCATGGGGCTTGCCTACCCTGTTCAAAACTTCCTCACCTGTTTGTTGAGGAATCTCTCCCTCCCCCATCATTCACAGTTTAAAGCTCTCTTTACCAGGTTGGCCAGCCTGTTGGCAAAAATACTTTTTCCCTGCTTTGTCAGGTGGATCCCATCTCTTCCAAACAGCTGTTGACCTTCAAAGAGGGTCCCATGGTCATTGAAATGGAAACTCTGCTGCCAACACCAGCTGTGCAACCTATTGTTGACATGTAGGATCCAAGGTCCTCCTCAGGTCCTTCCCCCTTACCAGCAGGATGAAGAACAACACCTGAGGCCCCATGCCCTTGACCACTGTTCCCAGACCCATGTAGTCATGCTTGGTACTTCCCAGGTCACCCCTGGCATTAGTGTCTAAGTGGAACAGCAGTAAGGGGTAATAGTTAGAGGGCCATAGCCTCTCTACAACATTCTGGATGTGATTCCCTGGCAAGCAGCAAACTTCCCTATGTGACAAGTCAGGCTGGCAGATGGGGGTCTCTGACCTCTGCTGTAGACAGATTCCTACCACTATCACTCAGCTCTTTGTGGTCCTAAGTGACTCAGGCTGCTCCAGCAGAGATGCTTCATTTGACGCACTCCCAGCTCATCAGCTATGAGGGCAGTGAACCTATTCTGTAACTGACTTCTCAAGTTATCAGGTGGGGCAGGATTCTTCCTCCTGGTGTGAGAAGTCACTGGTTTCTAGACTTCATCGCAATGGGACTTTCCACTATCCAATTTCATAGGTACAAACTCTTCCTACCTCTCTGCTATAGTTGAAGATTCAGGCTCTTGAAGCTGCAGGTCTGAGAGAAGATCCGGTAGATCTCTTTCTAATTCTCTCTGATGCTGCTCAGCCTGCTGACCTCTTCCTGCAGCTCTTTCACTTGGTGGCACAGCTCCTGAAAAACTGCACACAGGCTTCTGACAGGCTAGAAAGCCATGTACCCCAGGCTCAGTGAGAGGCCCCAGGCACTCCCTGCGGCCTGAGACTTGTAGAGCTGTGTCCTCCTTCTGAAGCTCCATCTTAAGTCCAAGAGTCTGATAGTGAAGGGCCATAATAAATAACATAATATACACTGAATGTAGTAAATAAAAATGATTGTCTTTCTATACAAATTTGCTTTGCATTTCCACAATTTAGTCCAATTCAGAACTCCTTTGCTCTTGTATAAAAATGTATAAATTCTATTAAAATCAATGTGCTAGCACCAGATATTTGCTAAGAACCCCAAATCAACATTTACGGACTGGCAATGCATTTATATTTGCTAGTGCAGGCCATTAACTATAAAAGAAGAGCCTACAGTGACAGTGTGCTGGTTTTGGCTCGGAGAGAGTTAATTTTTTTCATAGCAGCTAGTATGGGGCTCTGGTTTGGATTTGTGCTGAAAACAGTGTTCATAAGACAGGGATGTTTTAGTTATTGCTGAGCAGTGCTTGCACAAAGTCAAGGCCTTTTCTGCTTCTCACCTCACCCCACCAGCGAGTAGGCTGGGGGTGCACAAGAAGTTGGGAGGGGACACAGCTGGGACAGTTGACCCCAACTGACCAAAGGAATATCCCATACCATATGGCATCATGCTCAGCATATAAAGCTGGGGGAAGAAGAAGGAAGCAGGGGGATGTTCAGAGTGATAGCGTTTGTCTTCCCAAGTAACCGTTACGCGTGATGAAGCTCTGCTTTCCTGGAGATGGCTGAACACCTGCCTGCCAATGGGAAGTAGTGAATGAATTCCTTGTTTTGCTTTGCTTGTGTGCGCAGCTTTTGCTTTACTTATTAAACTGTTTTTATCTCAACCCATGAGTTTTCTCACTTTTACTCTTCTGATTCTCTCTCCGATCCCACTGGAGCAGCTGAGTGGTGTTTAGTTGCTGGCTGGGGTTAAACCACGACAGTCCTTTTTGACGCCCAACGTGGGGCTCGAAGTGTTCAAGATAACAACAGATTTGATGGGAATGTGCTAGATTGAATTTATAGCTGTTATTGCTGTTTACCTATTAATTGGCAGGCTTCTGTTCTTGCCATGGGGCTTGCTTGCCTTACTGTATATTAGAGTCCAGTGCTCGTTAGTGGCTGCTTTTTGCTTTCGCTGCTTGCTGTACTGCTGCACTGCTTATCGTTTTACTGTGCTGTGCCTGGGAACATTTTGATAACAGCAATGGCGATGCGCCCGGGCTGGCAGATGGCCAGGGCATCGCTGCTGTTTCTGTGCTGCTGTACTGGACGGGCTGGAACTCCAGTGTGAACTGGAGTTGAAGGGACTGTGACCTGTGGATGAGTCCACGTGGGAGCAGGTACACCCTGAAGCATCTGTGACTGTGGATAAGCCCACACCAGAGCAGGTACATCTTGAAGCATCTGTGGCCATGGTTATACCTGTGCCGCAGCAGGTATAACGCTGGAGAGACTGTGGCTCACAGATAAGGCTCCACTTGGAGCAGATACACCCCTAAGGGACTGCAAGGATAAATCCAAGCTGGAGCAGGGGTAAGGGGAGGAGTTCATTGCAATGTTAAACCCTATGGTCTGGTCCAAAGGGACCAGGGGCAGAGATTGTAATGGAAATACCTTTAAATTGTTGTAACCCAGGATTTGAGTTGCATGTTATGGGAATTACTGTAGCAAGAACCCCTTGTTGCAAGTCAGGCTAGGAGCAAGGGGAGGAGTTCATTGCAATGTTAAACCCGATGTTCTGATCCAAAGGGACCAGGGGTGGAGATTGTAATGGAAATACCTTTAAATTGATGTAAACCCATGATCTGAGTTGCATGTTATAGGAATTACTACAGCAGGAACCACCTGAACCAGTGGAGGACAAGCCTTACAAGAAACAGTGCAAGTGCAGCTGTGAACCAACCTGAGCTGACTTTGGTGCCCAATAAATCCACACAACACACCACCTGTCCTGTCCTGAGTGACCACCATTACAGATGGGGCCCAAAGTCATGGACTAAATGAACTTAATGGACATTTTGCAGGCATTTGTGGACATTTTACAGACATTTTATAGGGGTGGTCCATAGGCTAAGGGAATGATATCTGTGTATTGTATCAAAGGATGGGAACAGGGGTGGTGGTAAATGAGGTTGTATTGGATAGTGTGGGACCTGAGCATCATATAAATGGCATGAAATAAGGAGTGAAGAATGTGCTGGTTTTGGCTGGGATAGAGTTCTCTCCCCCATCCCACCGGGGGGGGAGTGAGCGAGCAGCTGTGTAGTGCTTAGTTGATGGCTGGGGTTAAACCATGACAAACACTGTCTTAATTGTGTTAATCTGTGTGTTGAAGATGGAGAAAGCAGAAATGTCCAGGGGATCATGTGGCCCATGACAAGTGAAATCCAAATGAGTATTATGGATGGAGAAGAGCAATGGTAATACCCAGTAACACACTTTTGTATATGTACTAGTATTTAGAAGCTAAATCCTATTGTATTGGGTGTATGTGGCAAGTTGTGGGCAGTGGCAGGGCTGCACGGGTGGCCTCTGTAAGAAGAGACTGGGGCTGCCTCGTGCTGGACACAGATGGTTCCAGGTGGTTCCAAAATACCCACCACAGGACGCAGCTGAGTCCATCAGCCAAGCTGGCGGTGTCTCTAGGAAAACATATTTAAGAATGGGAAGAAAATGTCAGACAGGCAGAGGGAACACAAAGAGTGAGAAACAGCAAAGGGAACACCACGGTCAGAGAAAGGAGGAGGAGGAGGAGGAGGAGGTGCTCCAGGCACCAGAGCAGCTATTTGCCCTGCAGCCCGTGGAGGACCCACACCAGAGTAGAGGAAAAGTGTGAGAAGGAAGGAGTAACAGAGAGAAACCACTGTGCACTGACTGTAAGCCTCCCCGCGGCATTTGCACTGTTCACTCATTGGGGGTCTGAAGGGACTGAGGCAACCTCTGGCAATAACAAGAAGAAGGGAGAGAGGAGTCTGGAACGGAATTAAGTTGAGCCTGGAGAAGTGGGTAGGAAAGGCAGTTTCCCTATGTGTTCTAATGTTTCTCTTTTTGTTTCCCAATACCCAAATCGGTAATTAAATATATATATATATATTTCAACTGGCAATAAATTAGGTTAATTTTCCCAAGTTGTGTCTGTTTTGCCAGTGACAGTGACTGGCAAAAAATCTCCTTGTCTTTATCTTGACCAATGAGTTTTCTCATTTCTGTTGTTCCTATTTTTTTCTCTTATCTCAAAAATAATTTTGTGACTTTGAGCAGTGAATGGAAAAATGTGTCACCCTACTGCTCGGACGAGGATTTGTTTTTTCTATTTGTCTTCCTGTTTTGTACATAATAAATTAGGCAGTTTTCTAAACAGCACATATGAATACTGTTCTCCATATAAACTGTACAGCAAAACTGCCTGCCTAACTCAGAGCAAAGGATTCTACCAGGTAGTGGTGCATGTAAAATTCAAACATCGCAATGTTCAGTTCCTATACCCATTCATCTACTTTGGAGCATTACTGGAATGTCTTCTGCCAGCTGAATACGTGCTTACATGTTAAGGTAATCAATGATTCAGATGTTCCTTTGTCTGAATCTTCTGAATGGCTTAGTACAGGAAGTATTCTTATATATGTCTGATATCAGAAGGAATTAACTGGAAAAGTGTACTTCTGACTATTCTCTTTACAAATATATTTTATTTTAAGAGATTATTTTATAATACAGTTCCCTGAAAGGAGACTGCCTTATTACATAGTAGCCGGGTGGATAGAAAACTGTCTCAGAATGTGCTAGTGCAGACCACTGACCTTTTCAGAGTGAGGAAATTCAAACGTCCAGATTCACTTTCATTCCCAACTTAATGCTTTAATCAACAGCCTGTAGTTTGGGACAATTCTGAAAGGGAAAAAGAGAGAGAAATATGAAAAGGAGGGTGGTTTCCATCCCTTCTGTTTAATCTGTCATTACCTAGGAATATACGATTTATGGGGAAAGAATGAGAGGGATAGATAAAGTGAGAAAAAGAGAAAACAGAGGTAAGGAAGTATGACTCTGTAAACTAGTGGCTAGAATTTTTTGGTAAGACAGAGACCTGAGTTATTCTTTCTGCTGCTAGGATTCTTTCTGAATTTTATTTAATGACTTCTATTAAAAAAACAAATATTAGGAAAAGATTTTTTGTACTAAATTCTGAGTCAGATGCCCAAGTTTTGGAATCAACTAGAGCTCCATTTAGCTTTTTCTATGTAACGTGGATGGCTTCACATGCTGACTTCGCATTAATTCAAGACACCTCTCTCTGTGAGCAATTTGGAGCCTTGTTTCTAAATCAGCATGTTTTGAATCAACATGTTTTCGTGAATGCAATTTGCTTGTTTGAAATGGTTCTCTGAGCCACCAGCTTTTTATCACTTTGTCTAGGGATAAGACTCTGAGAAATTCTCATGTCAAACGGAAGCAGCGTCCTACCTCTAAAAAAGATGGGTCAAAGAAGATCACTGATTGTATGCTACTAAAGAACCAGTGTCTACATTTCTGTGGACTGGATTCAGGATTTGAACTGTGTCTTAATATTCCAGGTGATAGATAGTCCTGCATTTTGAGCTTGAGTTGAAGTTGTTAGCTTTAAGCCCTTGTCAAAATCCACAGAATGACTCCTTTCTGGAAAGCAATTACTGAGACATCATGTGTAGAACAAATTTCTTCATTAGAAGAATGACTTTTTATTAATAACCAAACTCTACTACCGAGTTGGCCTTTATTCAATATGAAGTGATTGCAGAGAGAGGCTCTACTTAAAGTGAAAATTAGTCTGACCTGCCTTGTGTCCATTAACAAAATAAGTTGCTCTTCTCTGATCAACTATGTTTCTCTTTCACTAGGCTAAAGAGAAAACCTTACCATACAAAGACAAATGAAGCAATGATGAAACTTATCCTCACTGGGGAAATATCTATATGGTAATAAAAAAGTTGAAACAAAAGTGACAACTAGAAAATAAAACAGACTTGCCTTCAGGGATGTTACCTCTTTTCCATAAGAATGAGTAAGAAAAGTGTTTGAAGAATAAGGGGCTTGCGCTACACATACCACATTAATTTCAGAGGCTAATTTGCAGCTAGTGAAAGAAAGATATGTTCACAAAAGCTGTTAGTGAACCATTTAGTTCATACATTATTTACTCTGCTTTTCACAAGATCAGTTTAAAATCCATGTAATTAATTTGAATAATTTTAAATATTTTTTTTTTTTAATTCTTCCTCCTTTTTTTGGCATTAGACTTCTTAAAACCACTTGGTGAAAAAGATGAATAACGTGTTGGAATGTAATGTAACAACAAGGTGCATAGGCCACAGAATTAATTTGCTATGCATTCTTGCTGTGCTTAAATCTAATGTTGTCCAGGCCAAATATTTAGTTGATGGAAATCAAGGTATATACAGATGTGCCACCCTGGATTGAACTGTAACAGACAGCTGCTCCCATTAGCTACTGCCTATCTGCTGAGATGTGTTAACTAATTATTTGAAGGTTTTTCAGTCCATTTCAGTGCAAACCTTCAGTGGGGCTAATTTTTACTTTGCCTTGAAACAGAGTAAAGTACACACAAAAGTTCAGAATCCTGTTCATTTCTGAGATATTTTTGTTGTTTATGCTGACAGTTTATGCTACATCTACCAGAAAATACAATCAAAACATTATTCAGAATAAACTTTTAAACATTTAAGTAGACTAAATATGAATGAAATTAAGAACAATGCCCAGTGTATTCAGTTCTGGCCACTCTCAGTAGTTTAGCTGTCTTTGCCCTGTTTTCTTGTTTCCAGAGATGAATATCTGGGAATTTGAGGATTCTACATATAAGCGAAGAAACTATGACTGAACAGTTCATGCACACTAAACCATTCAAACTTGATAAATAGACCCCATTTAACTCCATTACTGAGACAGTGGATGGAAATAATAAATAAAATGAGACACACTTTATCAATATTACAAAATCCACTTATTCCTGGAACAGTTATCAAAAAGATTATGATATTTTCATTTTGATTTTGGTAAAGATGTAAGATGGAGGAAGATAGTATCCCTTTACTGAAGTATATTAAATTGGTTCTGTTTAAATTATAAAAAAGAATAAATAAAGTTCTGGTTCTAAGTTTCTCATTTTAAGAGAGTGAAAAAATTCGGGTCTGTGAATGTGGATGATTTACGAAATTTCTCTAGATCAAAATCAAAAATATATTTGGAGCTTGAATCCCATGTAAGGAAAAAACCATCTTAAAAGACACCCTAGGAGTACAACAACGGACAATAAGTTTTTTTTCAGCCAAAGAATTTGTATATTTTTTAGATGTGTCAATAAATAGAGAATGAGGAAAGAAAAGTCGGGCATTGTCTGATCGAGTTGGTGTGGAATTAAAAATGACCTAGTTTTGGCCTCAGCAAAGCAAATTCCATACTTCAGGTTTCAAACAATGATTTGAATGTGAATGCTGAGGATCAGATGGTTATGTTAGACAGAAGCGTAGTAAGCAGTTTTAGTAGTTATTAGCCTTAGAACACAAGAATGTATGAATGTCTGTAGTAGATGTGACAGAAGTCCATCTCCTCTAGTACCATCTTCAGCACTGACCATATATTTACCTAGGGCAGAATAAGAACACAGCCAACAAATGATGCTTCATTCTAATGCTTTCCCAAACTTTACCTCTTTTCAGCTCTGGAGTTCTTAATTCAGACATAAGATCTACTTTGTAGCCTTCAGTGAATCTCTTGCATACGGTCTGCCTTTGACACTTTCAGACTTAGTAAGTTTTTGATCTTTGCAGTATCCTGTGGCAACAAGTTCAACTTCTTGCATGAATAATTACATTTTTTTTTAATCTGACTGTTAATACCTTACTGATACATTCTAAACTTTTTTTTTTCAAGACAGAGTGAATAAGCTCCATCCATTCTGATTTATCTACCATTTTCTGATTTTTGAGTTTTCATGTTGGCCAGAAAATTAATTACTTAGTTGGTCCTTATACTGTAACCCATTAAATATAATTTTTGTCATTCCTAGTAAAAGGTCACAGGATTTTTAATGAAGTGACAGAGCAGTATGTCAGGGTTCGGTTGGCCTCAGCTCATTTTGGCTTGTTTTAGCAACTGGCTGGTGGCCACTCCCACCCCTGTTTTAAGTTCAGCTCCTTGAATATCTGTTATGGTAGAAGTCTCACAAGCTACATAGTCATTGCATAAAAAACATTTATTTTGTTTGTGTCAGGGCACAGCAAAGGCCAGTGGCTCCCTAGGGGGCCGGGAAGCCATAAGGCATAGGGGTTCACCATAGGGGCTGGTAGGGCACAATCCTCACCAGCCAGCGTCTGTCCCACCAATCCCAGGGAGGGGGCAGGGAAGCCCTGATGCATTGGATCTAAAAGGCAAGGTTTGGTAGCAGAGGCTGCAGGGTGCCCTATGTGGGAGGAGGCTACAGACTGTCCTGTGCTGGTCACAGTGGGTTCCAGATGGCTCTAAATGGATGGAAATAGTCCATCACACCCCAAAGCTTCAATCAGATGGAGGACCACATAACACTTCTCTTCAGGCGTGCTTGAGGAAGGATGGCAGCTGCTGGGGGAAGGACATGCAAGGAGATACATGACAGGAGACAGGGGAGGACACTCCAAAGGGGACGAATGAGGAGGTATGTAAAGAGGAGTGTTTGGAGAAAAGGGAGAAGGAATGAGGGAGATGCGTGGAAAGAGACATTATTGGGGACACATATAGAGACGCACCCCTGGAAGGAGGTGCTCTGTGCTGGAGGAGGGACACTCTTGAAGGACTGCATCCTTTGAGTGACCCGTGCTGGGGCAGGGACACCTCTGATGGGACTGTGGCCCAGGGGCAACCCATGGCAGGGCAGGGGAGCAGTAAGAAGCAAGGAGTAGTAGAAAGAAACCTCTGCGCACTGTTCCTAATCTCCTGCACCACCTGTTTCCTCATCAAAGGGGTTTGGAGGGACTGAGCGTAATGTATGGTGAAAACAAGAGTAGTTGAGACAAGGAAGGGAGAGGAGAGGTGTTGGACTGAAGCTGAGCCTGGAGAAGAGAGAGGAAAGGCATTTCCCTAAGTATTTCTTTAATTATCTTTTTGTTTCTCAGTACTGGAATGAATAATTAAAAGCTTCTGATAATTGGCAATAAATTTAATTAAATGAAATTTTCCAAGTTGAGATTGTTCAGCTTGTGGCAGCCGGCAGTGGTGGCCAGAGTCAGCACAGAGCCCYGGTCACCAGGCAAATCCATGGTGTTGAAGCAAGACCAAGGACAAACCAGGAATATGAGTCAGGATCAGCTCCAATGACAGTGACCAGGGCCAGAAACAGGCTGATTGCCAGGGAGGTTGATGGTGGCGGGGAGTGCTGAGGCCATGCTGGGACATCAGCCTGCACATTGGGATCAGAATCGGGCCTGGTGAGGGGAACCAGTGTCAGACACAGCCCTGGGATGGCTGGGCAGGGCTGGGAGGTGGAGGAAAGGCTGAGGCCAGGCCAGGACATCAGTGTGCAGGTTGGGCCCGGCTTGTGGAGCAGGGCAGGGCTGTGGTGGAGCTGTCAGTTTTGTCAATGCTTTGTCAGTTGAGAGGGAACTAGCTGGGAACCAATGAGGAGGAGAGGACTGTGATTGGAAAACATAGAATATAATCCCTAAATGGATCCCAACACTGAAGAAAGAGGGACCTCCCCTTCAGGATGTTGACAGTTCCCTGTGATTTCAACTCCTCGCTGCTTGAGGGAGACTGGTGACATCGACCTTAAGACCTAGAGGGAGTTTATTGGGATGAGTGTAATGTCAGAGGAAAGACATTTTTAAGTTTTCTTGTACAGCAGTTAAAGGTACTATTATTAATGAGGCTTTCTGTATTCTTTTAGACTATGATTGCTGGTATCATTATTGCTTGTTTTACTCTGATTAGATTGCTCAGTTTTTATGAACAAAAATTCTTGGCTATAAGTATATATATTTAAAATATTTATGATGCTTTTGCTCATACCAAGATTTTGATCTTAGGGATGCTTTTATATACTTTTGATCATACTTGTTTCCATTCTCTGAACATTTTCCATTTTTGTTTTGTTCTTACTGAGGAGTGTGAAATAGAATTTTACATAGTACTCAAAATGTAGGAGAATATTGGATTTGTACAGTGGAAAAATATGTCATTTTCTATTCATTTTTTAATTAACTCCTAATGTCCTGATTTGCTTTTATGACCACTACTGAATATCGAGCTAATGTTTTTTATGATACCTCGTCTTGTAACTTCAAACCACGCTTCTGAGGCATTGATTGTCAGCTCAGAACTGATCATTTTTGACGAGAAGTTAGAATGGCTTATTAAATTTCTTAGTAGATTTGTAAAGACAATTATTATTGCCTTTAATCTTATGTTTATTCACATTGAACTTCATCTGCCATTTTAGTACCTAGTTTCTGCAAGATCCTTCTGCCATTACTCACAATCAGCTTTTATCCTTACTATCTGGAATAAACTCCTGTCACCAGCAAACTTTGTCACTTTGCTTCTTGCCCATTTGCTAAGTTGTATACAAATATTTCACAGATCATGACAGTGTGACTCATCACCAGTGTAGGCTCAGTGTAGGCCACCAGTAGTTGACCTCTCTTTCCTGTGAGAACTGACTGACTTTTCCTACCTTCATTTCCTATCTTTCTGTAAATAATTTAACCTTGCAAAGATCTTTTATGGCATTGCTGTTCAGTTTCTTTAAAAACATTTGGCAATAAACTTTTCAAAGCCTTTGGAAACCCAATAAGACTTTATCCATTAGATTACCTTTATCTTAAAGGATCTTTGAGGAAGCAATTTGATTTTCATTAATGTTCACCAAAAGCCATAAGGTACTCATGAAATTTTCTGATGATAGAAAATTGGAAGTTATCATCGATACAGAAGTTCAGAATATCTGATAGGAAGAATTAGATGACCTTAAAAATGGGATGAAATATGTGTGATCATCCATTTATGTATTAATAAAAATAATTTGTGTTATAAACTGGGATTTTTCTACTCAAAAACATCCGAAGTGGAGGAAATGAACATTCTAAGCAATTAGAGAATCACTAGAGTTTCCAAGGGGGAAGGGGGAGAGGTGAGGTGTGGAACACATCAAAGGCTCTATCAGAAAAGGTATTTCTGTTACAGAAAAGGAAGTAGCAGTGACATTTTACAAGGCATTGGTAAAACCCTATGTAGAACCTTTTGCACAGTTCTGGACATCTTTTTTAAGATCAGGTGTACAGAAAAGTTATTAAGATGACCAGAAGGATGGAAACTTTATTTTATGGAAGGAAATTCAATGAGCATAGTCTGTTTGGTAAAGTGATACCTGGGAGAGGATATGTTTGCTTTCTAGAAATAAACACCAGAGAAAAGGATGACTGAAGCTAAAAGACAATGTTTGCACAAGAACAAACAGGTATAAACTCTTTGTGACTAAATTTAGGTTATCAGTTACAGGGATGTTTCTAAGCTCTAAGCAGGAAAGAAATGAATATTGAAGACTGTGAATGGGATTATTTAATGAGGTCTTTTGGAATAGCAGGGCACATAGCCTATTACAAGAAAATGTCTGCAGTCGAAAGATATCTGTAACCTTTGAGCAAAGTAGAACTATATTTACCTGCTTCTTCCTCCTCTTTTTTGTATTTATTTTTTTTTCTTTCCTGTAAATGTTTGCATATATTTGCTTAGGGGTATACTTTTGGTTCAGTGAAGCACAATGATGAGGAAACCTGGGGTGGCCTATATTGTGATTCAGCTTTGGAGTATGTTGTATAATTATAAAATCACAGTTTACTGAGATGCCCCAAGGTGACAGGAGAGAACGAGGAAGAAGCTCAGCAGCCCACCAACGTGTGAAGGTAACTATCTAGCAGTGGAGAACCTTCTGTATGATGTGTTCATTCATTCTCAATAATAAGATGAACAGAGTTTGAATTAGGCTATGGAAAACATTATATATGGAAAACTGAAATCCTAAAGAAATAGGAAATACAAATGTATCCATAATCAGGAGGAGAGCATATAAACCATCAGGAATAGCATAAGTAAAGTTTATTTAAAATGAGAAAGTCAGAATATTGTTGATCAGAAACAAGTCTTTTCTTTTAGTTGCTCAAATGAATAGAGACATACTGTACTTGCACAGGAATTTTGACTGTGGGATAAGTTGTGTAGTAGTTACCAGTTATAATATAATCACTATAACATTAAAATTTTGAACTTTTTCCAAATAGCACTTCACTTCAGCCTTTGCATGCAGCTTATTGTATTTGTTAATTTATGTTTCTTTTTACACATTGCTGAAGATATTACTTACAAGTCACTCAGAGGAAACATTTAATTCAAACTTGAGGTTTGTGTGGACAAAGAGGCTAAGTGGAATTTAACACAAGGCAGCATTTTGCTACTTACAAAGAATACAGAGGACAGAAGGAAGGTTAGTCACATGAAGAAACAACAAGGAAAGAGCCTTTGATCTTGTACCCTCTGCCATAAGTGGAGAAAAGAAAAAATATGAACTGAAAAATGACTTTTCCCCTCATTGACCTTCACATCATTTCTTTCTTGTAAACTTTCATTTTTAACATTTTTGCAAGGAGATTGCGTTATAAGGGTTTTCCAGAACTTTATGGTCAGCAGCAGAAACCTAAATAAAGCCCTGAATTTTTCCAACTTCTTCCTCTGCTAGCTTGAAGACTGTTAGTCGTGCTCTGCCTTTCAATGAGAGTGGTGGCAAAAGGCGCATCATGCAGAACAGGAATGTAATGATATAACCTAACTGCCTCTGTTCGACTTGCTATGCTGAGCACCCTTTGCCATTTTAATGTGTCCTCCATTTTTTTGCTAGAATTTTTACATTTTTAATAAGAAAAATCCTCATATCCATTTTTCCACATTAACATTTTCATTTCAAGGATGTGTTGCATGTGGGTATCCAACAGATGTGTAATGTTCCTAAAATCCTTTAAAATTATTGAAACATTAAGAAACACCACTGCACTTTAGAAAATATTTTACACAGAATGATGATTGCTAAAGCACTAAAAGTAGTAAGTAATTTAATAAAATTTAAAAAAGAACAAGGTGAGGGACAAGTATCTGTGACCCCCACCTTTTCTTAGCTGATGTATACAATGACAAGATTCAGGACACAACTACCTTTTATTAATCTTAGAAAGGATTTGTAAAGGAGGGGAGAGGTGAGTGCTCTTACCCATAAGAGGGGAGGAGAARCATTGCCTGAGATCCAATTAGGGGTGAATTCTTGTTATATTACTCTTATTAATACTTATATTATGGTACTACCATAAAAAGAGGCTAGCTATGTATGAGGTATATAGTTCAAATAGAGGGAAAAATCAGTCCCGGTTTAGAACCTATAAATAAGATACAATAAATGGCTTGTTCTGGAGGGTACCAGATAAACATAAAACATGCAAAGTTGTGCATAGTCTAAATAAAGGGGTCATAATTTGAATTAGAAGTAATAAAATTTTAAAATAAGTATCAGGAAGGAAAATGTCTTAAATGTGGGGTATAGCAATATAATACACTTGCCAGTTAGAATGCATGCAGAGGTACCTAATATAGAAATGGAAATTACTCTGTATAGTAGGAAACCCATGACAATCCTTTCTAGATGGACCACTTTCAGTGAACATAACAAACTTTTCTCATGCAACAGTGTCACTGCAGTGTGCAATGAGAAGAAACTACAGTGACCATACAGACCAGTCAGAAGTCTTAGTTACTTCACCCCATCTCCCAGTGAATAGTCTGTGTGCCTGCAAGTTTCATGCACCTTCTGCAAGGTATCCCCATCATTCTGAAGGTTGTCATTATCAGGCCCACAATAAACACCTTGTGTTTGGAAATTCCACCTCAGACTTTATTCTTCACATCTCTGTTTAAATATTGGTTGCTTTTCCAATATGTGTGCTTTTTGGATGGTTCTCCTGGAAATAGCTCCTTTGCAGCCAGAATAGCTCCTTTGCAGCTCTGGTAGTTATATCATTTTACATCAGCAGAAAGAACTAAGAAACTTCTACAACTTGGTTAAGTATCCAGCTTTGATGAGTCTTGTCCGTTGCTTTCTCAGCCATAGAAAAGTCTTGTTCAGTAAAAATATATTTTTAATAAACTGATTGTGGAGTTATTCTAACATTTAAAAAATAGGTTTCCCTTAAAAGGAAGGGAGGAAAACAATGGTGTTGTACTCTCTTTATATATATTTTGTGCCTTTTATTTTATTTACTAGTAACTGGGCTTGATTATATGGCATTTTTATGTACTTTCTAGCAGGAGGATTGTCTCTTTGTAGTGTGGGCATTAGTGCCCAAATAAGACTGGAGTATGTTTCCTATAAAAATAAATTGCATTAGGAAATATCAAGAACATATGTAATCAGTTTGATTTCCACCTAGAAACCAACCTATTACAAAGCACACAAATCTTCTCTAGCTTGGCAAAGATCTAAGTATTTTCATTAATTCTCATGTAGCTGGGAGACAATATTTGAATACTGAGCATATATACAGTCGAATCTCTTGCTTTCTTGCAACATAATTGACAGAGGTTTGTGAGGAGGAAAATTTTTGTATGAAGATTGTTATAACTTAATGAACCTTGTGAGTTTGATGTGCTGAAGCTGAAAAAGCGTGTATTTGAATGTGAAGAGATGGGAAATAAAGTATGAGGTTTTGAAATTTTCTAAGCTGTCTCAGCAAAAGGCAATGATCTGCCATCAATTAAGTGTTTCTTCAGGCAAATGGTGAAGTGGGTTATCTCAAGCCTAAGTAGAAAAAAATCTTCATTTTCTCCAGTCTTTTATTTTTGTGGAGTATTTTGTGAGATAGATAGACTGTGGTGGCCATTTTCTAAATATTCAAGTTCCTTTCATTGCTTCATTGAAAACTATTTTGCTCTATAGAAAAGGCTTCTGTGACTCATTCCTTGTCCATATTGTTGCCTGACAAACTCTGATCTTTTTAAAGGAAATTGGCCTGTTCCATGTCTGTTCCTTGTCCACCTCTTTGGAAAATAATAATAGAAATATTAAATTGTATGTTTTATGTAGGGATTGAAATACAAGAATTGTAATCTGAATCTGTTATAATACTTGTATCAAAAGGAGAATTCATTCCAAGAAGATAGGTTGGGGATCAAAGCCTGCTCTTATTGCAGCTCTGCCTAAATGAACAGTTTCAAACTTCCACCAGCCCTTACTTGCTATGCCACCAACAAAGACTACTGAGATCAGCAATTTATTTAGGTAAATTGGCCTCCTAGACACAGAAAAAGTGATCATTTTACTATGACATTTGTGTGTGCCTGTCCTCTTTCAATACTGCTTGTGTTCATTTGTAGGATAGGATGCTCTCTTCTACAACCAGTGGAGAGTAGAAAATTCAGAAATTCAGTTGGCAATCTTTTCCTGATTCCTGGAGCTCATGGCACACAGGAGGAGTAATCTGCAAATCCTGTTCCTACCAAAATTCATTTAACTGAAAAATACTCAATAGCTTGTGGGATCATGACTTTTGTATAACGCATTGTCAACAGCAGCTTGAATGGGACTGTAGCACATTTTCGCATCTGATTTGTATCTCTTCCTCTCTCTTTTTCTGGATAATCTGCATCACACAGAGGAAAAATATTGTTCCTTTGAGAGGTAGGGCATTGCATTTCCTGCTGAGTTTGCAACTAATAGGTGTTGTAAGCTATTGCTTTAGACCATGATAGTGCTGATTAGAAATATCTTGCCTCTGAGAAGAGGAAGGACTCCTACATTCCACTGACTTTCAAACCCAGCAGGAAAGGGAGCCAGGAGCTCTGGTTTCTTTCATATTTACCTCTGTCTTTGTCCTCATTTAATAACACTTTCATTCCACATAGAGATCATCCTTTTTTGGATTTCTGAGTTATTACCTTAAAAATTGCAGAAAATCCTAGGAAGAATTTGTGAAAAAAAAAATGGGCATGGAAACCTTAAAGATAAATGAATTATGAAAAGTTTCAGCTACTAAAAATAAAGTGAAAATCACATAGAATCAGGAATTATGTAGGATTGGAAAGACAGGAGGAAGTGGCATCAGGATAAAGCTGGTCACTTTAATTTGTCACAAGGAAACAGTACTTATGAAAGGGGCAATTATGTCTTCCCCACTCTCCATGTTTTGCCTGTTGCCTCTTCCATGAACACTAATGTTCTTGTGGCTGTGCTGTGAGATGGATAAGGGAACTGATGTAGCTAAAAAATAATCTTTTGTCATTGTGTTGGTGTAACAATCAAAACGTAAACACTAGCGCATGGAAATCTAATAAAGTGCATTTAAAACAATGTTTCTGTTCAGCAATGGGTAGACTTCAGTTGCAGCCCTTCAATCAGTAAGGAATGCAGCAATTCAAAGTTAAGAGTAGAAATTGAATATAGTTCAGAGAAAAGAACCAAACATGATAAAAGGTTTGGATAATTGAACCTGGAAAGAATGGTTGAAACAGAGCTGTTTTTGTTTGGCCTGAAGAAAAGAACATTAGGGAGAGATGTAATAACTATCTACGCAAATGTAAGGGACATAATAAAGGTGAAGGGATCAATTATTTTCAATAGCCAACAAGTACACAATGAGCAGTAATGGTTCTTAAGTAGCAGGAACAAAAAATAGTAATTGCATTTTACAACCTTTGATGTGTTCAAAATGCAGGGCAAACACTAATTTTCACAATATTTCTCTGTATGAAGTGAATATTATCAGTGTCTTTTAAAGATGAAGATGCTGAGGTAAAAATCTTTGCTGACTTTCCCTAGTTCAATTAATGAAAAGCCTGAAAAGGTTTGTATTTATTTTCATGGTTGATATATCGATAAGTGCTCAGAATAGAATCCCAAAAGGGACTGACTATTCCTGAATGTTGGGTCTAACACCTAGGCTCCATGTATACTGAAAGGAGACAACAAGCACTTCACAATGGATTCCACTGAAAAAACAAAAAGCCCACTCTCTAGAAAAAAAGGTTGCCTGGAGTTATAGTCCATAGAAACAATATTAAAAACAAGGGCTTTGTTGAATTTCATCTCTCTTAGGGACTCAGTAGCTTTACTAGGGCTGCTCATATATACTATTTTGGGTTGACAGCAGAGTCTTTCTTTACAGGTGAATTCTTTGGAATTTGAGCCTTAAGGGCTTAAGTCTTTCCGTTTGAATTTATTCTTCAAAGAATGCACAACTCTTCAGAAAAAAACAATTAGTTTTTTGTGAAGATTTACATTCAGAGAAAAACCTAAAATATTTAGGAACATGCATATTATAGGGCATATATGTCCATATTTAAAGATATTTTCATATTTGGACTGAAAGTTTGTCTCAAATGAGGTCAAAATCTTGCTATTGTCTTCAAAGGTGCTAGGAGTTAATTTTAATTTTTATATTGTTATCTTAATCAGTCTAAATAATGTCACTAAAGCTGTTTTGTAGGGAATTTGTCTAGGGTCCACAGAAGTGTGTTAGATATTTTACTGTCATGCAGGAAGGTAAGTTGCTACTTTGGAGCGCTTTCAGTTTAATTAGACCATTTGCATAAGGAAGGGAAAGGAAAAAAAAAGGATAGGACAGAATTATTTTCCTTTTTCCCTCTTTTTTAATATTTGATTCTCCCTTATTTGCTTTCACTTAGCTACCTTAGAATGATATAATTTGCAGGGTTTTTTCTTCAGCTGATAACAAAATAACAATATATTCTGACCCCATCTCATCACACAGTTTCAGGAACCTTCAAGTCCATTGAAATAACTTTATCTTCAGCTGATTATCATTCTCTCTACATTTTATTTCCCCAACCTATGCGTCTTACCTCAGCATGCTTCAATTTAAAGTTGCTCTCATTATATCTGTCAGTATGCCTTGTCAGGAACTGTTCTGTCAGGCCACCTGATTAGGATTTTTTATAGATTAGACCAAAAAGGGGCTCCATTTTTAATCCACTTGATGAAGAAATTGAGATTTTTCTCACATGTGCATCCCCTGGATGGAGTGGCAGTGTATTAAGTGAGAATTAGGATATTGTGAAAAAGTGACTAGCCTAATTTCCCCTACTCTTTTAATCTCTGTAAATTCTTAGTACTTTTCACCATAGTATCCATCCTTGTGCCAAAAAACTGCTTGAATTCTTGCAGCATAGGACTTCTATAACCTTTAAGCAACAGCTTAAAGAGAACTGCAGACAACTGCATTTGCCCAGGTTATCAGTTCTAACTCTGTTATAAAAGCAAAAAGGACATAGCTTTTTAAATTCTTAATAAACAAATGAAAGTTAAGTTTACTAGGAGAAAAAAAGAAGGTTTTTATTACATAAATACATCTCTGATTTGAACTGTTTGAAACTTTTTGCTTCACGGAGGGTACTCAGAGACTTAATGTAGCCACATTCATATACCTGATATTCCTATATTATGACATAATTTATTTTGTTAACTATTTAGCACTGAAGCATTTGTCCTGTAGCTTTAACCAGGGTGGTTTGAGTATTAAGCATAAATTCTGGAGAACCTGCTGTGGAAAGACATTTTTTTTATGACCTGTAAAAATATGGTAAGTGGCTGAAATTCTGGCCAGTTAAATATTTACAAAGATATGCTCAGGAAATTTTCAGTTGTGTGGCTTTAATTCCACAGTATGGGAAGTCACAGCTAAAGACCATCTGCTGTAGCAGATAACAATGTACTGATGCTGTCAAATCTCATGAGCAAAACAGGATTGCTACCCTGTAGCACAGTAGAGGAAAGCAGATGTAGTGAATCTATCTGTGGCATTTACAACCACTTGCCTGCTGAAAAGAATCAAACTAATTTCTTTCTTTAGAAGCCAGAAAAGTTGAATCCTCCAATGTCAAATCACCACATGACTCCATTGTCATGATGTCATCTAGCTAGCATGGTCTTTTCAGTCAAGAAATCTGTTATAAACAARCTAAGTACACTGCTAATGCTTTTTAAAAATACCTCTTCCTGAACCCCTCTTCTGCTCTCCTCTTCCCAGTTGTACACTTGTTTACAGAGTGTTCATTAACCAGTTCAAGTTATTTGCAAGCTGCAGTTCCAAGCTTCATTAATATTATCAACAAATCCTTACTTACAGAAAGGATGGCTCCTACTCACCCYGGCAAAGCATATCCTTCTCTTTTGTATTGTGATAAACATCTGGAAAGGTTTGGCCACAGCAGTGCTACCAGTAATTCTTTATCATTTAAAACCCTCATAGAGAATGATTTGTAAAGCTTGTCTTTTCCATTTTTTCCAATGAGGTCGAATTATTGGACTGTAGCAATTTCGCTTCTGTATTGTTGTAGATTCAGCTTCCGAATTCTTTAAATCAAAAAAGTTGATAGCTTTCTGTCATAGTGAAAAATAACTCTTTTTCAAAAAAATTAAGACTGGCAAGCTTTATCTTTATATATCTGCTATAATAAGTGTGAAAATTCCACACATCCAAACATATCAACTGTGAAGTTTATTAACAATATTTTAAGAATCAGTACTTATTGAGAAGGAGAAAAATCAACTGAAGTATAGAGGAACAACTTTGTGAGAAAAATAGCAGTATTTTCCTTCTCTTGGAAATTTCCCTTCATATTTTACTTACTTGGCTTTGTTATTGGAATTAAGTTCTGGTGGTCCTAAAAGGTTAGTTACTTAGCAACTAATGGAATAAAATTCATATCGAAATGCTGCAACAGAACTGATGCTACCAACAGACAATTTTGTATTTCATCACAGTTTAGCACACTTTCTTTTTCCATTTCCCTTAGAAATGCCAAAAATTATCAGAAGAGAAAGTTAGAAAATCATATGTTGAGAAGTTCTTCACTAGCTTCTCTAGCTCTTTGTTTAGATTTGTTAAATTGAACTGCGGAAAGTAAATGGCTTTCATTAATAAATAATTTTTCAGAGGACTGAACTCACCAAAAGAAGTATATATAATGTGTTTAATCCTATCTGCCTTTTCACTGTTTTCTGTTGGTTATAATAAATTATGGTGAGTCATTTGTGATGACTTAGACTATCTCAGTGCTTCAGGAATTCATTTTTGAGTAGCACCAGTCTAGTGAAAGATGCCAGTCTATTTATGAACTGCTGTGAAACTCATGATGTCTAGAATTCTGAAATCTAAAATTGTGAAATTCTCTTTAGATCCAGCAGAATGTATAATACTCGGATAAAGCACTAGGACCTTCTCTTGAGGAAGTCTGACCAGCATATATGCATTGGAATTCAATTTTCCAGGAAATCATTGGTAAATTTAATTTCTGTCACATAATAATAATAAGCCAAAAGTTCACATAAAACAGATCTATAGTGCTCTTAAATAAAACACATGATTTTACAGGAAAAGGTCTCTTTTGCTCTTCTTTTCTCTTGTATACTTCAATTAGTGTCATGTTATTGGTTTTAGATTAACAATAATGATATAAATGGCAGGAAAAGTACAACTAACAATAGGGAAAAATGAATTAGATACTCATTGAAAAGAGTTGGCTGATGTTACTGTGAGGCTTCTGTCTATATATGAAAAATCATGGTGATGGGGGAAGAGAGGGTTCCTGGCAATTGGAAAAAGTTTTATGAACATCTTTAAGACAACAACAAAGGCCTGGAAACTGTACACAGGTCTGTATAACCTCAGTCCCTGGAAAGATCATGGAGAATTTCCCATTGAAAAATAATTCCGAGCATGTAAAATAAAAGAAGGTAACCAGGAACAGTTGACACAGTTTTAATAAGGCAAAACATGGTAACTAACCTGATTGCTTTCAACAGTGCATTAAGTGGCAATGGGTAGAATGGGAGAGCAATGAATAAAATATACCTTGCAGTAGGATTTTTGACATTTTCTCTTGCAGCATGCTTATTTGAAAATAGAGGAATTACAGGCTGAACCACTGGATGCGTAGAGATTTGGATGGACCACAAGGGTCTAAGGATAGTAATCAATGCCTTGATATCCATTTGGTGGCTGGTAACAAGGAGAGTATCTCTGTGTTGACACTGTGTTAATATTATTCTATATCTTCACCAACAACCTTGATGACAGGCCAAAATACATCTTCAGCAAATTTGTGGGTGATACCGAAATGGGAACATCTAACACACCAAACTCTAGAGCTTCAGTCCGAAAGGATCTTGACAAACTTGAAGATAGATGTGCAGAATCCTGCAGGGAGAGACTGAGAGAGCTGGGCTTGTTTAGTATATTGAAGGGAAGACTGAGCTGCAATCTAAATGGCAGCCTGCAACTTCTTGACAGGGAATTAAAGATATGATGGAGGTAAAGTGGAAGATGGTATAACAAAAGGCAGCAACTTGAAATTGTTGCATGGAAGGTAGTGTGACACTAGAACAGGTAACCCAAAAAGCTTGTTGAATCTCCKTTCTTGGAATAGCTTCACAGACCAGCTCAGAAATCAAGTTTCTGAAAGAAATGAACAGCAACTAAAAGAACCAAAATTCTGGTCAAAATCACTGGTAGAGCAAAATATTAGTAGAAGAGAATAATATAATACAACATAGAAAGCATAAAAGGAAAAAGGAGTGGAATTGTGTGAGAAAAGAAAGGTTTATCCTAAGAAACCCAGCTTGATGCAGTTGAATGTGTTTGGAGAAATGCAGAGAAAAGATGAGGGAGTGATATCAAAATGATGAGCAAAATGATCTTAGTGATTGTGTGAACTAGAGTGGGCTTAGCATGCCACAGGCTGTGTAATAGTTGAAAATAGCCTACACAAGCAGGACAAATAAAGGAAAGCAAACAGAAGGCAATCACAACCCTAGAGGTATGACAGGGATTATGGTGTTATCATCATAACTGATAAATGAAGAAAACAGAAGCTTCTGGAGAGAAAGAAATGACAAGTTCACTTTTGACATAATAAAACTTAGCCTTTTGATGGGCTACGGCTGATTGAAAAAGAAGGAAAAAAGATCACGGACCTTTTTAAAAATAAAAAGAACATTTTTATGGTTTATATTTTGAAGTTTCTATTCAGATTGAAAACGAAAAAATATTTTTAGGGGTTCAGAGTTTGGCAAAAAAATTGATTTTTTTTTTCTTTTTGTGTGTGAGTGTAAGTACAGGAATATAGCAAATTTATTAACTAGGACATAACCTTAAATTCTTTGTCCTGCCAGCAAGTGTGTGGTACTGCCAGGTATACAGATTAATTATAATCACTCTATAGACTTTCTTCTTCTTTACATTAACTTCAAAGACACAGAAGAAATTGAGGTTAAGGATAACCACTTCACATTGTATATTCTGACTGCATGGGTATACAGAATCTTCTAATCTGATTTAGTAGACAGCTAAAAGCATACTTCTTACTGTCATTGTGCAATTCTAACAGGAGTAGTTTTAACAGAAAAAAAATACAACTGCTTTGTAGTTTAGATCTGTTTTTCATTTCCTTATTAATCTCTCTATTGTGCATCTTGCCACATACATTTTTTAATAAGTAAACTGGTGTTGGAAAATAAGAACAGCATGGTTAATTATTTATTTTTGGAACTCTTCATTAATTTATTTTTTGCATAACAAATCTAGCACAGACAACCTAGACAAACCTAGTTCTATATCTCAGAGATGGCGATCTCTATTCTATTGTTTGTGTCCAGCAGAAAATCTCTTAGAACCTGCATTTTTGTAAAACAGAGGTAACAGTTTTTATCCCTGTCTTATGATTATGAGTAATTTACAATGTAGGACAGGAGAGTTGCACACTTTTAAGATGGAGCTTGATAAACTCATAAAGGTATTACCCTACAATGTAATTTATGATAGCAGGGGAAATAAACCTGATGACCTATTGGGTCAGTCCTTAGTGGTCTTACACTACTAACAACTTCAAGAGACTTGTGCAGTTTTGATGAAAACTACAAAACCTACAAAGTCTGATATAAACTTTGAATGTAAAGATAGCTTAAGAGAGACAATGTGTTTACAAGCTGTTTCTGTTGTGCTTTGCCTTAATTACCGGTGGTGTTCAGTTCTGAGAGATTCCTTCCTTGACATTCCAAATAAATTTTTCATTGTATGAGACCGATCAGATAGGGGTAGAGAATAGATAGAGATATACATCTGTTATGAAGGACCTTGCAGGTTTATTATGGTTTTGCAGGTGCCATAATGAGCACAAAGTGGTCAGAAGATAGCAGAGTTTGGTACTGTTTCAACAACCAAGGAAACAACTCTGTCTTTGTGGTGTTCTGGAGTGAATATATTTTGAATATTGCATTTCATATTAGACACTACATTCCAAAAAAGACATTGACAAACTGAACGAAGTTCAGAGGACAGCAAAAAAATAATCAAAGAGATGGAAGGATTGATTTCTGAGGAAAGATAAAAAGAAGAAAGTATGTATAACTTGACTCAGCAATGATAAAGGGCAGGGAGAATTATCAGGCTACAAATAGCCAATGGATTTAAATATTAAGTCAGAGAGAAATAATCTAGTGCAGGACAAGATGATGTAGCTAGAATATTGGCATGAAATTAAGGAAAAGAAACTGTAAACTGAATGCCAAAGCAACCATTGAAGAATAGATTTGTTGACCTGATTGGATTCGAATTACAATGCAATAACAGTTGTGACACTAATTCGGTCAATCTTTGACCAGTCATACTAAAAATATCATAGAGTTACAGGACAACACTGAGTCAGAAACTAACATTCTTTTATTTTATAATCAAGTAAATAATCCTGGGCTGTGTTAGGAGGAGTGTTGCCAGGAGGGTGAGGGAAGTGATCCTTCTCCTTTACCCTTTTGCATCAGCTAGTTTGTTTGTTTTCCTTAGTAAAAAGAAAATCTCTGCATAATGTTTTCCCTATGAAATTCTTTAATTTACCAACTTGAAATATTATTTTCTATCAATTTACTAAGTGCTTTCTAATTTTTATTGATTAATTAGAATATCTACTAGATGATAGTGAAATGATTTTCATTTACATCAAACTTACACAATCGCTTATAGTATTACTCAAGCAATGTTACTCAAATAACTTAAGTTGTGCGTTGTGGGTTAAACCCAGTAGGCAGCTTAGTCTCACATGGCCACTCACTTACTCCCCCACAGTAGGATGGGGGAGAGAATAGGAAAGGTAAAAATGAGAAAACTCATGGATTGAGATAAAGACAGATTAATAATTAAGGCAAAAGCTGCACATGCAAGCCAAGCAAAATAAGGAATTCATGCACTACTTCCCATCAGCAGGCAGGTGTTTGGGCATTTCCAGGAAAGCAGGGCTGCATCACATATATGGGAATACAAATATTGTAACTCTAATTGCCCTCTTTTATTGCTGAGCATGATGCCATATGGTATGGAATATCCCTTTGATCAGTTGGGGTCAGCTGTCCTGACTGTGTCCCCTCCCAACTTCTTGTGCACCCCAGCCAACTCATTGGTGAAGCAGCATGAGAAACAGAAAAGGCCTTGATGGTGTGTAAGCACTGTTCAGCAGTAGTTAAAACATTGGTATGTTATCAATACTGTTTTAATCACAGCTTCAAAACAGAGCACCGTATGAGATACTATTTTAAGAGAATTAACTCTACCCAACAAAATTAGTATAGTTGTGTCAACATTCTTGTCCTAGAAAGAGTCAGAAGAATGGACAGTTCTTTTGTTCTTAGCAGTTATACCTTTAGCCAGAATGTGAAAGACTTGGCATTGATTTGTATTTCTGCCTGGAATAAGGACCTCTCAAAGGAGTGTTCAAATTGCCAGTTTGTTCTGGATTGGATAGGTTGATGAGGATCTAAGGCGTTCTTATTAATGCTTTTGGAGGCTAGAGAAAAAGCAAGGGTAAGCAGGGATGAATAAAACCATTCCTCAAGAGAATAGAAACTTCAGAATTAGCACGTTTGCAAGTGAAAGCTATTTTTTTTAAACCATTAAAATAACTGGAGCATGAATTAGAATCCAGAGTTTTCCTTGCTTCAGTGAGGACTCCAATAACTAGGCTGAAGAATTGTACTCGCATCATTTTCTTTTCTGTATTAAGAAATCTATACTTTTACCATGAAACACTGCAAATAGGTGAATTTGAACTTTATCTTTCCTGGTGGGACCCTAAATTCTTCACTCCCCACTGCAGAATATTTTTAGCTTTGTAGATTCCATGACTTTCTTGGAGTTGTCACTGATCTTCCTAGGCAGAAGTGAAAACTGAACTGCTACAACTCCTAGGCAGATGAGATACACCAGCCTTTCTACTGCAGAATAAAAGATGTGGAAAACAGGGCCAGGAGAAAGAAGGTGATAGGGAAAGACAAGAGGCCTTCACTGGTGGGCATCTTTTCTTCTATTGTCTTTTAATAATGAGAATACTCAAGTCTGAGTCTCAGGTTCTACAGCATAATAGAGGTACTTTTCCAGTCGGTGTTCTGGTCTTTGTGGATTTCATTCTCAGATATTTAACTCCTCCTAGATAATGACACTATTTACCTAATTCAAAACATTGATTTCTGTTTTATGATAGAGACATTAAAATTTAGATTTCACACATATAGTAATAGCTGAATCCTATGTGACGTTAGCCCATAAGCATTAACCTTACTTACAAAACATTAAGTAATGACCTCAGAGCCTGTACTTTTTCTGACATCAGTGTTTGCTTCCAACTGCAAAATCAAGAACTACTTTTATGCCTGATTTCACTATACATAAAATGGCCACAATGGACCTATATGCTCTAAGGTGTCATGAGGAAAGACAGAAGACAATCATAAAGGGTAATGAGAAGAGCTTTAAAACATGAAGAGAGAGAATAGAAGCTAAGTGAATAGATCATTTGGATGTAAAAACACAGGTTAATTGTGTCAGGGCCCTGAGGACACTATCAGGCCTTACTGGCCTTGCCCGCCTCACCTGGGCCTCTCTGCATCCCTGCCCACGGCCTATTTCAGCCCCCTGGGGCCTTCAGTCCCTGCCCCAGTGACCCCGCAGCAGGGCAGGTCTCCAGGCCCCCACAGCCCTGACCAGCCATGGGCCCCATGTCCTGGCCCAGCCTCAGCCCCTCCCCGTCCCTAGGGAGGTGCCCGATGCCAGGGGCTGCGGCTGCCCCCGGCTACCCTGCTCCCCGGCTGGGCGGTGGGACAGGCCCTGGCTGCCGGGCCCTGCCTGCCCAGCCTGGGCATTCCCCAGGGCTCCCAGATCCCAGCCCCCAGGGAGCTGCGGGCTCACGCTTCTCCATAATAAAGAGTATACTTAGAGAACATCTTATAAGTAGGTGAGAAAGGATTCTTCTAAATCATCAGTCATTTGCCCCAGGGAAAAGGAAAATACTCTCAGCTGTTATTCAACTCAGCCCTACTGCTAGCTTTCTGTTTTTTTTTAGATAGGTGACACATTGCATGCTATTTTTTTCACACAAGCTAAAGTTTTCTGTGCTTTTTTTCAGAGCAGCATGGTATTTTCTCTTAACATGTTTTCTGTAATCTTGTAAGGACTTCTTGGAATAGCATCACTTAAAGATAATGATGTTTTCATTTGTATACATAAGATATATGTACATAGCAATAAAATATATATACTTAGCAATAAGATTATGTTAGCATTGCATTTACAGTTGCAATGCCATTATACAGACAGCCCTTGAAAAACAGTTTCCATTGCAATGATAATTCAAATAAGTTTTGAAACTTGCTGCCAAATATACAGAAGTCTATCAGTGTTCTAACACTTGAATTCAAAATGGCCAAGATTATTAAAAACAAGTAAATCGTGGTTTAACATTTTATTAGTTCCACTTTTTTCCAGCTCTTTGAGAACTCTTCAATTTATTGCATTGAATCAGTGTCCTTTGAAAGTGCCCTGATTATGTTGCCCTTGCAATTCCAGAAGTCATATTTTAAAAAGGTCAAAATGTTTATCTTTATAACAGAAAAAGTCATAGCTACTTATTGGTCTTGAAGTTGTTTCCTGTTCTGTTCCCCTGATGTTAATTTCAGTGCTTCAGCTTTCTTATTCTCTTTTTCTCTTAAGGTATGTACTTTTGATGTATATAATTCAAGACAAATAAAAATCAAACCAAATAGAAATGAGACCTTTGATCTTCTAAATACATTGCTAAATTAATCTCTTTTCCTTACCTCTATTTTTTGAAAAGGACACTGCTACTTTGAGTTACTGATGGAGTAATTTACCCTTTTGATGCATACCTCACTGCTTTTCTGGAATTATCTTTTTGTTCTTCTGTTTTTCACCAAAAAAGTCAAAGCTTGGCCTTTTAAGTGATGATCACCTTTCCAATGACCATAAAGGAATCACAGGTTTTCCTTTTATAATTGTTTTAACCTGTTCTCTGTTTTATTCCTAAACATTTCTTTTGATAGCTCAAGGGAGAAATTTTTATCCCTGCAGAGAATGGTCCCATGCACAGTTGATAAATGTTTCAGCCCAACTCGTAGAGGTATGGATGAAACAGTGACAACAGCAAAACTATAGAGCCTCTTAAAGTGGTTTTGTGTCTAATGGCATTGAAACTTACTACTTTAGTGGAAGATCCACTGTTGGAAATCCTTGGTCCCACTTCAGATGCTTGTTCCCCTCACTAGTGCTGAATGCTGAACTGATTCATGTCTGGTCTTGCTCAAAATGACATGGCTGAGATGTTTCTGGGAAAGTGAAGATGCAGAGATAATTATATATATATTTAAAATTAATTTCAGTTTGTGGCTTATGAAGCATAAGGGATAATTTCTGACCATGTGAAAGTTTTGGGTAATTTTTGTGATTAAAAAGAGGTAGGTTCATGAGAAAGTTGTCTTGTTAAAAACTTTGTATATAGGCATAATAGAAAAAAAGTTGCCTTTAACACAAAGAAAGCACCGGTTTTATTAATTAGATGAAATTTAGAAATTTAATTTCTATTAATGAAATAGAAAACACTAAAGACTTGTAATATGTTAATTTCAGTAAATTTGGAGAAAGTATTTGTGAAATGTATCTATTTTTACAAATTATTAGTGAAGTTACTGTAATCATAAGAGAATTTGAAAAATATTTATAAGGTTATTTTGTGTTATAATCTTATAGTTTTAGAATTGGTGTAAATGTAAATAAAATGACATAGCTAGTATAATGGCACTCGAAATATATAGTGAAAATATGCATAAAATGATAATAATTTGTCACAAATAATACTTTTTTATCTGGCAATCATTTTGTTCTGTCAGATCAGAATGTTATATATTCTAGTGTAAAATGAATAAAAACTTTATAAGAAAATGTTGCTTTTTAAAGATTTTTATTTTCATAATAAGTGATGCTAATTCTTTCTCTTGTTTTCTCATCAAGTAAACCTCTGTCTTTTACATAATATTTTTGTCTGTATGATGAGAGAGAGAGTGGTCTATTTAAAAAAAGAAAAATGACCCCTTTCAGTCTTTTCTGTGTATGAAGTCTCTCTGTCTTAGGTATGAAGTTATTAGCTGTGGTAGCTTGGTAGCATCTGACATATTTCTGAAACCAGTATTTAGTCCCATGTCCTAAATATTGAGTGGTAGAGGTGACAATTAGACTTGGGAGTATGTGACAGAGGAATGGACAGGCCCTGTGTTAGAAAATTGAGGGGAGATTTTTATTCTTTTTTTCTGTATTCTTTTCAGCATACAAAGTTTTTCATGATGACTTTCTCTGTCCCATGATGGATTAAAATAACAGATAAGTCAAAAGGGAATTAACTCTTTGCAGTGTATAAACAAAAATGTATCAACCAGCTGGGCATGAAAAGAAGTCAACCTCTTTTTAAAAGAGCATTTGTATGGTATATCCAAATAGCATTGCATTCTGTACATCTTTCACAAGATGTGAGCTCACATTATGGCCATCTAACAGTTTGTTGTTCAAGCAAAGACTGAAAATTATTTTGCTACTTTCCCCATAGCCTTTCTTTTCATCTACTGTCCAAGTAGACAGCTGCAACATTTTTTTTAAAAGCTCATAAAATATATATATTACTAGTAATTCCTCTCCCAGTTATTTGGCCATGCTTTGAATAGAAGCCAATCTGATAATTTCACCCGTGAGAATTCCAGAAGTGGGACATACATAGACTGCCTTGGGGATGCTGACAAACCTTGGGCCTAAGCTCAGTCCCTTGTTGCTTAGTTAGCATTCCTTGGACTTGAAGAGTTTTCAGTATTATCAAAAGCAAAAATTTAGCTAATAAACAAACTACGCATTTGGAGCTTAACAACTGATCTGATAAAAGTCATGTTTGTATTTACACAATGCTATGCTGATGCCTGAGTTAAGAAACCTGATAGTACAATTAGGCTAATTTTGGTTTTGAGATTGACTAGAAGCACGTTTGGCTGAATTCTTAAATTATGGTAGCTTGAAGAAGCTTAAAGGCTGTGATATCCATAGGTCTTAATGATCCTGACCAGCCTTACCTGGGACATCCATCTACACCATCTGCCTTGGGTTGCAGGAGCCTCAGTTAAGCTGAGGCCTGATCACCCAGCCCCCTTGCCTGGGCTGTGGCTCAAGTGTACCTGTCCTGGTTTTGGTCCTGTCTCCTGCATGGACCTTGAACCTACGCTGTAGGTAGCTTGTCTCCTGAATGGATGTCTTATAGGCATGTTATATCTTGCCTCCAGTCCTATCTTTGGTCCTGTCTTCTGCTGCTCCTATCTGGATTCCCTGGATAGACCCTGTGCCTGGTTCATCTCCTTGCCTTGTCTGGGACTGTTGCTGGACTCCATTATCAGCACACTGACCAGACCACCTCGGTTGGTAAGGGCACTGCCCTGCCGGTGCTGTGGACGCTCTTGGTTGCTCTTCCTTTTGGAGTAGTCCTGCTCTTTGTGCTCCCCTATACTGATACAATATGGGGATCATAAACAGGGAGGAAGGGGGATACTAACAGTAAAAAAAAAAAAAAAAAAAAGGTGTCATACAAGAGAATACAAAAATCTTGGAGCATAGAGGACTGGTGAACATCACCTTGCCTAAAAAGTAAGGGATTGGTGCACCAGCTTCAATCAAGGTCAAAGTTGTCTTGTAGTATTCCCTGCTTGTCCTAGTGAAATTGTTCCACTGTGTAAAAAAGGAATTCAAGAGTCATCAGATCACATCAAGTGTCTGTTACTGTTAAGTGAGGGCTTTCAAACTGGGTGCCTGCTGTTATCACTGTTCCTGTGGTTTGTCAAACAACTACTGGTTTTCTCACTTTGTACTCTCYCATTTTCCTAGTGCAGATGTAATTTTTTATGTATAATTGAACACTCTTTAGTGACTTAAGACTTAAAAGTGGAACCATCCAAAATGTATCTGAATATTTTAACCACTAAAATACAGAGTTATTTGTCTTTTTTTTCTTCTTTTAGGCACAATTACTATTTATTTTTACARAAGGAGACTGTTTTCCCCAAAAAGGAGCTTGAGAGACACCTTTTATGAAACACTTCATAAGTCTGGTGATTAAAGTATTCCTATGTTCCCAAGAACATTTAAACCATCAGCTTTCTAAATAAGGAGATTTAAAGTTGGGCTGCTTACCTGCTTGCATACTCTTTAACCACTGGCTGCGGTATTGTATGGTTATCTTTTCCTGTTTTTACTTAAAACTCCATCCTACAGCAGAATAGAACCATTTACATTGTAAAATAGTAGTAGCTAAAATGCTTTTTCTCCAATCAATTTTTTTTTTTTTTTTTTTACAAATCAGCATTTTTCTGATTGAAAAGCTGTTGGCAGAAAATGTCAGACTAGCCCTAATCACTTAAACTACATATATGAAAAGTGAAATCACTAGAGAGTGTTAACGACTTGGAACATTTGCACATTTAGCAAAAGTAGAAAAGAAAACAAGTATTGATTTCTGTTTGTTTCAACAAACATTGGCAAGATCATACCTAGATATCTGCAATCAGAAAATGTATTGGGATTTGCCAAGATTTCTATCAATTGTTGCTTTAATCTGGAAGAAGCTAGGAATAACTTCCTAATTAACTTCTAAATTATTGTTCTGTTAAGGTCTTAATCTCTGGAATATATTTTTACAACAATTAAATATAATTTTCTGTGCATCATTTATAGTGTTGCTATAAATACTTGCTATTGATAAAACACTAATAGATATTCTATCAATATAATATTCTCTCAACATTCTGAAACTGTTTAAAACAAACACACTATATATTTTTGAAATGCATTGTATGTGTTCATTTTTATATATCTGTTTATAACGTACATTCCTGACAAAAAAACCTTATTTTACCACAGGCTTAAATCGCACCTTAACTACATCTGAATGGATATGGCGCTCTGAAACATCCTTTACTCTAATTTTATTTTTATATTATGGTATTTTATTGCATTAGAAGTTGATTTTACCACTTGAAAAGTATACATTTTTCTCTAGCAGCTACATCAAACTTTACATAAAACAAGATTATTCTATGAAAGTATTTATCACTGTATTTTGTAAGTTTTTTGGTTATACATCATTATGCATTTATAAACACCATTGCCCCCCAAAAAATTCTGGGACCACCATGAAATATTAGAGTCACACGTTTTACTAGCCCTTAAATAATTGTGTAATTTTGGGGAAAAAAATAGCTACAGGAATAGCCAATCAATTGGTGAGTGTTATGATATTAAAGATACTGCTGATTATGAGACTCTCAAAGCAATATAGTTCAACATGATAGCTAGGAAGCTTTACTTAGCACTTGGAAAGGACAGACCTAATCACTCTGCAGCCTTAATTTGACCCTCTTGTGTGTATACATTAGGATACAACTTTTAGTTACATAATTACATATAAATTAATGGACCATTTCCTCATTTTTTCTTCTGATAAGACTGTAACTTATATTAGTGTGTATTATTTTAAATTCTTGACTTATAACTTTAATAACTTAAAGACTATGATTTTTTTTCTTAAGGAATGTTATCAAGCTTCTGAAAGTGTCTGAACTCAGAAAATTCTTCTAACATGAACAAAATAGAGTTCATATTAGAGAAAAATTTAAGTCTGAGAACATATAAATTAATAAGTAAGAAGGTTAAAGTAAATTAAGTGCATCATTTCAGTCCTTGTATAGATAGAATTGGTGGTACAGAGGTACCGAAGGAGTACATTATCATTAATAGTTTATTAAACTTAAACTCATTTATCTTAAATCAATCTTCCTGTAATTATAGTGCAGTTGTGCAGTTAAATGATGTTGAAAAATTGCAAAGGGTTTCCAAGCAGCTCGGTTTAATAATCACAGAAAATGGCTGTGCTAAGACAGGTGTTTTGTCCTTTCTTTTTTGGTGGATGTGATCAAGGTAACTGCTTCAGTGTCAATTGCTGTCTCATAAATATTAGTAATTTCTGCAATTTAAAGATAGTATTCTTTGATTTGTCCAACATTTTTTGGGACAATTTCTTCACATTTTTTGAGGGAAAAGCTTTATTCTTTGTCGTGCCTTTTGTAAATAAAATAGTCCTGTGTCAATCTGCATTAGAATTTTTAGGATTCTAATCACAGACCCCACAGAGCCATCCAGAAGATTAACTCAGGAAGTGTCCTCTGTAGATGTAGGACTTCTCTAATGTTTTGATTACAAAATTTATTGCCTGTCCTAAGGTGTAGCAAGTCCCAGTGTATAACACTGTAAAATAAAACGACTAAGTAACTGGTCTCTTTCTACTGCTGTGCTACTTTCTCCTACTTTGCTCTGTAGCACTTAAAAGAACTCCACTGAGGTGCTCTTTTAAACAAATTGGTATAAATGGAGTGTACCCAGAAGTCATGCAATTATGCTATTCCTTGGCTACTTTTGGAAATATATATCCTCCTTCTCTGACTGATGTAATTCTATATCACACAGAGTTCTCAAAGTAGCAAAAACACCCAAAAGAAAGATCACCAGATATCTCCAGTTCCGTATCAGTCAGCTGTGAGCAACAATAGAACTATTTGTGTTTTGAAGGCTGCCATCTTGACTAATATACTTGATACCAGGATCGTCAACATTAAAGCATTGCATTAGTTTAATTGAGCTCTCTGAATTCTTAAACGGAGTCTTTAGGTGAAGCAGAAAGCTAAATTAATTTCATTTTTTTTTGAGTAATAGCTATTGAAAAATGACTATTGATGGTAGCTCACAGAGACCACAGTTAGGATACATGTATGTACGTACCTCTGTGGTAAATATTTGGTACATAATATTTGTTCCATGGTTTATAATCTAGAATAAAATCAAATGTGATGAAAGACATAAATTTTAAATGTAGGATGGAGTACAACAATGACAGTGCTAAGAATAGAATCATGAAAGCTAACACTTTTCATACTTGTAAAATACATTGCTTTTTCTAAATTAAGAAAATAAAAAGTGAAAAGCCTCTTGTGTCCATTTTGCAAACTCTCTGCAGTAAGACAAATTCCTGAGGCTCATCTGGTGTTTGTTCATTCATAAAGAGACTGAAATATTCTTTCATTCTTCTACAGCAAATTGTGGGGGAATGAATCTGTCATTTTGGGTACCAGGAGACTGCTAGTTCTAGTATTTGACCAACACAGCCTGTATCATCACTGCAAAGGGCTTGTCCGCTGTCCCAAAGGAAAGCTTCACATATACCTGAACTTACAACATCATCTGAGTAAGCAAATTCATTCTGAAAATATCACTCAGTTTCTTCTATTACCTTTCAAAGTGATCAGCCTTGCAAAAACATCAACCAGTCCTCTCAACTCCCTTGGAGGCAGCCTGTTGGGTCCCAGAACAGATTTTTATCATATATATTTATCATATTTACATTACTGTTACATTATGATGATCCTCAACTGGCAACTTATGAACCATTCTGTCTGAAGTGATTCTTGGATGTTGCTGATCAAGTCATACTCAAGCACAAGGCCCAAGAGGCTACGGTGAAACTGTGTCTTATTCAAAGGCTATATCTTTTCAGACTTTCTCACATTTTTATCTAATACTTTACTGCTACTGGTTTGGATCACGTAATAAAGATTCAAGTAATGTGGCATCAATGATTTTTTTCCTTCAGGTGGAAAGCTTTTCCTGTCCGTTTTCTAGAAGAAAATTGAAATTTCTTGATACTGAAGAGACGGGCTTTATTCATGCTAAAATGAAATTCTTGTAACTCTGTAACACTAAGAGTTGGTAGATTTTTTTATCTGGATAGATAGACCTCTCTGAAAGACCCTACACACTAGGAAGTGAAAGGTTGGAACTTTTTTCCTCCCCAAATTTTGTCAGCCTACATTTTTTTCTTGGGTATATGAACATTTTAGTTTATGTATTCATGGGACGATAAGGAAGAGAAAGATCTGTTGATCTCTGTGCCATGGCATCAATTATCTCATATAGTTTTGTATAGTATTAGGAGATATTGGAAATTTTCTCCTTTTGAAGGTTTTCAAAAAAATTGAAGAGATTTCTGTTCATAGAAAGTGCTGTTTTTCTTTGTGGCTACAGCACTTGGGATAAAGGTCTTACCAGCACAGTTCATTTGAAAAGAAATGTAACTGAGAACCCTTTCTCCAAGACACATATCTGACTTCTGCTTACAGTATGATAAATAGTGCAAGTCCGATAGTGAAACTCTAGTAAAGTCCATTATTGGTTTTGCTAAAATTGTGGAACTTCTTATGAAACTGCCAATTCAAAGATTAAAATAATGGCATTTTATAAAAAACTATCACTGATTTTTTTTTTGTTTGTTTGCCTGAAACTTTTTCTGTTCCTGTAGACCTCCCTGTGGTTATACTTGCAGGGACACTTGATTCCAGGACTTCTGACTTAAGTTAAGTCTAACTTAACAAAACCTTATATTACATTCTGGTAGTTTTTTACAGCTAGTGTCAGGGCCCTGAGTGCACTGGCAGGATCTGCAATGTTTTTCTTCCTCACCTAGGGGGTTAGCTGCTTGTGCTCAAGACCACATCTGATATTATCCATATGTGTAACCTTGGATCAGGCTGATGAGGAAAGCTCTGTGTGGAAAAACACCTTTGAGAGGCTTTGTCAGGCCTTCCTCACTGCACATGGGAACTACATTTAAGCTCACACCGTTGGCCTTAGTCCTTGTGTGACCTGCGCTGTAGGTATACATGTGCCTGGATACATACCTTCCTGATCTGCTGACCTGACTTCCTGGTGGATCTCAGACATCACTATGGACTTGTCTGATGAACCTGACTTTTGGCTGAACCTGGTTACTGTCACTGGACCTGCTCTGCTCTTCTTGCTTGGGTATTGTGGGACTCTGCCTCTTGTTGGTGAGGACACTGTCTCTGCCTGCCCTGCTTTGCCCCTGCCTCCTGGCTCACAGTCTTTGTGATGCAGCTCACTTTTGCTGCTTCCTGACAACTGCTGCCATAAACCAATATTTTAAAAGGACAGTTCTGTGCATCTTTCACATTTGATTTGTTGAGGCATTATGAAATTAATGTCTTGCCCTGAAAAAGCGCCCATTGAAACCCAGCCCATGTTCTTGATAGTCCTTTTAGTGTCATCATCTGGTAAGTATGACTGCTAAAATCAAGACCTGCTTACTTCTAAACTCCAATGATTTGCCTGAGGAACCAATTTTTACAATATTTTGGACACCTGCTCTTGCTCTGCACCACTTGGCACCAAAATACTTTCCTCCAGACTGGGTATATTTGTTTCATATGCAGTGCACTGACTCATAGCTCGATCTGGCCATCCACGTCAGATCAGAAGTTCTACTACCAACACCTGTGCTATACCTGCAAGGGCTGAAGAAAATAACATAATGAATATTTTCTGTGAATATACATCTGCCCAAACTGGAGAAAATGTTGAAACCTGCTTGTCTGGCCAAGAGAAGAATTCAAGCCTTCCTAATTTCATATGAAATTTCAACATTCTTTATCATCTTCAACCTGTCTTCTCAATGGCAACCTGCAGAATTAAGAAATGGTTCCAGTTACCAATGACTAAATATCATTATGTTTGAAAGTGCATAGTTTGGCAGTTATGCTTTGTTCTTGTCCTTTGTGTTTCTCTTCTATCAAGATTTGTGCTCTGTCAGCAGACATAGATTGAAAGGTTTGGAATGATCTGAATTACAGCTATTGGTTCTGATTTATATTTTAAAAGATTATTTCTCAGGTCAACTTTTGCTTTTTAATTTATTTATTAATTTCTGAATCTTCATTCAGTAAAGTAATATGTGTTAAACTATGCGGGGAGCAGGATCTACATTCATGAAAAACTATCCCAAGAAACGTCTGTTATGGTCCTCCTAAAGGCAGTTAGAAACCCTAAGACTGTTTTGAAAAGCAGACAAAAAAGAAGTCTTCTTCAGATCCTTCAATGAGATTTTGAAAATGAGTTTGGGTGACTTGTGAAACACAAATCTTTTTTGTTTTTGTTTTTCCTGTCAAAGTTATGGTCCTAAACTACTTAGGATGCTGCAACTCTTGCTCTCGCTAAAACACTGTGCAATCAATATTAATTTAGTTGACCAATGAAATCTGAGGGAACTATTTGATATCTGCAGTACAGATCACTGCTGAGGTACAATATTACCCTATTTATTCTAACAATATAAGGTTTACAGTTCCCAACTCTACTGTGACAATCTTTAGAAATTTTAATATTCTGTGAAGATTTTATAAACTGGGGAAAACTTCAGTTCATATGTTATTGTTATCTTTATAACAGGCAGATTTCTATCAAGCACAAAGATGTTGTAGGGGAAGTAAAACCACATAAATGTCTAGGCTTGAAGAAATTGTTAAAAGTTCCTCCTGGGACACTCCCACCCCTACCGTGAGATCAAATCTGCCAGCAACAGGTACAGTGTTGCCCTTCCAGAGGCTCCTGTCTAGCAGGGCAGGCTTCCAGCTGGAGAGATATTGTGGGAAACCCCTGGTGAGCAAGTGCAGTATTTTATAATATCCTTCCAGCTGGCAACCTGCCTAGGATGGTATTTCTGTGCACTCTTCAAAACACTTTAAGAAGTTTATTAAGATTGCAGGCATCAACCATGGCAACTGGTAGGAACTATATTTCTCAAGTGCACCAGAAAAGCATATATGCAAATAAATAAGTGTGTATTGTGGGAAGATACAGGTCAATCTAATACTCTATTGTAATTTCAATATGTATTGAATAAGATGACACCTGGAGTCTGAGCACTACAGTCAAATCCAGATAGGAATGCTACTGAAACAAAGCCTTACCCTAATAGTTTTGTACTTGTTTGTGTGTATCAGGTGATGGGTTTCCTGGTGCTGAAACATACTGTATATTCCTAGTCATACATACGTACTGCAGGAGGGTCAGTTAACACTTCATGATGAACCATACCATAAAGGATTACTTAACGGAGTACTATTAGCATGTGAAGAATTTTCTGTTTACTAAAAACTAACTAAGAACTTAGATAAACTGGGTCCGTTGATGGATCTTGTTATCAGTCCGCTGCTCTGTGTGCTGTAGTCAGACCCTGTAGGGGTGTGCCCTCCTAGTGAGAGCAGCACCTGTGCTGTGGTTACCTTTGGCTCATGGCTCATCCTTCTTTGTGGAGCAGTCCTGCTCTTGCTGCTCCCTAACACACACAAAAGCTATGCTAACAGTCGTGTTAGGAAAAACTAAGTAGATAGCAAAAGCAAACCCAAATAATGACCAAAAGAAAAGAGTTGAAGTAAAAAGGAGAAAATGAAAGTATGGCCAAGCCAAAACAAGTAAACAAACAAAAAACACAAAACAGGGATAAAAAGTGGGAAGGATATATAAATTCATGTTATTTTTTATTGTTATTTTCAGTGACATTTATAGAAAAAAAAGTCTTTAGTACAAACGAAACCAAACCAAAAACTTAACCAAACCCAAGCAAAGGAAATGGAAAGAAAAAACAGTCCAGTTTAAGCATGTAAAAAGAAAAAGACTTATGTAAATCACAACTTTTAAGTCAGCATTTTCTACCATTTTTCTACCAGTGATTTTAACCATCATTTTAAAAGCTAGTCCATTGAAAAAATTCTGTTTTGAGTAGTCAGTAGCCTGGCCAATGCTGTTTATTTACAAACTTTTTCTAGATAGGCTAGAGAAAAAGGGAATAAGTTAATTTGAGGTAATGTGATTGTGGTCCCATTCTTAATGATGATGCACTTCTTGAAGAATTAACTTTTCATTTTTATATTCTGCATAATATTTGTAGCATACTGTAGTACAATGGCAAATAAGTAGTGCTTATACAAGCAGTGAAGAGTTTGTTCTAAGATTTTACCCCTCCCCTCACCACATTTAGAAAAATTCACTCTTATTTGCTTTATTGATAATCTAGAGAAAAAGAGCGATAAGGCAAGGAAGTATAATTTTAACTACAATCAGATGTAATTAGGCTGAGAAATTCTGGGACTACCCATATCTTAGTGTAGACCCAGATTAAGTACAAAACAATGTTAGCCTTTTCTCCAATTCATTCACTGCCTTATATATCCTTGGAAACAAGGGTACAGTGCTTTACATCATAGCCACACCCTAAGTGTTAGGGCAAGACCAAATACAAATACTTTATCCTGGCTGGAAAGGCCAAAGCTGAATATTTACCCTTTGTTCTCAAAAAGCCATTTCTGCCTGTGCAGAATTCTTCTGGACTGTTCATATTCTATAGCCTGTCAGAGTAGGTAAAAAGGTCTGTATAACGAGACTTAGACTCCAAGTGTTGTATACGAGAAACACAAAATGCTTTAAATCTATTTTAAACATCTTGCTTTCAAAAAAACAAATGTTCCATTTTCCCCTTTCCTTTAAGCAGTCTTAGTGCAGGAAAAACTATTCTGGAACACTCAGAAAATAAACGGCTGCCCTGTGATAGATGGCTCAGAATTGAAGAAGTAATGGCTTTGAGATTTCTTAAGTACAAAGTCTGCTACCTGTTTCCTCCAAATAATTTAAAAAATAAATAAATAGAAGTCCCCAAATGTTTAGATAACACCAAAGCAATGGCTGTATTTGAAGGGTGGTTGGGAATATCTTTGTGTTTTAATTAATAAGAATTGTTTATAATATGGAGTAATCATTGACAAAAGCAAGTAAACTAAAAGCAGGTGAAATTAGCTCTATATAAAAAAAATCAACAAAAAACAGTCAAGCAATAAAAGAACAACTGTGTTTAACAAGTAAAAAGTTTAACAGTAGCAAGCACACTACATAGGGCAATAGTTTCAAGCCTTTTCCTTGGATTGTTTGCTAAACTTACAGACAACATTCTGTTCTTAGGTATGTCTGTGTTACCCATTGGCTTCTGTCCCTGTAACTCCTACATGAGTTTTATCTCCATCATGATTTCTTATAACGATGTTACAGTCTTGTTGCATCTGAAGAAAATATCACTTGGGGCCAGATTACTCATTACTTTGGCTTGTGTACTCATTTATAACATTGCAAAATGGGTTAAAAATGTTACCTTTCTGATTTGTTGGGCAATGATGAAGTGGGTCTCTTACAGTTATTAGAATCAGGGGAGAGGAGGGAAAGGGAGAAAACTCATGTAAGATGTTGTATACATAAGCATTTCAGAAAACTATTTCTCCATTTTTGTTTTTTTCTAGTAGATTCTAACAAGCCATTAAGAAAGTAGTTTTATAGCTACTTATATGTTTATGAATATTAATCAGGTTTTAGAGAAGTTTTGCTAGCCTTAATATAATAACATTAAGCTCCTGATTGTAGCTGTATGATAAAACCATTCTGAACTTCTAAAATGAAGTAAGAATATCCATCCAGGCAGTAGGAAGAAGAATTTATTGAAAAACATATCCTTTGTAGTCTTGCATAAAAGTTTTATTTGATATCAGGATTTCTACAATAAAGTTATACTTTGTTATGCAGAAAAGAGACAGATGATAAGTAACTAAAATTAAAGAAGAAAGAAAAAGGAATTGAAATCACCAACCTGAAGTTTTAAGTAACACATTACCAAAAAAGGTATACAAAGATATTCAGAAATCTTCAAGACATGATTTTAGCTTTGCTAGATTCCTCATCTGTGGACAAATATTCTATATCTTGAACAGGTGGAGAGGATGAGGCATGCGGTAGCTGAGTTACTCATGCAAGGTCATATAAGGAAAGTACGATTAAGCAAGAAAAGGATCCAGATTTTCCATGATGTAGGCAATAAACAACCTTCCTGCTTGCTGAAAATTAAGAAAGCTTCATCCAGCATTTTGTTGCTTCTTTAGACTTTTCCTTTCCACAAGTTTCTCATACTTATCTGATTGGAGCCTCCATAAAAGCAGTTCTACTGTGAAAGGAAGAAAAATACAGGAAGGGAATTATATGGAATATATTTCTCTTATCAGATTCTTAAATTAATACCTTGGACCTTATGTGAGTCAGCACCCTATTCTGCCCTGGCAGGAGCTTGTTCTGCGTGTCGCAGTGCTGTTGAAGCAACTGAGATTTAGCACTTTAGATTTTTCTCAGGAACTCATGAGACTTGGGGATATCCCAAACTAAACACTTAGCCAACATTTGTTGTTAGTTTCCAGTCCCTCTGAATATGTTTGTGTTCATAGCCAAGYTAATATTCAATACTAGGTGTTAAAATGTGCCAGCTAAGCATTATTAATACCATTGATTTGCTCAGAAACGTCATCCTGAGTACAGTTTTTTATAACTGATAATAGTTCTCTCATTCATTTTTTTACATTTTTATATTTTTATGTGAAATAAATTACAACAGTACCAGATTATCTACTCAGCAAACAAATTGCGTATGGCTTGTAATAGAATATCAGATCATTATGTGTCTAGAAGAGAAGATGCCTTAAAGTTAAGCCAGTATCATTATAGCAGCTTGAAGATTGTCATTATTGACAATATCTTCCACCCTCCTTTTGGTAATATTTTATGCAGTTTTAATATATTAAGGGTCAGATGTAGTCACAGGTTCAAAGAGCAAAGATACCTCCAGGTACATCTTCAGTACAATAAATATTTCTGGTTCTTAGCAGGATTTTGCACAGCAAGCCACTGCAACAGCGGGGTTCCCTTTGCAGCTCCTGTGATCGTGCTAACTTGTTATCAGCCAGCATTTGCTAGTAATGGCCTCATATAGGCTTTGGGGTAAGATACAATCTTCTTTAACTAACCCCATGCCTGAAGAAGCAAGTCATTGCTGAGCTACATCGGCCATGTACCTCTGATCATATGCTTGCTAATCTTGAGGCTTTCTGTCCAGCTAGGTGCATGACAAGATCCTCTGTGTTTCTCCCATTTTCCCCACTCTTTACAGAGCAATTAACCTAAAGTCTTAGAAACTACCTGGGAAACAATTATTATATCAGCAGAGGAGATCATTAACAAGCTTAGCTGAAGTGAAGACTGTATGTACTGAAGGAAAAGCTTTTGTACAAAGGGCTGCAGATCAAGGTGCTAAAAAGCTGAAGTAAGAAAAACAAATGGTGGGATCAATCTAGAGTAAGAAAGTTTACAGGTCTCAAGTATAAGGAAATGTAACTGTAAAAAAAGTGGAACAATAAGATGGCAAAAATCAGTGAACCATTTAAAGCTGTGCTAGCAAAAAGCCATTGAAAATGGTGTAAGAAACATGTCTAGCTGTCTACAGGACAAGAAAAACTGAAAAAAAATAGATTGGCGTGGGTGCCCTACTAGCACAGAGACCAGACAGAATGGCATTGACTCCTTACATAGTTAATACAACTGCATGAAGAACAGGGGTTCTGTCAGTAGAGTTGACACCAGGCCATGAGCAGAGGGTAAAACAAAGAATTGTTCTCACCCATGCATAGCCTTGGGACCATTCCAGCACTCTGAATTCCCCTGGACTGGCCAATCTGAGGTCCCTAAAGTTGGATCCGCTTTCCAGACAGAAAGCAGATCCTTCCCTCCTCCTCCCAAACTGCATACATACCCAGATCAGAAAATTCAAAAATGCTCTGTCTATAAATCAGTTAAATCTAGTCTGCTGAGTTCAGAATTAATGTTTTATACTTTTGGAAATAAGATATCCCCAGCTTTCTGATAGATATAATTATCCAGAAAAGAACTAACATTTAAAACGTGACTTTTTAAAATACCATAAACATACATTAAGTACATCTATACTTATAGTAGTCATGGCATATGGAGTAATGTGTATTTCTGAAGTGTTTTTATGATTCTGCATAACATTTTTAAAATGTTTCTTTAGTTATAGCTTGTGACATGAAGTTGCATCAACATGAGTTTGGTGAGCCATCCATGCAGAGGATAGAATTGCTAATGAAGAATGTGCTTCACAGTAAGTAAATGCCAGCTTTTTCAGAAGGATTTTCWTATATGCAGACATATGTTCTTGAGCATATATAATGTCTGGCTACATCCAATTACACAAATGATTCCTTCTAGGAAGTCTCATAACAGATTGCTGGTGTCCTAAACTTGCAAAATGTACATAGTAATATGAAATTCAAGCTGATCTTTTGTAGTTCCACACCCCCCCCCCCCCTACAATCACTTTTTCATCTATGTGATAGTTAGAAAAAAAATAATTTGGTGCAAAAGAATACATTTCCTAAGGAAAATGGCAATAACCCAAACTGCAAACTCTCTCTCCTCCTCTTCAGGAGTGTTAAACTCTTGAACATTTTTTCCTAATCTTTTTTGTACTGTGATCTATGATGAGAATAGAACTTGGACAAGTTCATGTAAAAATTGCTGGAAACAATGCAGTGCAATGTGTTCTAACTGCAATTAAAATTATGTTACTTATATGAAAAATCCCATGCTTTTTTGGWTGTTTACTTTGTTTATTCTGACTTTTTGTCATTATAAGAATAGTCAAATGATCATTTGCTTCCTTTTAAAAGCATGGTTGGGCTGTAGAAAGCTATTGTGTTGAAATTAGGAGACCATTAAGGATTTTTTGAGTCTAGATTTTATTTAGATTGTATGCTAAAGGCAGTCATCAGAGCTGAGTGTTTCCATCTTAATCTCATAAAGACCTTTCTTCACACTTATACGTAGAAAAATACATTTTATTTAGTCCTATAAACTACATAAGACTTGTGGAAAGGAAGGGGAATTTTTAAAAGAAGTTGTATATTTGGTAAATTCAATTACTCATGCAAAACTTTTTAATGTCTGCAGTGCTCTGAAATCACAAGTTATCACTGTAGTCATTCTGCTATTATCTATGTGCTTTTTTAATTCTTTATTTAGGGCAAAACTTCCCTCTTTCCCCTTCCCTTCTCATTCCTCCTCCCCTCCGCTCCCTTTTTTTAATGGAATAAGACCTATGATAGATTAGGTATGAAACAGTCTATAGTATCAGTACAATCATGAGCATGACAGTTTATGGCTTACTAAAAGCTGAACTGTTGCATAAAATGAATGGACTGGTTCAGAGTCCCTTCTGTGTTCCTCTGTGCATGGAGGGATTTTTGTACATATTTATAATTAATTGTTCGGTATCTCACGTACTAGATAAGCATTTCTATAAGAAGACACACAGAATAAAATAAATACCAGCTTGGTAGCTGGGCCCCAACTAAACTAGATGGGGAAGTCACCTAAATGGAAGATTTACCCTACCATATATTCTTTCTGAACATCAAGCAACAACAGCTTATATTTTTGTAGATACATTACACTGAATGTTTAAATATGATTTTTTTGTGATAATTAACTACTTTGGATACTTATCAGCAATAACACTTCATCAGCTAATCCTTTAAGGTACTTAATTGGTATCAGGATAAAAACAACAATGCTTAGACTGACTTTTATTTTAACTAAAAACTATTTCCATGAGCTTTATACTGTGCAGTTATGTATGTTACAGCATGAGGTGTTCTGATGCATTTAATGCATTAGAACCTGACGTAGTTCAGAATTGCTTGGGGATAATGCATATATATCCTTTCAAAACATTTCCCAGGAGAAAATAATTCAAAAATGAACTAAAATTTGAAGAACACTTGTATAATTTCACTTTTTATTAAAAAAAACCATACTGAAATGTTTAAAATAAAGGGATTCTTACAGTTTTGGATTAAAATTCCAGTATTTCATTTATTCATGTCTAAAAATCCAGCATTCTTTCAAGAACAATGTGAAATTGAGTCACCTCTTTTGGCAGTGGTGCACATTTTTTATTGCAGCTTTGTTAATTCTTGATTTTACTGTTCAATTTATAGCCAGAACTTTTTAAAATCAGACACTCTCTCCCTTTTAGAAGATCTTTATAAGTGAAAGCAATTTGCCTACTTTGCTTCTTTCCCCATAAAACCAGCAAATGGTAATATAAGTAGACACCTACCACCAGAAATAGAAACCAGAAAAAGATGCATTCAGCTCAAAGAAATGCATTTTTTTCCTGTAACTTGAAGTTTTCTTAGACATATTTCAAACAACAGCAAACTTCTGTAATATATGTTATAACATTACAATGTATGCATATATAAAAAAATAATAAATATATAAAATTAAAATCAGTAAATGCTTACCACTAAACTGTTTCCATTCCTTCTTTTCAGACTTTTTTTTACTTTTTTTTAACTTTTTTTTACAGTGCATCATGCACTATATTTAAGTTGTAAGAGCACTGTGATATGCAGATATTATCCAACTACACATCTTTAGCTTTTTGGACAACATATCCTTTACTATCAGAATGACCTGATACTTGGATAGAATAAGAAGCTGACCCAAATGGAGTAAAAAACTAAAAAGGGATGAAGGATAAAAAGAGGATTCATTTTAAGAAAGTTGTCAATACTGCCTCACTGTTGATCTAGGATATCTAATCACAGATCATTAAGTTAGTGAAACACCTCAGGGTCACCCTTGTCTTATTCCTTATCTGCCTACAATTTCCTTTTATATTAAGGAATTTAAAAGGGACATATGAAAGGCTAATAGAGCAAGGAAACAGATAACTGGGTTAATTGGACCAGAAACTGTGAAGGTCTGAGAAGCTGAGGAGCTTATTAGATGTATGAGGTATTAGCAGGTGACTAACAGCAAGCCAGGCCTTTTCTCACTTTAAAGTTTGGAGATTCATACAGGACCAGTATGCTTAGACTTTGCCTTTTCCAGATGTGTTTGCTAGTTTGGATGCATTTGATGCCGAGTATGAATCATACTGTTCTTTAACAAATATGGAGAGAGCTTACTTGACAGAAATCTTTAGTGAAGCAGCAGTAAAGTTGAACAACAGGAGAAAGTGCTGAGGTTTCCATAAGACTGTAGATACAGTCCTGTCTTCTTGGAGTCTATTTTCAACTTTCCAGAAAAATGTTGTGACACAGAAATTCTATTGCAGATAAGAAGTGGAATTTTTCTAATTTGGTATATAGATGGTGATAACACAAGCTCTCCATAATGTTATTACATGCTGTTTAAGATGATCTGTGTTCTCTGAGAAAATATGGATTTCATCCAACTATACTAGAAAATAATCAGATAAATCCTGATATCACACAAAAATGTCCCAGAAAAATGTCTAGGACACATTAAATAGGCCAAAAAGTGTAAAGAATGCTCAGATTATTTATGTCTGCTCTGGTTTTCTATTTATCATCTGACTAATTTTACTAAACTGTACACTTGCACCCAAAGTCTAATTTGCAAAGATATGTTTTGTTCTCTCCTTCTTGTCGAAGACATTACAGTAACCTGAATATTTCATATTCAGTAAAGAATACTCATTTTCTAAGATGATACAGTTGACATTTTATATTTTTCTGGAGTTTTAGACTCTTTTGCTCTAAGAATTGACTGAACCAGTGTCATTTCTGCTGAAACACTGAGGCAGGGAAGGGGAAAAATCAAAGCTAAACTTTTTAAGTCCCTTATCCTAAAGGACGTGTAGAGCTTTTGGATAAGTGCCAAAAAGAGAACTATACATTTCCTAGGTTTCTGGGTTGTTTGATGAGCAATAGAGAGCATTCCAAGATAACACAGGTTTTCCCTTAAAGAAGACCTCCTTCTTGTAGGAAATGGGGTGAGTCAGGACTCACCTATAGCCTCTTCCACCTCAGAAACTGTTAAGTTTCTGAGTAAAACTTTCAATCATAAAATACCAAAATCATGAAGTGTAAGGGTGACATAAGCTTATTTGGTCTGAGAAAAAGGTGTAGATCAAGTGGTCTAGTATAGTTTTATTTTTCAATGAAGAGATTAGTTCACAGGTAATTTGAGGCTCTTACTGGCTCATTAACTGCTGCAAAGAAAACACAAGAAAGTCCTGTAGAAATAAATTTCTGTTGCTATCCATATTCTTGCAAGGATGGCAAGTACACTGTGTCCATCAACATAGGCCTTAAAGTCTAGAGGACACAGTGAGCTAGAGTGGGATAGAAATACTAAACAAAGGCTCTTCATCTGTCTGAGCTTTCACTTGAGTGAGCGTCAGTTATAATGCAGAAGGTGATAAAATAATTTAAAATTTAAACACAAAGCATAAACAAAACATAAGCAAAAGGTTGTACTGGAAACAAATAACATTTGCTGAGACAATTTCAAAGTACTAGCACTCTATGTTAAACTAGCAAGGCCAGGGCAGGTTCAGTGCATTAAGAGTTTGTGTAAACATGGGAGTAGCTGTGCTAAACTGGAAGACGGGATATGGTTTCTGGATTTCTGTCAGCTGGGCCTAGAAATGAAGTAACCCAAGCCTTTATTAAATATATGAAATCTCTGAAGCTTGTTTGGTAGGATGAAGTAGGATTCCGTTCTTTGGCAGGATGCTCAAATCATTAGGTTTCATCATCAGGCACAACAATTAGAACAGGATACTGATGTAGGACTCAGCAAACTGAAGTAGTATTGGAGAAAGAAGCAAAGGCAGAATGTGTTAGGAGCCAAAAGAGGAATGTAAAAAGAAACTAAGAGCTGAGGCAAGTTATGAAATTGCTTCTTTCAGTGCTATGTCAATGAATGGTGATGTGCACACCCTCAACTCACACCTGGCTATAAAATTTCTTACTATGAAATATTAAATGTGACTGTTTAAGTACTGATACAGGAAATCTTTGAATAAACTCTGAAGCGAAATCACTTAAGCCATTCTTTACCCACTTGGAGAAACAGAAACATGGATAGATCTGTTTCTGCTGAATGACTCTGATCACACGAGTTGCACAATTGTTATCTGAGGAGACTGAAAATGTTGCTTCATGGATTATTTATGGTTACTTTTTGCAAAAAATGATGTGATTCCTAGGATAGCAAATCATAATAAAGCAAGAGTTTCTCTTTTTTTTTTTTTTTTTTGTTCTATCTGAAACTAATTCTTGTAAAACTTCACTAATAAAAATTATGAACAACTTGCTTTTCTAAAGTTTTTCCCAGTATAACATCTAGTTATTATATAGCTAACTAGTTACAATAAAGCTATTTAAAGTTCCTAAAGTCTTTTACTATACTTATTTCCTTTAATATTGCATATGCAGTAACCTTTCGCTGGTCTTGAAATGTGATCCGACTTGTGAATTAGTATTCGTACAATATGAGGCTGTTTGTATGATTCTTTTCTCTCAAAAATATAATCTCATTAGTGGTTGAGGCAAATTTCAGGTATAGTATTAGTCCCAAAAGTATGCTTTCTGATAGCTTATTTTCTGGTAATATGGTATCCAACTGATTTATAGGATTCCATCATGTTTAAAAGCACCTTTTTTGCCAAGGTCTTCTGAATGATGTATTTTTAATTCATCAATTCTTCCCTTGCAAAACTCTTGCACTGGCATGTAAGACATTTTGAGTTTTTTAGTTATTTATTTTAAATTACTTGAAGTAGTTTAATACTTCAGCCCTTTTTGTAGATCAAGAGCTAAATATTCTTATTAAATTATTAACATCAGCTCATTTCAAGGTATTCATCACTGTATGAATGATATGAACACTGTCAGTCCAATAGATAATCTTTTTTTTCTTTTAAAACTTGATGGACTACTGGAGCAAAGCTGATAAAGCATGAGGTGAGAAGAATCAAAGCAGAGAATGCTAATTTTGAATGTGTTATTTGCTTCCATGTGTATATTTCTTTACATTATTCTTAAAAATGGTATGATTTTAAGCTCTCATCATGACAATCAAAGCTTTTCTGTCAACAAATTAGTATGATGATAAAACTTCAAAGAACAATTAGCCACCTGAAAAAGTTATACTGATAAAATAGGTAAAATGGAATGTCAAATATTGGTTACAATGAAACCTAAAGTTAATAGAACAAAAATGTTCAGCAGAAGTACATCAATTAAGGTGTAGAAATTGGTGGAACTAAATCAGTTTACTCTAATAATCATGTTGTTCTTATATAACTATGAATGGAATTAAATGAATGCATTCCAATAAGAAATTTGGTGTTAATCTTCTTGTGTTAATTTTTGGAACATGCATTTTCAAAAGCAGCTTAGTTGTCTCCCATGTTTCCTTCTAATCAAAGTTATCTTAAAGGCAGTGATTTCTATCATTGATGTAAATACTTGGTTAGGCCAAAACTGAGCACTTCTGAAAAGTCTTGTCCTAACATTAACATATTAAATTACCATACAAATGTGTTTATTGTAGGATAAAAGAAATTTTATATTACAATTGCCATTGGATGTTTTTGTTTGCTCTCACATTGCTACCTCTTAAGTACTCCACACACAATTAACAGTAGTTAAATATTTATGGTTCTTTCTAATCTATTGTGTTTTAGGAATGCGTCTACTGAATATAAAAAATACATCTTCTTAAAAGGCAGGTGTTTCATTAATCTATTATGCTAAAACATTTTTTTCTCTTAAAAGCATATTTAAATCTTAAATCTACTAAACATTTTCTTGAAATTGGTTATGGAAGACACAGAACAAACAAAGACTAATCAAACTGTCATATTTATTAAATGTTTGGCAGTGGTTGCTGAGTGCCTAAATTTTAATTACCTGCACATGTTTTGAAATCTTTGCTACGTTTTTTTCTTACTCAAGAGCTATTTTTCTGTGACAGAATAGAGTAGGTTGTTTGTAACATCTAATTGAGAAATACAGGATTCAAGCTGTGTGTAGGTGATACATGAATTTTTCACCCCTGCAGAAAACCACATTGGCCTCTGTGTAACTCTCTAAACTGATTCAATCAAACTCATGCTGTTTATGCTTTCAATTAATTAAATTAAAACATCATATCATTCCATTAGGCAGAATCGTGTTTGCCTATTTTATGCTCAATCCAGCACAAAATAAACACATATTTCTTATCCATGAGGGATGAGAAAACTGGTTCCTCAGTCTCTCGGTCTCTCGGTCTCCCTTGTTTGGTAGCCTCATGTAAGCATCTTGCAAAGGAGTTCTCTCCTTTCTTGCAAAGGAGACTGAAAATGTACTCTAGAAGAAGTGTATCTGTCAAGGACTATGAAGACTGTTTTATTTTGGAAAACTGGGTGTGAATGTTGACCTATGAATTCAGAATGAACTGGGTAATAAGTCTTATACACTGCTGCTTCCTAAACGGACCCATAACATGAAGTTCCATTCCTTTGGGTTTCCCTGTGGAAGCCTTCAGCACAGTGCTGTCAGCCTGGAAGACAATCTTTTCACAACATGTCATCTTTAAATTTTTTCTATACTTAACAGAGTAAGAAGTACATACAGTCACATTCTCACATCAAGAATTCTTTCAGCATGCTGACTATTAAGTCCTGAAGCCTACAAAGCTTGGTAGCAACTATAAACTTTTTGAAAAAAAACATGAAATGTCTAAACAACCATTTGGAAGCTGTTGAGAAAGAAAGTTCTCTGGCAAATTTCAGTTACCTTCACAACTCCTGATGAGAATTCATAGTAAACTAGGATTTTTCAGCCTATATTTACTGATTAGATTTACTATTAATAATATATCTACCAACAAGGGAGAAAAACTATACTGTTCACTTTCTTTTTCTGTTATATTTTCACTCTTATTATTTGCTTTCTTCCAACTTAACTGCCTTTATCTGTGGCTCCTTCCCAAAGCAGAGTTTTTGCCATCATTGTTGTATTTTAACACATAACGTGATTACAATTTTATAGTGCTGCTTTTTGCATCTTTCTATATATTATAGCATTCATAAATCTTTTTCTGTAAGGTGGTTCCATAAACATATTTTAAAATACTGACTACATAGATGGTGATAAAAATATTTTGGTAAGTTGCAGAGATATGCAACAAATATCATAGAAAGATAGAATCATAGAATAGTTTGGGTTGGAAAGGACCTTTAAAGGTCATCTAGTCCAACCCCCCTCCCATGGGYAGGGACATCTTCAACTAGATCAAGTTGCTCAGAGCCCTCTCCAACCTGACCATGARTGTTTCCAGGGATGGGGCATCTACCACCTCTCTGGGCAACCTGTGCCAGTGTTTCACCACCCTCATCGTAAAAAAATTCTTCCTTATACCTAGACTGAATCTACCCTCTTTTAGTTTAAAACCATTCTCTCTTGTCCTGTCGCAACAGGCCCTGCTAAAAAGTTTGCCGCCGTCTTTCTTATAAGCCACCTTTAAGTACTGAAAGGCTGCAGTAAGGTTTCCCTGAAGCCTTCTCTTCTCCAGGCTGAATAACCCCAACTCTCTCAGCCTTTCTTCATAGGAGAGGCCTTCCATCCCCCTGAACATTTTTGTGGCCCTCCTCTGGACCCACTCCAACAGCTCTATGTCTTTCCTGTGCTGAGGACCCCAGAGCTGGACGCAGTGCTGCAGGGGGGATCTCAGCAGAGCAGAGCAAAGGGGCAGAATCACCTCCCTCAACCTGCTGGCCACGCTTCTTTTGATGCAGTCCAGGATATGGTTGGCCTTCTGGGCTGTGAGGAGGTAACATGAATGTGTCACATGCATGCATGGTTCATCCATATACGTTCCATTAATTCCTCATCAATGCTGCTTATATTCAAACTTCTCAGAAGCTTAAAATTTTATCCATGCACAAATAAAACTATTTAATACAGAAATCTTCTGTTTTTACTCCAAATAGGGATATTATTTGTCAGAATGAAATTTTTGTTGGCTTAAGAGAAGCAATATTATGTTCTGAGATAGTAAGGAACTTTGAATATATCCCTGCTCTAAAAAGTCATTGCCTCATGAGTTCTACGCTTGATACCTCTCAATGATATCAAATGTGCATATTTACAATATATTCTATTTATTTCCAATTTCACTACTTCAATCACAACTTGAGCTGTCAGGCTCAAGCTGTGTTCTCTTTGTATCTGTCATCACTACTAATAAGGATTTGCATGCCAAATTAGACCCTTAGTTACAGATGAAATTCCATTACTTTCGAATTACATCCTCAGTGATAACTCCATAATTTCATAACCTTTTTTCTGGTGGTACACCTGTAACTAAATGGATTTTAAGCCTGATCCAAAGGTTATTGAAAACAATGAGTGTCTTTATACTGACTTCAATTAGCTTTAAATAAGGCCTTTATTTAACAACTCTGTTAATGAAGCACTAGAAGGATTAATACCCCTCTCGTTCTTTCTTAGCTATGTTGTCTATTAACAACAATAAAAAGTATCATTGATTCTTTTTTAAGAAGGCAAATTTTAAACAACTATCTGAAGACATACATGAAAATAAGTGTCTTACAAATTTACCCTTAAGAGTAATGTAATAAAGAGTTACACAGAAGGGTCACTATTTTGCAAAAAAGAACTGGTTTTGAGTAGTCACAGTGTGTAGCAAAATTGGACTTTAGGTTTCAATAAGACTTATTTCTTCAGAGTAGGAATGTACGTCTTTAACACTAAAAAGAGAGTAAAATTTCATTATCACATATTTTTGAAAGAAAAAAATGGAGAAAATTATCTGTCTGATAAATATAGAATGTACATGAATGTTTGAAAACAAATCTAAAATGTATTTTTATTATGGTGCACTAAGGTGAATCTTAAATAAATTGAAAGTGTTTTTTGGTATAAGCACTTCTAATACTCTGCAATAGGAACATGCTTTCTGGAAATACAGAAAAAAAGTAATATAAATTTTAAAATGCTCAAGTTGGTTAGTAGACTATATATACATAAAATGCTTTGTAATACTTGAGCATATTCTTAATTTGGATTTTATCTGACTTCGGATAAACACATGTACTTTATAAAAAGAAGTTGTCTGCTTATTTTTGTAAAGCTTAAGGTCAGGAGGAAAAAAACAACCCTCTATGAGCTGCTTTTATTCTAAAAAATACTGTTGCTATGACTACTTGAGTAGCTTTTATGGTGATGTCCTTTTTATTTTAAGTATTTTTAGAACTTTAGTTACACTAACAACAGGATACACTTAAAACAGCAACTGCTAAGAAGTTTGTTCTTGTTTGCAAAGAAAATCTCTTGTCTTTCTTTTTCTTTCCTGATGAAGAACTTCCAGTCATTAAATACCTGAAAGGATAAAAGAAACAAAGCTTCAAAAATATGTTTCACATATTTATTTCCCCTCAGCAGCTTTAGTCCAAGGAGCAGCAGGTAACTTATGTTGATAATTTCAATAGATTTTTACTATAAGCAGACCAGATGATCAAGATGGAAGACTATAGCAAATATTTTTGGCTGTCATACCATAGTGATTTGTTATTGCATTTCAGTAGACAAATATTTTTAAAATAGGCTGTATTTCCTAAGTAACCTGCCTTACTTCAGTTAATCATATGGAGTAAACATTGCCATGCTCCATTCCTATTAAAAAAAATGTTTAGTTTTTCCTACCCAAAGCAATGTTTTTATAAGACATGAATAGCAGAGAGTGCTAGAACAAGCATCCATCTCACCTTCTAATGGTCAATAGTACATGTCAATGGAAGAGTATAAGAACTGGGTTAATCATTCTTTTCTGCTACACTCTTACACTTTATAGTGGTATGCAGTACAGGTACTCTGCTAAGCAGAAACAGTACCTCTTATTTTGATGATTTTTGCATCTTTTTTTTTTTATTATTCTAGTGTTCTTTTTAGCATTTTGGTGAAGAGCTGTGAATATTTTCCATTCATTGTGAGAAGAAATGTTATTCCTTATCTTTCTTCTGAATTTATCACCTGCTCCTTTCAGCTTATGACCCCTAACTGCTACATTGGAAGACCCAGTGAAAAGTTGTTCTCTATTCAGTTTCTCCACGCCAGTCTTGGTTTTAAAGACCTCTATCATTTTCATCTTTAGTTTTCTCTTCCAGGCTGAAAAATATTCTAGAAACAATAAACTGAAAGTATGCACTGTTGGATGGATTTAAGACAGGGTAGACTATCAGCTTCAAAAGGTGATAATTAATGGCTTGATGTCTGGTGGCTGATAATAAGTGGAGAATCCCTGAAGCCAATATTATTCAACAGAAGCTTTATGAAGCTCCACAAGAATAACTGTGTGCATCATAACGGGCTGGAAAGGGGCTCATTGAGTAGAAGCCAGCAGAAAGGGATATGCCAATTTAAAAGAGCCAGCATGCAATAAGGCGAGCAAGAGGAGCAATGACGGCCAGCTGCTCTCTAAAGGAGAGGGTGGTGGCAATCATGCACAATAACACATCCATCAGGGCAGGGACCTTGCCAGCCAGAGCTCTGTCCCACAGTATCCAAGCGAGGCATGCAGGGCAGGCCCAGGTATGGCAGCCAGGTTCAGCCAGGTCATCAGACAAGTCCAAGGTTGATGAAGAAGGTCCAAGGCAAAGCTAGGAAGTCAGTCTGCAGGTCAGGTTCAGGCTCAGGCCTGCTGATGGTAGCTAGGATCAGACACATGCCTATGACTGCCAGGCGAATCCAGTCACAAGAGGTCTGATGACAAGCCTGGAAGTCAGTCCACAGGTGAGGCGTCCATGGCCAGACACAGACATGGCACATACAGGATATCTCAGGCCAAGACTAAAGGTCTTAACCTGAGCTTAAGTGGAGCGCATGGTCCAATGGAAGGAGGTTTGAGGGGGTGAAAGCTACATGGGAGGCTGCTCAGGGCCATTAAGGCCTCTTAGTGCCATTATGGCCCTGACAGTATCCCCTTCTTCTTAGCACTGGGAGGCCATACCTGGCATATTGTATCCAGTGTTGAGATAAATAAGAGGAATAAATAAGAGAAATGTGGAAAAACTGGAAACCTTGATAGCTGACAGCTACAGAGATGGCTGGGGTCTAAAACACGTGTCCTACAGGGAGTGGATGAAGGAGCTGAGGCTGTTTAGTATATTGAAGAGAAAGATTCTTTCACCTCTGCAATCAGTCCTACTAACTTGTTTGAGGAAATCCACTTAATTATATGCAGCATGGCAAGCTGCTTACGGATGAAATGGCAACACAAAATTTTTTACTTTTCAGAAATGCTTCCCAGTGGACAAAATTTTAGGAATAAAATGTTCCAGGCAAACAATACCACACTCTTCTAAATGCACTTTTATCAATTTACTCCTTTTAACTGGGATCCTCTTAATCTTTGCTTGGACTAGTTTCAGGGTGAGCTCTTTAAAAATTTCAAGTTAGGGTAACAAGTCCCATAGTGTTCCACAATCCATAGCATCTGCAGGGAGAATTAGGCCATTTTAATGAACATTCAATTGGAAATTGTTCTTAACAGCATCACTCTTCATGCCCTTAGACTGTAAAAGCCATAGAACAAAGTCTATTCTGTACTCTTGATGTACAACAATCTCTCCAGGTTTCTGTCCCACATACCTTAGCTGAACCTTATCTCAGTATTTACACCAGCAATCTTGAACAAAAACCGCAAGACTTTTAAAGTGGATTTATTTCCCCTTCTGTTTTTTCTGCTTGTTCAGGAGCACTTGCATTACCTGGGGGGCCTTGTAAGCTTACCTCCCCTACAGAAAGATCTCTGGCGCAACAGGACCTTTTTTTTGGGCTCAAGCTCCAGCATGTTGTTTCTTCATTTCCCAAATGAATGAAGGCTAAACACACTTTCAAGATTCTTTCTGCTCTTTCTTCACAACGGCTCTTACTAGAGTGCTTGAGCACAGCCAGTTACACTCATAGAAAGGTTGTGGCAGGGTGGCAGCATGCTCTATGCCCTGAGCTCACGGCTGAGATGTTCATTGTGCAGTCATTTCTAGGATGAAAGGACAAACAAAATAGCAGCCCACAATTACTTGAATGTCTGAGCTACAGAAGTAATGAAGCCAAGCTCCTCTGTAGTGGCAGATAGTATGACAACGGGCAACAATCACAAGTTGTGGCTTGGAAGGTTGAGACTGGACATGAGGAAAATCCTTTTTCCTGTGGGAGGGTAAGGCAGCATTAGAACCACCCAGACCAGGTTACCAAAACAGGGTGTGGAATTTCTGTCCTTGGAAATTTCAAGATTTGTCTGGACAAAGCCATGGTTGTCCTGATCTAGAATTGGCGATAACTCTGCTTTTAGCAGGATGCTGGGCTAGATAACCTCCAGAAGTGTCATCCAACTAATATTTCTATGATTCCATGATTTCACTGCTTTCATTTTGAAGGCTGTTCCAGATGTTTTGTCGTCTGTGTCATCTTCTCTGAAACATTTCTAGCTGTACTATACCTTTTCTGCTATATCATCTAGTCTACTATATTCTTTTTTTCTTGTGACATTTTAAATTGACTACACATGTGCTATTAACTTTAAGCAACTAAAAACTCAATTTAGAAATAATGAAGCAATACCCATCAAATTTAGTATATTTTATATTAGGTCCTTAAGTAAGTATACACAAATAAAGAAGTTACTATTCATTCATATAATTTGTTCTCTATTTCCTAAATTTGCATTTTGCATTGATTTAGAGAATAATATTGCATACTTTTCTTCTGCCTGCGTATGTTCTGAGCATGAGATATTAAAACAGATACAATTATATGTGGCATTATTTCTTGGGCTACAAACTTACTGAACATTTGACTGAAAAATTAATTTATTCATCAATTGGAAGGACAGCCTAGAAAAAAACCCAGTGAACAAAAATAGAGCCCATGTAGAGTCCATGAAACAATCCAGGCATCAGTCTTAAAGCTACTGATGGAAAGGATATATAGGGCCATGTTGACTATATATTACTAGTGTAATGCTAGTGTCCTGAGCTGATGTTTGAGGTAATCTGTAAAGTTTAAGGAGGTGTGATCTTTGTCCTGACAATTTTAAAACTTGTGTATGAGTTGAGATGTAACAGGAGCTAATGCTGCTAATGCACATTAATGGAAGTTAAGGGAAAAAACCCAATCCTTTTTGGCTTTAATTAACTGTTGATTTTGCTAAATTTTAGTATATTTTTTGAAATAACATGTTCAGTTATCATGTGCATCACTTGATCTAGTTACCTGACTTTTCAGTGTGAAACTTTCTTAATAAGTTAATCTAAACATATATATTAATAAATGATCAAATATCAGTAAGTAATTAATTTTCTGCTAGCTCATTTTAATATTCACTAGCCTAATGAAAAAATGCAAAGTTAAATATCTGGAAGGGTGGCATTTTTCATGTACTCCTGTGTGATTCACTTTTCCATAAATGTTAAAGGTAATCAGCTGATATGTAATTTGCAAACTACCAATTTGCTAAATCTCGGCCTGACCTGTGGGCTGATGTACCAGACTGGCCTTGACACATCCCTGTCCTCATGGAGGTGCCCAAAGCCCTGGCTGGGTTGTTGGGTTTCTCTGACTGGTGAGTCCCTCTTCTGCTCCCCCCCGCCCCCCGCCCCGGGAGCCTCTGCAGCTCCCAATCCCCAGGGGGCAGCCAGCCTCCACTGTGCCTTAACAATAATCTATTTTAAAGAAGTTTTTGTATAAATTATAACCATGTTATATTTGCCAGTTTTCCTATGACAATGAACTGTAGTCCGATGTGTACTATATGCAAGTGAATAACTGTATGAATGTAGGAACCGCTGACAGGTCATTTACAGAATGCTATGTAAAAAAGATTGTGAGTCTGGTAGGATCCTGGAAGGTAATGTAAAGAGGCTGCAATAAGGTAGCTTGAAGCTTCACAATTTGTTTTCTGGAAATTAAGTAACTAGAAAACCAATTTACCACTTGATCACAAACCCCTAAATTCTTAATTTCTCATGCAGTTAACCAAATCAAGAGTTTTGACACATCAGTAAACACAGTATCAGTAGAATTTCCATGATCATAGTAACATAGCTTTCCACAAAATATTTGTCAAATTTAGTGAAGCACATCAGGCTGAATAACCAAGCCAGAAAACTGATGACTTATCAATCACTCAGTTTCTATTTGTGGACAGGTGGAAATGATGGGTATATACAAGAAGAGGACCTAAGTAACAGTCAACTGCAATACCTGAAAACAGGTGTGTTTTCATGTCAGGAAAAAAAAGAAAAAGAAAAAACAAATAGAAACACAGATACAGTGGTAGTGATTTGTTAAAAAAAATCACTGGGACATGAAAAATTTAAATAGAAATATGATTTCAATACCACTGAAGCTACAAATGTTCATAGATATTGCAGTCTTAAAGGAACATTAGATGTGACAAAACAAGAGAATCCTAAAAGAAATAATTACAAATTGAAGAATTTACTTTTCAAAACTTAATTGCAAAGTACGGCAAAGAAGTGGGACAATGAACAAAGTAACAGATATTAAAGATGAATCTGTATATGTCCATAAATCAATATTTTGAGCTAAATTATGGTATACTGAGGCTGTGTCTTAATTAAATTAAACACTTCCTGGGAATATTCTCAGGCAATGGAATGTGATCATCTATAGTAGTAAACTGTTAGAACATGGCTTGAGTGTGCCAACTAGTCTTTTCCCCACTAATTACTGGACAGAGTTCAACACATAAGGAGATCCAGGAGTTATTCTCAGCAGGCAGTCTGAATGAAGCCATTCTGTTTCGGGAGCTGAGAGAGCTTATGAGCATATGATGAGATTCTTCCTTGTCAACTGTCCTCAGTGCCAGAGGATGTTTTCAAAATGTTTAATGTACTGTTGGAGCTAAGCTGTGATGTTAGTGTGTGGATCACCAAATATATACAATAAAGAAGGCCTCCTAACACTGAGTAACCATATCTCTGACAAGATGTGAAGACAGCTTAAAAGTTAGAGAAAGATTTACAAACAAATTTCAGTAGTATGTAGATGCAGAATTCTTTAAAATAGAAATTTCAGATTCATGGGTTCCAGTCTGTTCTCTATTAGCTTCTTGACAAGGAAAAAAGAAAGAGTTTAATACATAGTCAAATAACAGATGGCTAAGGCATTGTTTTAAAGAGAGAGAGAACTCCTAGACAGTTTGAGCTAATGATTGCAAACATTTTGAAAGAAAAACTGTTTTTTTAATGAAAATGAAAATTATGATAATGAATGATCAATGGAGGGAGCTAATACACAAATACAAAAGCAAGAAACCTTAACTTTGGTGCTTCCATTGTCTAATTTGATATGTTAAATCCCTGCTTCTAATGCTGCCTTTTCTTTCTTCCTTTATAGATGTCTAATTTTACTATGCATTTACAGACATTCAACTTTGCATTCTTCTTGTCCTCAAGCTTAATTTCTATTTGTCTTTTTTTTCCTTACCAAAACTATGTTTGCTAGAATTGCAGATAATAATGAATAGTGGAGAACTAAATGACATGACATATACAGGTATTTTTCAGATGCTTTTGGCAAAATCTTCACAAATAGCTATTTATGAAGTTAAATTATTGCTATGTAAAAGACAAGTGTTATCATAAATCAAAAACTGACTAAAATAAAGCAAAACAAAACATAAGAATAATTATTCTGTTCTCAGTGGGAAGAGGATGACTGTGGCTTAGAGTAAGAACCAGTGTTATGTGACATGATATTCACTGATGATCTGGAAAAGGTGGAAGCAATGCTACTGGAAAACTGAAAAATTTAAAATGGTGACTGAGAAGAGATACAACTGAGGAGTTCCAAGGAGACCTAATAGAAATTAATGAATAAGAACCATGGAGAAAAATCAAAGCTAATAAAGGAAAAGTAATGCAAAGGGAATTATTTGAACACTCGTGCACAGGATCGATAATTTAGTTGTATCAGCTGAGGATATGGATGTTGGCATTATACTGAACTTGTGTCCAATAGCTAAGATAATAGCAAAAATAAAAGGTCTAAGTGAAAAACTAAAACCAAGAATAATATGGAAAGATTGTATGCTTATATGCTCTCATCTTCAATACATGTTCATTTCTGGCCCCTTCGTAAGCAAGTTTTAGAGGACATTCAGGGTTAAGGTGAATGATTAAAACTGAAAAACTGTTCAAGAAACTGAACAGATGGTCAGAGTGACCCACTGGTTTACTTAGAGTGAACCAAGATGTTTTGTAGGGAAAATATGTAGGCTGGACTATCTGCTCCTTTTTCCATGTCTTTCACATTATCTTTTTCTCTCTTTTTTCCTCATTATACTGACATTACTAGAAGGTGGCCAACAGCATCCTGGCTTGTATCAGAAACAGTGTGGCCAGCAGGACTAGGGAAGTGATCGTGCCCCTGTACTTGGCACTGGTGAGGCTGCATCTCGAATACCGTGTTCAGTTTTGGGACCTTCACTACAAGAAAGACATTGAGGTGCTGGAGCACGTCCGAAGAAAAGCAACGAAGCTGGTGAAGGGGAGGTTTAGATTGGATATGACCTGCTACGCCAGCTGGACATACACAAGTCTATGGGGCCGGATGGGATCCACCCGAGAGTGCTGAGGGAGCTGGC